>RWGZ01000921.1:318595-360224 GCA_009725065.1 Utricularia reniformis | reverse complement strand
ATTTACCCTTTGGAATTTGGACAAGGTGAAATAAAATGAAGTTTATAGTTATGTCTTTGCCTCGATAGGGTAAATTTAAAAGCCTGATTTTTTATTCACTTTTTAAAAAATGGTAAAATTGCATTAGGTCCCCCACATCCCCTATTACTCATGGACCACAACCCAAAATATATCAATTTTACCCCTTTTTTATTATTTAATGGGTAAATGGAAAATATTATTGAAAAAGGGATGAAGAATTATTAATCTGATTTTAGGGAATAATTATTTATTTAAAAATGGTAAATACGAAAAGTAGACAATATTGGAAAGAAAAAGGAATGGTTCAATTGGCCTAAAAAAGAAACAAACAAAAGGCAAAGAGGGTAAAAAACGTCACTTTTTTAAGTAAACGTCCCCTCCAAACTAATACCACTACAAGTTTCGAGGCAACAAATCAATTCGAAGTGTTTGTTGGGTACTCAAATTAAAACTGCGGTGAGATACGATGCGATGTCCAGATCGTGATTTTCTTATGTTACACAAAACATAAACTTAATTACGATGGGATAATCGTTAAAAATCACGATATCATTATAGCTGTTAAAACTAGCTGTGGTCTTATTGTGATTTTGAAAAAGACTAATTTACCCTTAATTTTATTAATTATAATATAATTATATTTATTATTTTATATATATAAGGGTATATTAGTATTTTTATGTAAATCGCGATCATAATATTATAATTTTTCCAAACATATTTAAAAATTCACGATTATCATATCTCACTACACCGTAATTTTAAAAAGTTATATCAAACAAACCCGTTGACTTGACTCTTGAGTTTTGACATCTTTTCAATTTATACATTTGAATATATTCTCAAATTCCTAAGAATTTATATTAAAAAATATGAAAATTATTCTAGTATATTTAATCTATATTAATGTATTGTATTATATATATTCTTTCCAATATTACATGTTGTCTATAATTTCAATAGAATATACAATATTTATTATGCAAACTGGTATTTGTCACTAGTCGAATATTAGTTTTTTTAATCCAAATATTAGAGTTATTTAATTTTATAAAAAATAAAAAATAAATAAAGTCATATGTAAAGTTGTAACTTTTAAGATTAACCTAATTCATTAAGATATTCGTTTATATAAAGAAAGATTTAAACTTTGAAAATTAAGTATTTTAAAATTTTTCTTACTTGTTATATAAAAAATGATTCATTATTTTTATTTTGAATTTTCAAATTTAATATATTATTTTTTATAATAACTAGATAGCTAACCAAATAAATTTGATAATGTTAGGGAAAATTAAGGAAAAATGAAGTAAATTTATAAATAAGATAAAAGGGAAGGTGGCGAGAGGGACAGATGAGAAAGGGGCAAAATTTTACTGACACAGCAACGAAAACTCGATGAGAAAGCTGTTAGCTTTTATAGAGTAGCCGTAGGGTAGTAGACTGTATAGTCTAGTCTACAGAAGGACTCTCGACTTTTTCGCGGGAGCTCTGTCCTGCCACCAGCCCCTGCGCTGCGCGTTATTCCCACGCTCTCTGACACTAATTCAACAATGGAAATGACAATTCGACAATGGAAAACAAACCTCGCCCCAAATATCACCTGGGTTTGGGCCAATGCTAAGGCCCATTAACTAATGTAGTTTGTTTTCTCTAAAACTAATTTTATAGAAAAAATGACATTTCACTCCTTAAATTTTCAAAATTTGGTAAATTGAATTCTCATTAAAAATGAATTAGGGGTAAGCAAAGACTTTAGAATATCAAATAACATATCGAAATTTGTTATTTTGGTATTTGATATTCAATATTTGATATTTGATTTTATGAAATTATGAAATTTGGTTTAGTATTCGGTAAAAAGAATGAAAATTTGGTATATACCAAATATCAAATTAGTTTATAGAATAATGTATTATTCCTAATGTTAATTGTTGTTTAATTGAATTACGTTGGAGTATTACTGTACTAAGAACTTATTAGTGTGTTTGCAAGCATTGAAAAGTATATGAAAAAATGAGAGAAAAATAAATTAGATATGGTTTCTATTGAATAGAATTTGAGATTGGAAAGTTAACTAATGCCTAAAATACCCCTTTCGACAAATGCGATCATATTCTTTAAAACTAAACCTAACTAAATAAGTTCCTTGCCTTAATAACTCGATACCAAATTTGTTAAGTTCATTTTGAATTTCAAAAGTTAATGGAAGAATGACTAAAATACTGGATTTACCCACATGCCATGTTTTCATTCTGATGATATATCGATCAGTACGTCAGATACTTGGCAGTATCGTTATTTTTTCTGTATCGTTCGGTATCAAGTATTAGGTTTGGTTTCCGGATTTTCGGGTCTGATCTTAATAATCTTATTAAATATTATTTTTTTAAAAAAAATAAAATACAATTTGGTACAAACTGATATATCGTGTGATATATGGTCGGCTCATATCGATCTAGATCGATACAGATCAATATGAAAACATGTGGCCAAAAGTGTTTGGTCGAATATGTTGGAGAGTCCCCGAAGACAAGTTATTAAGAAGGAAAGGAATCATAAAGACTATTATTCAATGAAGACATGCTTTTAGTTTGATGTTTTTTAACGCTTTCATTATTAAGTCATTGTAAGCTCTAATACAAAGGGGAAAAACAATTGAGACATTAACGTTTTTTATAGTTATGCAGTGATATTTTGAGGCTGCTATGTGATGCTCTTTGTTATTAATGGCTCTATTTACACAAATTTCATGTTATTCAGTCCATCCTCTACTAACATCAGCATGGTATCGGAGCACACGAACAAGGTAACACTTTCGATTCATGGTACATGTTTACTCTGAAGATATAAGTTGAGCTTCGGGCTAAAATGACAATGACAAGAGTTTCACAAAGACCATTAGTTCTTGATGGAACAAATTAATTTATCTGGGCCATCAAAATAACTACATATCAAAAGTCGAATTTCTTGCAAGTCATTGTGAAAGATGATTTTGTAGAATCTTCCAAAACTGCAACAAAATAAGAAACGTAAAAATATGAACAAATCATACTATAATACAGTGGTTGTCAATTTTCTATTAATAAAATCACTAGTAGGGAATGATATTTTCTTAGTGTCATTATACGTCGATGACTTATTGATTACTTTATATCAAGAGCACCATGTTAGTGAGTTCAAAAGGTCCATGATTGAATATTTTGAAATGATTGATCTAGAGAAGATGCACTATTTTTTAGTATTGGAAATAAGTCAACATGAAAGTATTGCATGGAAATGCTAGAAAAATTTGAGATAAAGGAAGAGAATTATTCAAAAACGCCCCCTAGATCATAAAGAAAAATCTAGTTTATGTGGAGATAAAAAAGAAGCTGATGTTACACTATTTAGATGTATTGTGGGAAGCCTTTTTTATCTTTTAATACACTACCTAACACTAATTTTGTGGTGAATAAATTGTCTCGAGTTATGCACAAACCAAAGATGAGTTATATGTTGATTGCTAAGAGAGTACTTAGAGATACATTAAGGGTACCTTGATTTATGGTCTTTTGCCTTATTATGCTGATATGGGGAATGTGAGATTATATTGTTATGCTTATAGTGATTTTGCAAACTTATATGACTAAAGGAGAACTTAGAATTTATATTATATCAAAATGATTGTCCATTCTCATATTATATAGGAATTGGTTGTACAACCCACGGTAGATGATGAATATATTTATGCAGCGTATGTATCTAATCACAATCTATGGATATATAATAGTTTGGAGGATATTGACTACCAACAAATTGTTCATAGCACCCTATTTGTGTATAATTAGGCTGCAATCTCATTTGCCATGGATCCTACATATATTGGTACAGTTAAACATATTAAAATTAAGTTCCATGTATTTAGAGATGCAGTCAAGAATAAGAATGTTATTCTGGTTCATTTTTGAAGTGATGATCAGTTCGTTGATATCCTTACAGAAGGATTGGGAAAAACTCAATTCACAAGGCTTAGAGACATAATTGGAATGAAGACGTGTAAAGAATTTCAGCAACTCCAAATCTTCATTGACAAGGGAGTGTTGGATAGTCCCTGAAGACAAGTGATTAGAATGACTAAAATAATGTATTTTGTATTGGACTTGTCTAGTTTACGGGTTGACTTTTTTGAGCCCAACACATTTGGATAAATTTTTGTCATAATACTATCATATAATAACTTTTTTTTATTAAGAGTGATTTTTAATATTGTATTAAAATAATACTGACAATTTTATAATTTAAATATATAACTGATTTGTAACTGATTGTACCATTTTTGAATTAAAAAATATATCTAAAATTTATATTGATTTTAATACAATTGAAATTTTTTTTAAATAATTATGATAAATTTAAAACTGATTTTAATAGACATTTAAAATATATTAACAACATATAATTTTAAAAATATGTAATATTTTTCAAATAATAATAAATTTATACTAATTTGTTTTTTCTTTTTTACATGTTAACTAATTTTAAATATTTATACAATAATTTTCTATATTAAGTAAAAATCATATTAATTTATTTTAATAAACTATATAGTATTATTTTAATCAGATATCTTAATCGATTTATTTTTAAAATAATAAATAGGATCCGCATTTTATTTAATAAAAATTATTTACATATTTAAAATATAATTTATAACTTTTTGACAAAAACAAAAAAATCAGAAATAAAACTATTTTATTTTGAAGGTGTCTATTAATTTAAAATAAGATGATTATTTAATAAACTTAATATAAATAAAACGGGCGACACGCAAAAAAGGTTCTATGGTTTAATGGTAATGGCAAATTCAATCATCAAACTTTGCGAATTGTTACAATTTTGATCCCCATAGTTATAACATGGCAAAACCAATCCCCGTCGTTTGCAAGGTTTGGCAAAATCGGTCCCCGTTGTTTAACAGATATGTCAAAATCAGTCCTCAATGTTTTCAATTTTGGCAATTCTAATCCAAACTCAAAATAATGGCGTATTCGATCCCCGTAATTTCATCAATTTGGCAAAAACGGTCCTTGACGCCGTTAAACTTCCCAAACATTTTAAAAATGAGCAATTATGGTCCTAAATGTCTTTTTTTCATAATAATGCTCGATAATGTGAATACTACGTGATCTATCTAACATCATTTTTTTTCGGGAAATGCTAATGTTTGTAAAATGTAATAACGACAATGTTCCATATCGAATAAAAGAACATGACTTTGTTTTCTGAAAATGCTATTGTTTGCAAAATGTTAATAACAACATATGGTACGATAAAACATTGTTTCAAATCGAACAAAATAACATGTCTTTGTTTTCGTGAAATCATGTTCTTTGCAAAATGTTAATATGGTGGGATAAAACATTGTTTCAAATCGAACAAAATAACATGCATTTGTTTTCGGGAAATCCTGTTGTTTACAAAATGTTGATATGCTACTATAAAAACATTGTTTCATGCCGAACAGAATAACTTAAATTTGTTTTCTGGAAATCCTATTTTTTGCAAAATGTTACTAACATATAAAACGATAAAAAACATTGTTTCATATCTAACATGACTTTGTTTTTGGGAAATACTATTTTTTGCAAAATGTTAATAACAACATATAGTACGATAAAACATTGTTTTAAATCGAACAAAATAACATGACTAAATTTTGGGGAAATTCTAATACTGCCCTCTCGATGACCTTCTTGCGGGAGGAGGTGTGTTATGTAGAGTGATATGATTTTTTGCAAATGCGGTAATGTCTGCAATCGTAAACCAACGGGGCTGTCATCTGCGAATGAATTTATTATATTATAGCAACAGAAATTTACCCCCTTGAAACAACATTAAAATGATACTTCCAAACATGTATTAAACAGAGAACACAAACGCATACATAAGGCTACAAGAAACTTAACAATACCAAAGAAAATTGGGGTTCAAAGATTCATAACAATCCTAACCCAAGCCAAACAACTTGGGAAGACCAACGGAATGAACATTCAACAAATTAGGAAACCAAGAACAACATACACAATCAAAAAATACTCATAGAGACAACAACTAGAACTCGGGAGATCGTGATTTGCGAAAATAAGAAGCAATAAGAGAATTTTATGGCTTCTTTTGGAAGATTTTCCGCCGCCAATGAGTCGGGGATGAAAATAAGAGAAACTCGAGAGAATGTAGGAAGATCATTCGTTCTCTCTACCCAATTGAGAAAATGTATTAAGGCTCTAAACCCTAACTGGGTGAGTTAACGGAAATATAATTTCAGGGACTAAAAATGCAAAATGTAACGAAGATTGGGGACCTGTTTTGCAAATATGTGGAAAGAATGATGATCTGTTTTGCTATACTAAAATTGCGGGGACCAAAAACGAAATTTGGAGATCGATTTTGCCTTATTTCGTAAACTATGAGGACGAACAGTGAAAAAAAATATAAACAGTGGGATTCGATATGCCATTAAAAAAATTGGGGACTAAATATGCCATATAAGTTAAAGTTTAGAGATCATTGGCACAATATTCTCAAATAAAACTATTCTTATGGAGGAATTAATTTAATATGATATTAAAAATAAATGTTAAAAAAAAACATTCTCTGACATTGTCATGTGTATAAAAAACTCTAATACATTTTGAATTTCAAAAGTTAACGGAAGAATGACTAAAATAACACATTCACCTACATGTGGCCAAAAGTGCTTGGTCGAATAAACATATCAATATAGTTTTTGCACAATAATAAATAGAAAAAAATCTATTTTGAATTACTTAAATTTGTTCCAAAATTAATTTATTCCGAATCCTTTTAAAAACATTGGTGTTATGAATTTATTTATATATAAATCATATTCCTATGTACCACACTATAATGATCATACGTTGAGTTCCAAAATTTTAAGGAAATCATTATTTAATTTAATATATATGTACACAATTAATTAATATATTGTTTTTGAAATAAAATTAATAATATATTAAATTTGAATTATTTAATTTGAATTGAAATATCAAAATTGATTTGGAAATAAATTTGAAAATTTTGAAATGAAATTTTTACATAATAAATATGAGTAATTAGTAATTACTAATTATGCATTTTTCTTTCCAAAAAACACACAAGAACAACTAAGAAGTAAATCAATCGGAAACACAATTTCTATTGAAGTTCATCGGACTAACTCGGAATATCTTACGCCTGCTGCGCTTGCAAGGGATGATGGTTACCGTTCATCTGCATTTTCCCCGCTTCTTTGACGGAAACTGAATCGCCTTTCATCTTCTCGTCCATGACGATCGGAAGTTTCACTGCTTCAGAGACTGAGTTCTCTTTGCTTCCGCCCCAAACTACCGAGTACAGCCCAAACACAATGATCACCGCTCCGATCAAGCTACGATTCAAGAAATCCGAATCAAATTTTATCATTATTTTCAAAGAATGTGTATCTGTGTGTTCTGTGAATAAGTTTTCGGAGTGGTCTGTACCTTCCGAGGTAGATTTGTTCGGACAAGACGATCGCTCCTAAGACGGCGGTGATAATCATGCTCAGCGGACTGAATGAGGTCACGAACACCGGTCCGCATTTTCTGTTCACAATGCTCTGTAAGTAATACGCGATTCCAGAGCAGATTATCCCCTGAATTAGACAACATTGAGAAATTAGGGCTTTTCTTTCTTCGAATTTCAATCTGATGAAGAATTTAGGTAACTAACGGAGTATGCGGCGGCGAGAAGTTTGGTATCAAATCCAATAGCCCAAGCGCTCCTCCGTCTCTCCATTACGAGCGCAACCGCTCCACCTTCTGCCATTCCCATTATACACACCAGAGCCGTAAGCGACATCTCTGCCGGGTAATCTTTTAGCGTACTTTTCTGTACAATGATGTCGCAAATTCGTTAGATATCCTCAGCAACGCGGAGAAAAGAAATCTCTGGTTAATTTTCGTACTTGGAGGATGAAGAAGGCCGACCAACATGCAATGCTAGCAAGCATCATGAGTGTACCGGTGACCCAGTGAGGATTCGCTGAAGCTGCTGCGGCGGCTTCATTATGGCCACCACCGTGAGTAGGGATGATATTTAAGAATGGCCCTTTGTAGAGAGTCATAACCATAGCGCCGGCGACTGTAACCACGGTGCCGATCACCTTAGCTATACTATGTACCTTCGCCAAGTTTACCTTCTCCATCCTGAGGCAATCAATTATGTCACTCTCTTAATTTTATTACAAACCAATTCCTATCATAGTCATACACTTGTTTTTTCACCTGAAAATAACTGCCAGGATGAAAGTCAAGGCCGGCAAAACATTCACGGTGGCTGCTGCAAAGGCGGCCGATGTATACTGTATTCCGACGCCGTACAAGTTCTGATCAAGCACAGGCCTGAAACCAACCATTAAATCCGTTCAAGAAACAGTAGATATTGGGCGAAATACATTTAAGGTCTTTGCAAACTTGTATGATTTAGCGAGTTATCAAAATTTGTATAATTTAGTAAATTTAGATTTCAAAATTTCATAATTTTGGTAAATTTAATTCGTCCATCTAGTTATTTTAATGTGTGTAGCAAAATTTACTCTCAAAGTTAACTAATTAATTTTAATTCTCAAAATTGACTTCAAACGAATCCTTAAATCTAATCAAGGTACAGTAAATATTGGGTGATGTCATTTAAAGTTTCAAAGTTGGTATAATTTGTTCTCCAAAATTTCATAATTTTGGTAAATTTAATCATTTGAAACCAAAACTAATCATCAAATTTTATTTTTTTGCAAAACTAATTCTAATACTTAAAAATTTAATATGTGTGGGAAAATTAATAATCATATTTTGAGGATTAATTTTGACATATAGAGATCGAATTTGTCAAATCTAAAAACCTTAGATACTACTTTTGTCAAAAATATCAAAATATAGGGACTAATGACGTCAAATTAAAATTTAAGAATCAAATTTGTTAAAATCATAAAATTTTGGAAACCATTTTTGCAGTAAAAATATTCATGGCAAAAACATGTAAGTTGTAATGTAATTACTCGAGTAAGGCAAGTCCCATTATCTTCAAAAATATCCATTTCGTCATCTTCGGCCTTCTTTTCCTAAACATAACAAGAAAAAGGTAAGAAACACAACTCAAATCAAACTTCAAATGATCTGATTCATACTTCTCAAAAAAGTAAGCGAACGGAGCGAAAATGATAGTCGCAACGGCGTGTCGATACACAACGAAAACCCAATGACTAAAACCTCTTTTGAAAGAGAGTAAAACTATAACATGCATCCCTGCGTAACCAAACTGAAGAGAGATCATGCAGAGATAAGGCTTTGTTTTTTCCCATAGGCTTGAAGAACCCATTGTTAGTAAATCCTCTCTTTGTTTGAATGCAGATTGTAGAACCAACTAGTCATTTTATACTAAAAGAGACCAAGTTGCTTTGCCCATCACTTTACTCTGCGTCATTCTACTGTTACTGTCATGTTTTTGAGAACNTTAAATCATTATATTTAATATATGATTTTTTCTTGTCTATAGTCGATGCTGGATATACCAAAGTCTGATGTATTTTACACCCACATCAGATACGAAACTAGAATTGTTCTAATTGTAAAAGATATGTTATAATGAGTAATTGATATTTTCTTATAAATTAGAAATCAATATTCTCCCGCGCTAATTGAATCATGATTTTATAAATCATTATGATGGTGTCATTTTATTTTCCTTTAAGATCATCCAATGCGATTAGGGTTTAGTGCTTTCTTAGTAGAAGCCTCTTGTCTTCTCTTTTCTTTTCTTTTCTTGTATTTTTTTACTTTTTGTGTACAACTTTCTTTTTAAAAATTTGTTTTTTTTGTTTCGAAAAACTTATACTTTTTTATGTATCTCAGTTTCTATAAACTTATTATTTAGGGTTTAAGAGAATATAATAACGCCATTGAAAATAAAGTTTCATCAAAGTACACTCGGTGTTATACTTCGCAAGCGTAAGCAATGCTAGCATATAAGAGACGCAAGATAATTATAAAGCACGTCCAAGAAAATGCAGGTTGAAATATGCAATATTATCCAACATCGGATGTTAGATATAATTTGGAACCATACTAAATGACATGTTCAAAGCTTTTACAGTGTGATCTCGCATCTCTTATACATTATATTCGAGCACACTTCCCGTATAAAATTGAGATATTTAATTTGTCCCCTTCATGAAAAAGGGGGTAAACTTTATCGAAGAGGTTTCAAATTCGACCTCCATTGAAAGCATATAATATGTATCTTTGTCAAGCAAATTCAAAAGTGACATACCAATGAAGTATATTTGACATCTAGTCACCCTCGTTTTTTCGCCTTTGCCTTTTGTTTACTACTACGAGTATCCCTTTATGTTCTCACGGTAATATACTATTCGTATCGAATGTAATCAAGCCACGTATAACTAAAGAAAGAGTTTAACTAAAAGATGAACTGGATTTGCTTGATGACTCACGGAATGCTTGTTCTTTTTTTGTTTGCGTAGGAGACGTCATTTGCCTTTTATGCGCTGTTTTTGGGTTAAAAGCGGGTTTCTGATGAGGACGCTTTTGAATAATCGTGTTTGAGTTAACATAAAATATTGGTAATATCTCTCCATGGGCCAACCCAACATGATAATCCGCTTTCTTTGTCCATCTTTCTTTTATTGTCATATTCTTCTACTATTTACATTGCCCATTTCTAATTTCATTTTTCAATGAGAAAATGACATTTTTTATCTCCAAATTTTGTTATTTCTCTAAATCTATATTCCCAAACATGATTTTTACAAAAAATGTCCCTAATATTTCTCAAATTTGGAAAATTCGGTGCCCATATAGCAAAACTAGTTCCAAATTTTGAGAAACAATTTTATCACATACATTAAACTATGAGAATTAATTTTATCCAAATTTACAAAGTATAATAATTATTTTTTTATCAAAAACTGGAATTTTTAGGATTAATTTTGTATTAAAAAAACTTTAGGGACTAATTTTGCCAAGAAAATTGAGAACAAAATTTACCAAATTATTCATTTTGAGGACCTTAAATGTCATCAATCATATTTCAATTCTTCTTATGTTATTAACTTATTATATTATTATGCACTTTGGCTATTTCGACCCATATTAAGATTTGTTTCATAAATTTTAAAATTTTAAAACCTTGTAAATGTACTAGAAACCGCCCACTTGTCTTTTTCGGTTGATGTACATATTTGACTAAAGCCTATGAGCTCATGTAACATGGCTTGTTCTTTGGTGATTGCTTATTAGGCTATCATTTGGTACACTGTCAACTACATTTCCAAGGATCCTATCTCATAATTAAGAAAATATCATTTAAGTCCACATGTTTCCTTACTTTTGTATATTTGATCGCTATAGTTTGAAAAGGTATATTTAAACCTCAAATTTAAAGTCTTGATTAACCACATTTGTCAAAAAGACCCATGAATTTTGATTTTGGTTGTTAAATTTTAAATTTTGAGAATTAAAATATTATACAAATCAAACTTTTGAATCACATTTGTACAATAATAAAACTTTAAAGAGCAAATTGTCAAAAAAACATGAAATTATAGGGATCAAATTTATGTTTAGCCGATTCTTATTAAATGTTGTAAAATTGAAACTTTTGGCGGTATCCATCCCTTCAATAGTTTAATAAATTCACTCCATTTATAACCTCTTGGTAGTTGTTAAATTATTTTCTTAACATTAATCGCGATTGAATGTCTTTTTGTTAGTATTTATTGTTGAATGATATTTTAATATATATATATCTAAATAATATGTGAGTTATTACATTTTAAATTAATGGTTCTATGTATTGGGCCTTTGAGATACGTGTTGATTATAGTTAGTCAACAATATAAATGGAGAAGTTTTTCCTGGAGGGTGCAATAACTTCTAGGGTTTCATAACGGTTAGTAGGAGTGTGCATGAAAATCCGTTGATCCGAAAAATCGAGGTAACCGAACATATTTTTCGGTTATCCGAATTGCAAATACTTAATCGGATCGGATGCGGTTTCGGGTCAAATACGGTTTTTCAAAATTCATATATGATCCGATATGTTTATTATATTATATTATATTCTTTTTCTAATTTTGTAAAGTTAAAACGTTATATATAGTAATACATTTTTTCCTTATTATAAATATTTGTTTTTTCCCTTAATATTATTTTATAATATTTTATTATTATTTTTCAGAAATAACCGATATAGAATAACATCAAATAATCAATATCGAAGATTGATTTTTGAAATTCATATATTTCTAGTAAGTTAGATAATTCTTCGGATATTAATATTATCATTTAAAAGATAATTAATTTTACAATTGATTTTATTTTTATAGGATGTGATTACGAACATATAAGTGAATTATATTTATTTTTTGCAGATTCTGAACTTGGAAGAAAAAAATAATTTATTGTTTACATGCATTTGTTTTAATTCAATCATTGTATTGAATTCAAGTTTTACTTTATAGATGTTTGAAAATTCTGAATATACGTTTTTTTAGTTGTTTTATAATTTGTATATTTATCAAATAAGTAACATTTTTGGTGATTAGTTGTAATTTATTATAATCAATTATAATTAAAAAATGAATATTATGGTATCCGTAAATCGATCCGTAAACCGATATGCAAACCGATCCAATATTGCGGATCAGTTTCGGATCATGATTTTTCTGATCCGTATCCATCGGATCGGATAAAAAAAATGATGATTGGATCGGTTACCCGATCCACGCACACCCCTAACGGCTAATACAAGAATTGAGAAGAGTCGGTGTTACAAAATTCAAATTATCAAAACCATCGATTCGAGATATCCTTGTTTGTTTTGATTTATTGGTGTAATCTTGATTACTTTTGATTTAGTTTTCCTTGCGTATCCTGGTTTGGTGTCCCCAGTTTTCTCGCTTTCCGGATGAATAAATCTTGTGTTTTTGCTTTGCCTGCTTTAGAATATAGGTAGTAAAATCATAAAATCTAAAATTTAACATTCAATAACAATATCTTTAGGTATAAAATCATTTACACATTAATTTCAACATTTATTGGAATTGGAATCCCAATTTTCATAAATATTTTGGTTTCACGGCAAGATTCTAGCTATGTTGAACCAACGTTTTTGCAGCGCAACATATACTTGCATTTGTTAAAAGAGTACGTGCATATGATTAATAAATTGGTAATTAAATAAACAAATGTCAAATAAAAAATAGTTTATAATCTAAATTCATAAATCTAAAATGAATAAAAAAACTAGAAATGTTGACAACAAGCTTTCAAACTTCAATCTAAAAGATTGAAATAAATGAACATAAAAATTAAAGATTTATAGCAAAATTAATTTTATTGAATAATATTTATAAGTAAATTACAACATTATATTGGAAATGGAACCCTGAATTGCGTAATTACATTTTTTAAATGGAAGTTTGTGGTTTCATGGCAAGATAAATTAAGATATCTTTCTCATCATCATCTTCTTCTTATCAACTTGATCATAAATAACATTTCTTTTGTGGGAAAAGCAAAATATCATGGTTTTCAACACAGACAAAGCACATTCGACCGTGCCAATTCTTATGCGCCACTGTATTTTCTAAAGCACACGGAAGCGAGAAAGTGACTGTTAAAACACTTAAACTAAAAATATGTGAAAATAGAAATATTATATTTTATAAGGTGATCATAATTGAAGAATTAACTTAGCATTTTCAATGTGTATATTTCTTTTATGAGTTGTGCTACACGGGCACTTTCTCGGTTCATTGAATCCTAAAATTCTACATGGTATTAGAGCTCTATGGTTGGTTTTGGGTTGGTTCCTATCTTATCGGTTTAGACAAAAAAACAATGGTAAAATAACGATTTGGAATTAGGTGACAAAAATAAATCGATCTATGATTCGAGCACTATCGAATCTATTGAAGCAAGTATGAACCGGATCAAGAAAAATTCAACTTTAGGGAGAGGGTTGAAGTAAAAATGTGCCACATCGAATATGAAAATAAAAATGTTATAGTTTATAAGATGTGTGATATTATAAGTAATTTGCTAGATTCAAAATTTTCTATATGTATTACTTCTCTTATGAATTAGACTACATGGATATTTCTACAAATACATGAAAGAAACATAAATAATGGGAACGGTGTACAAAAACAATAATCTTGAATGGGCTACTGGAAAAGCAATGAAAAGCCCAACAGATTTGGAGAAGAGTCCAAGAGGCAAATAATGGAAGAGAGACTTCAACGGCTAATTCATGGTTTCAAATTCAGACATAAATCATAAATGCAAAGCAAGATATAATTTTGCATATGTTCTAATGAATAAACAATGTTTTGAGTTGTAAATAAAGTCTTGTTTATTTAGTAATATGTGAACAATGTTTCATAGTAAACTCGTTCATAAAAGCACACCACCCCGAATGGTTNATGTTGTAAGGCCTTGAGCCACCAGATTGAAAGAGAAAATTATTCGATTATCTTCTCTTTGTTTCTCTCAACATGGTATCGGAGCTCCAGTGAAATGAGCGGTCTGATTCCGACGTCGGGGGTAGATTTTCCCCCACTTATGTCTGGCCCATCGGGTCAATTGACTCTCGGTGAGGTAAGGGGCAGGGGCGGCGGTACTCGCACTCCTCAAACACCTCCGTTGTCTTCCGCTGTAGTGAGTGTGCCGCAACCGGGTAATAACCCGTATATCGGACATATCTCCAAACTGTGGGGCACTATCAACTGTATTTACGTGGGGTGAACAACCCAAACTTCGCGCCTAATGTAACTGGAAATGTGTTGGGAACAGGGATAGTCCCTGCTCTCTTTGACGTTAACGGAATCCCATATAGGGACACACAGGCGTGGGGGTTAGCACCCTCGGATCACTCCGGATTGATTATTCATGCCATATTTCTAAAAGGTGATAACTATGGTGAATGTGCACATGTCATGAAAATGACATTGAGAAATAAAAGGAAATTGGGTTTCGTAGACGGAACTATTGATGAACCACACCTAGGAGTTGGGTTGAGCGAAGACTGGATAACTATTAATTCTCTTCTTGTACAATGGATCTTGAATACAATAGAGCCTCAAATCCGATCGACAGTATCCTTCATAGACTCGGCAAAACTACTTTGGGAAGAATTGTACCAGCGATATTCGATGGGAAATGGACCTAGAATTCATGAATTAAAAGGAGAACTTGCCTATTGCCGTCAAAGAGGAGATAGTGTAGTTGATTACTTTGGTAAATTGCACAAGTTGTGGTGTGAATTGTCCACTTACGAGGACGGATTTATTTGTTGCTGCAGACAGTCTACATGTGAGGCCAGGAAAAAGTTTCTACGTAGACAAGAAGATGAAAAAGTACACCAGTTCTTGCTTGGGCTAGATGACGGAGTATATAGCACGACTCGTTCAAACATTCTTAGTGCTGAAACTCTGCCATCACTCAATCAGACGTACTCCAAAATCATACTGTAAGAACGACACAAAACTTTGATCAAAGGAAAAGAGGAACGATGTGAAATTGTTGGGGAGTGTGAAATGACTGGACATACAATTGAGTCTTGCTTCACTGTCAATGGCTATCCTGAATGGTGGGGCGATCGAGCTAGAGTTCCGATAAAAAATTTTGCTGCCGTATTGGCGTACCTTGAGTCGAAGGTTCGTGGAAACGATCGTGAAAAAGGAAGAGGTCGAAGACGTGGACGTGGTCGACACTCTGCCGGTCGACAGACAATAGCCGTTGGTAAGGTGCCGACCGCTAATGCAATTGCAACTGTCGATCAGTCAACCAATCCCTTGCTTGGTTTTCCTAACGAACAATGGATTTTCTTAAAGTACATCATCGCGTACGCACCCACTTCCACCAAGTCACATCTCTCCTCGGGCATGTTTCTTAAAGGGTATTGGATTGTAGACTATGGTGCCAATCGTCACATGACAGGTGACTTGAGTTTGATGTATGATGTTCGACCGATCGAGCCACGCCATGTAACATTACCCGATAACAAGAAATCTATGGCTTTACAGGCTGGGAAAGCTCGTATTTTGTCTGATTTGACTATTTATGATGTTCTTTACATTTCATATTTTGCACATAATCTGATGTCTGTTAGCCAGTTGCTCATTGATCATTCGATGTTGGTGATCTTTACTCCTGAACTTTGTCTGTTGCAGGACCTAACTTCGAAGACCCCGATTGGGGTGAGCCTTCATAGTAACCGAGTTTAAAAAACTGCACTCACTGGAAGACGTTCGGACGAATGTGGCTACTCAAGTTAAGGAGGATGGATGGTTGTGGCATTGCTGATTGGGACACCCATCAAAGTCCGTTGTCTCGCATCTTCCTCGAAATTTATATTTTTCTCTCGACCATAATTGCACTGCTTGTTTTGAAGCCAAACAAACCCGAGACACTTTTCCTTCAGTTTGAGCATTACTAATTCTTGTTTTGACTTAGTGCAATGTGATCTTTGGGGACCTTATCATTCTCCATCTACTTGTGGTGGATTTTATTTTTGAACTGTTGTTGATGATTATTTCAGGGGAATCTGGATTTATTTATTGTCTGACAAAACCCAGGTTACAACCACTATTGTAGATTTCTTCGCTTTGATTCAAACTCAATTTAACCGTGCCATTGAGTGTTTTCGCACTGATAATGGTACTGAATTCTTGCCCCTTGCAACTTTCTTTCGTTCCAAAGGGGTGACTCATCAAACTACCGTTCCTCACACCCCACAACAGAATGGTCGGGTAGAGCGTAAACATCGACATATTCTAAATGTGGCTCATGCTTCTTTACCTGTTAGTTTATGGGGGGAGTGCGTCCAGACTGCAGTATATCTCATTAATCGGATCCCTTCGTCAGTGCTCGGGAATCACAGTCCCTATGAGGTTCTTCACAACCGGCCTCCCCCGCTCTCACATATTCGCGTCTTCGGATGTTTAGCCTTTGCATATAGATTACCTAGACCTACCTATAAATTTGCATCCAGAAGTCGCCAGTGCGTCTTCCTTGGATACCCCCCTAATAAAAAAGGATGCCGTATGTATGATATTGAGTCTAAGAAATTCTTTGTTTCAAGAGATGTTACTTTATGTGAGACTGTTTTTTCCTTTGGGACTTCTCTTTTGGCTCATTGTCGACCTGTCTTCTAATAGACCTGTCGATCATGTTGTTTCCCCTCTTAGGTGGATCGACCTGACTACTCCGATGATGGACTTGATGATCCACCCATCATCACTTGATCTTCCCTCGTCGTTTGATTCTTCCCCTTTCACGATTCCGCCGAGTGACCCGTTAGCGGTCGACCCCTCTCCAGCTGTCATTGACAGTACTGTTTCACTATCGATCGAGCCTACCCCTCGTCGTCTGATTCTTCCCCTATAACGATTCCACCGAGCGACCCGTTAGCAGTCGATCCCTCTCCATCGAGTGACCCGTTAGCAGTCGATCCCTCCCCACCGTCACTTGATCTTTGCTTTGATTCAAATCCCTCTCTAGTTGTCATTGACAGTACTGTTTCACCGCCGGTCGAGCCTTCCCCTTCACCGTCGACCCATATCCCCGCTCATGTTCCCACTGATCGAGAAACTGCGCCTCTGGGTAAAGGTCATCGACGCAAGTGTCGATCGGTCCTTCTGAGAGATTATATATGTTCGACAGTGTAGGTACATGACATAAACTATGTGATCTCTGATCGTCCTTCCTCATGCAGGATCTCGGGTAAGTGCTCCTATCCGATTTCTGATTATATTAACAACATTCGATTTTCTCAGACACATAACACTTTTGCTAGTGCCGTGACTTAGTCTCCTCAGGAACCACACTCTTTCAATGAGGCTTTGAAATATAAGGAATGGAGAGCTGCGATGGGAAAGTGCCTTGGACTCCAATCAGGCTTTCAATGAGGCTTTGAACAGTGAGTTGTGTGCCTTGGACTCCAATCAAACCTGGATTTTTGTAGACTTGTCGAAGGGAAAACGCCCACTAGGAAGCAAGTGAGTTTACAAAATTAAACATAAAACTGATGGCTCGATAGAACGATACAAAGTTCGGTTGGTTATTCTGGGAAACACTCAAGTTAAGGAGATCGACTATGAAGATACATTTGCTCCAGTGGTGAAGGCCACTACAGTACGAACCATGTTGAGCGTTGAAGTTGCCAAAAACTGGTGTATTCACTAGATGGACGTCAATAATGTATTTCTCCATGGCGATTTGAATGAAGAAATCTATATGAAGATTCCTCAAGGTTATAACGGAGCTCCCGAAGGGAAAGTATGTCGATTGCGGAAGTCTATGTATGGTTTGAAGCAAGCCCCTCGATGTTGGTTTGCCAAGTTAACTACCGCTCTCAAAGACTTCGGTTTTCAACAATCGATGGCTGACTACTCCCTTTTCACTTACTCTACCTCGGAGTCTCAGCTTTCAGTCCTAATTTATGTCGATAACATTATCATCGTTGGTAACACACCGATCGTCGTTGAGGAATTCAAACGCAAACTTGGCAGCCTGTTTCGAATGAAAGATTTGGGACAATTAAAGTATTTTTTGGGAATTGAGGTAGCCAGGGGGCCAAACGGTATGTATCTCTGCCAACATAAATATACCTTTGAAATAATCTCCGAAGCCGGACTTTTGGGATGCAAACCAACCAAAGTATCAATGGAACAAAATCATAAATTGCTCTCAGCTGCAGGGGAGTTTCTAGTCGACTCCATGCCATATCGCCGTTTGGTTGGAAAATTGATATATTTGTTGTTCACTCGTCCTGAATTGTGTTATCCAGTACATGTTCTATCTCAGTTTATCGATGCGAACACTAGGACGCTTTCTTGCGGGTCGTGCGTTATTTAAAAGGCCATCCAGTACGAGGCGTATTGTTGAGATCTGCTTGCGATCTCCAAGTCTATGGATTTTGTGATGCCGATTGAGCCATGTGCCCAGAAACCCAGAAATCCATGACTGGATATCTCATATTTTTTGGGATCTTCGCCGATTGCCTGGAAAACCAAGAAATAGGTCACCTTATCTCTTTTGTCGACTGAGGCGGAGTATCGTGCTATGCGTGCCGCGTATCAAAAGTTTAAGTGGCTCCGCAGTTTACTGAAGGACCTGGGAGTTCGCCAGAATGACAAAGCTGTGACTCTTTTTTGTGATAACCAATCGGCTATTCAGATTGCTGCTAACCCGATGTTTCAAGAACATACTAAACACATTGAAATCGATTGTCATTTTGTTCGAAATCAAGTATTGGCTAGAGAACTTAAGATACGCCATGTGAAAAGTGAAAACCAGTTGTCCGACATGATGACTAAAGCCCTTGGTGATGATCGTCTTTAATATTTGTTGAACAAATCGGGTATACAAGACATGTACTTACCGCCTTGAGGGGGGGATGTCGAACGTATGATTTAGTGCCGATCGGCACTATGCTGATCATAGTGCTGATCAGTATCTTCTTTGCTTTGTTGGCGATCGGCACTTTCCATATTTTGTGTTTTCTTATGGTTTAAATTTACGTTATAAATAGGTATTGTAAGGCCTTGAGCCGCCAAATTGAAAGAGAAAATTATTTGATTATCTTCTCTTTGTTTCTCTCAACACCGGCACTCTAAAAATGTAAATAACAAATTACACCTTTCTAAACTACAAATTAGCATTGTTAACTTGAAGCAATTCATGCATAAACTTAACTTAAAACTTTGATCCAGCTTGAATATGCCAAGTATACAAATACAAAAAGACCTTTCAGGTAACTGCATGTAGTTAGCCAAGANTCCTTAGCTATTCCGTAAAATAGCTCATATATCGTGTCAGAGGCAATTCTCTCAGCCAATTAGATTTGAACAATTGTAATCATACACAGTTTCTCCCACGCGCCAAAAAGTTTGGTGCATCTACAACTCATTAACATCTTCTAGGGGAATTTAGACAAATAGCCCTATGCAAAACTTTGATCGGTGAAATAACATACTTTGATAAACAATTTGTTATAATAAATTTAATAAATAAGTTTGAAAAACATTGATCAAATAACCTATGTTTCTATAATTTAATAAAAATAAATAAATAATTTATGTATTACATATATATATTAATTAAAAATATATAAAAAATTAATTATGATATATAAAATAATATTTAATATCGATACGATATTTTGTACCGATATGGACCGGTATGAATATTAATTTTTTATGGACTCTGACATGGGTTTCGACCCGGAAACCCGGTAGCGGTCCAAATAATGGTGCCGCACGGTTTTCGTCGTACCGACCCTGTATGAAAACATTGATATTAAGATTAAATTGAATTTAACGGGTTTGAATTCAATACACTTACTGATGAGATCCCCGGTTTTCGAACCACAACACTTACGTTGCAAAAATAATTAAATTCGTTTAATAAATCGTAATAATTTGCTAAAATAAATTAAATTACGATTGAAATATTGATAAATATTATATCGGGCGACCCGTAAAATAGCGGGTAGCCACCGATATATCGGTCATACACCCTGAATCAGAACATATGTTTTCATATCGATCAATATGTGAAATTACGATATGAAAATACCGACTAGTATCCGGCACTGTTGTGGTTCGAAAACCAGGGGTGTCAACAGTCGACCGGTTCGTAGCAAGACGAACTCGGTTATAATTTATTTGATGTGTGGAGAACGATTATAAACCAAAGGAAAAGGGACACGGTAGTTTTAGAGTGGGAACCTCAAAGATGAAGAAAAAACCACTTGACTAAGGGCTAAAGAAAATGCCCATAGTCGGTTCAATAAGCAAAGTAATAATTACAGAGGTCATGTGTGTTCTTTTGACAACAAAGAGAAAGAGAAGTATCGAAAATAAATCGACAGAAGGTTCTCTATGCGAAAGCTCGAAGGAAAATCGGAATATCTTTTTTCCACACCCCAAGTGTCCTTTTTATACTCCCACTGTGCTGTATACAGTAGTGATATTGCTCGGGGTTATTTATGTAATTATGATACCCCCGGGGCTCGTCTCACGTGGCTAAAAGGTATTTTTGATTTTTTATTATATTTATTGAGCGATGTGATTTCGCGGGAAATCTCGTAATTTGGGCATCCCGGGCGTACGTATGAGGATTCTGATGGTGTAATAATGTCAGGGGTATTTTCGTAATTTGACACTCGGATAGTTCGTTGGCGATCTAAGGCGATATTTTTGGCTATCTCCTAAGAATTTAGAGACAATGAATTGGTAAAGAATATTCTCGGATATTTTCTCGACATTACGTGCTACTAGTGTTTGACCGGGGTACATTCTCGAAGTTCTCGGGCAGTGTGACACTTATTCTAGATTAATTGGATGTTTTCTAAGTAAGTTGGGCTAATTTGACTAAGATTGGACTTTTGGACCTTAAGTTGAATTATTGGGCCGAGTTTTTCTATAAATACAAGACCCCAGGCCCCAAAGAAGGGTTCAGACTCTTGGAACGCTTCCCAAAGCTCCCGTTTTTGTGAGATTAAGCTCTAGTTGCGACTTTTTGTCATAAAGTTAGAACCTTACTCAAGTCCCTTACTTGCGACTTTTCGCTCAAAAATTCGCGAGAGCATGCATGCATGGCTATAGTCGCGAGATTTCATCCATTTGCCCCTCACTCGCGACATTTTGTTCCATCCGCGAGATTTCGCATGCCGGAGTCGCGAGTTTTGTCCATGTAGTCGCGACATTATGTCGAAATGTCGCGACCAACACCCATTCGTGAGATATCGCATGGCAGAGTCGCGACTTTTCGTCATTTACCCTCAGCCGCGAGATTGTGCGTTTGGCCACAACATTTCGTGAGTACTGGCGAGTTTTCGTCAAAAACTAGCGACTGGGTTGGTCCACGGCGCGACGGAGTAGATTCGATCGTTTTTCGTACCGTTTTCATTCGGATTATCATTATCTCATGGTTGTACTTGTATCATTTGATTATAATAGTGAAAACCAAGGTAGAGCTTCGCTCTCCCGAGGACGTAAGCCCACACATTGTGGGCCCAACCTCGTATATCGCTCGTGTCCCCAGAATAATTGAACTCAAATTATATAATAAATTGACTGATCATAAATAAGCGCTCTAAAATATTTTTAGACAAGATCAAGTAGGGTGTCGTTTTGTGCCTGTCATTTGCGGTTAGGTCGGCTAATGTCACGCGGAACAACCGCCGGGAATGGCTTCATAGAACTGCACGGCGCTAGACCTTTCGGCGCTACTAGCCGGCTATTCCCTGGCTACGGGAGGCTCGTGCGACTTCGCAGGACCACGCTTCTAACAAGGCTGTCGAGGGTTGTCGTTGCATGGGAGGAGTATGGATGGCCCGAAGCAGGGTCTGTAAGTTGTGGACCGATCGGTCTTGGCGCATGAGAGAAGATGTGCCCTACATATCGGGACCGATCGTTATGAACGGTCGATCGGGCCACATGGCCTGGATGGGCCATTCACTCATGTGGGTTGGATCTGAGCCTCCAAGTTCGTCTTACGCTGTTCGGGCTCCTCTGATCAGGCTTGGTCCTGATCATGTTCGAGGTACCGGGTTCCGAGGATCTCATCACTAGCCCCTCGGACTATGTCGCCACCGTGGTGGTGATCGGGGTTCGATCATCAGATTGAGATCGTTTGTGCATAAGTGCCCGATCGCAGCAACATAAACATGTACCCGAACTGGTTGTAACGGCGTCCTTGGGGACCGATCCTGCACTTAGAAAATTCATGACGCGAATTTTCAAATTTGAAATCCATAGCGGTTGAGGGTAAAAGCGTAATTCTAGGTTCTGTGATAGCTAACGCCTTTCCGTATTGCAAAGGAGGGACAGACTATCAGATTGCAACCGCCTGCAGTGATGACGTGTCACCCTGTGATTGAGTAATACGCTGTATAAAAGTCGGGATTTTTGCCCTGTGCATCCATTATCACACTTTGCGACAAACTGCTCCAGTTTTAGAATCCTCCGGCGTTTTGCTCAACCGTTCATCAACTCCAAACTTCTTGTAAATTCTAAGCTAACCATTCATGGCACCTCGTAGGGCTAGGTATCCTCACATATCCACAATGGACCTCGAAGCATTTCGGGTCAAGTTTTCCATTCTAGCCCATTATCCCATATGGAGGGGGAAGGAAGACGTTCCTTGCTTCCTTCCCGCCGAGATGAACGTTCCGGCTAACGCCATACCTGTTAGCTATGCCTCCCTAAGATCAGGCATGCGATTTCCTTTTCACCCTTTTGTCGCGGCCGTTCTTCGGGAGATTCATTGCCCGACTTTTGCTCTTTTTCAGGGCAGTTATGTTTATATCATCGCCTTCATTTATTATTGCCACAAACAGAGGGTAGAGCCAACCCTCAGGCATATTTTCAATTTATTCTTGGTGGGATCCCGTAGAGGAAAGAGGTTGTTAGGGGGTCGCAGGTTGTATTATATAGCGACCCGAACGAAGGACTGTATTATCGTAGACAAGGAAGATTCCCTTCATGAATGAGAATCTTGTTATGTCTAGATAGACATCCCGAGGGAGGACGCTGAAAGTTACCTTCCTAACAACCCACCCTGACATCGGGAAGTTGGACCGAAGCCGGTTCAATCCATCCCACCATGATATTGCCAACACCTTGGCAATGCTTCCTCCTCCCGAACGGCATCTAAAAAGAATAGACATCCTTCGGGAGAAGAAGTTGTTAGAGATCGGGGTAGCAGGAAGAACTGGAGCCCCTGCCCCAAAGGGTATCTTCTCTAGCTCTGAATCATCGGAGTCAGAAGAATCGGGTACGACTTAGCTTCATTTAGTTCATATTTCCTGATCCTTTTTAATTTCCTTTTGCAATTTCCACTGATACAATGTCTGGAAACCGACTTTCTGCGGTGACTGCTGCTTCAAAAGCTAAGAGGGAGGCTCAGCTGCAAGCATCCAAACCTAAGCCCAGCGCTGCGGCTGGGCCTTCACGATCATCAGGGAGCTCCAGCAGCCAAAGGCCAGAACCCCGAGCAATGGATGAGGTGGATAATGTTATTTCTAAGAGGATGCGCTCATTAGGCCTTCCCGCCATGTACAGAATCAGGAATAACTCCCCTCTGGATCTTAATGTCGTGCAGTTGTTGCTGCAGGGGTCAATGCGGGTGGAAGACGTCCGCCCCTCATCCAGCTTAGGGGATAGAGCGCCGAGACCTCCAGTCTCCGCGTCGACGAGCAAGCGGGGCCCCGAAGAGGAAGCCCCGAAGCAATATAAAAGGTTGTGGTCGGCTGTGAGCAGACATGCAGCCCCGATCCCGACGAAAGGTGTCACAATCGGGGAGAAATCAGCCCCGTTCTCGTTTAACCCCGAGGTCATTCGGGAGGCCATCCAGGAGATGGTGGTCTCCGTTTCTAAAGCCCGGGGAGCGAAAAGGATCCCCCCTTCATGGAAAGATGCCGCCCAGGAAGAATACCATCTTTTGGGGAGGAAAAACCCGCCCGGTATTGATGGAGAGCTTCCCGGCTTGATGCTAGCCTATCTGGAGTCTCAAGCTGTGGTAAGTTGTATTCAGCTTATGCTGCCCCGATCGGGTATATATTCTTAATCCAATTTGACTCTTGCATTCACATAGAAGGGCTTTGGACCTCGCTTCTGTCGTCCAGCTCAACCGAAGCATCTCCTCGGCGTTTGAAGATCTGGAAGGCCAACTTGCCCTAGCTCAGCGGCAAGTTGAGATCAAATAGAAAAAGCTGGAATCGGTTAGAGACGATCAGGACCGTCTGAACGGAGAGCTGCTTGGAGCGGGTACTGAGCTATCCTTAGCTGCTTCTAAGGCGGGAGAGGCCCAAGTAACTGCTAACTCCGCCACGGCCCGGGTTTTGGAATTGGAGCGTCAGATACAAGAGATATCTGACGAAAGCAACAGACTTCTCTTGCAGTCCCAGGAAGAAAAGAATGCCTTGAAGGAAGAACGGGAAGTACTGAAAGAAGACTTGGTTAGGGTCTAAGGATCAACTGAAGGTGCGGTTCGGGAAGCCCATTTGGGTTTTGCCCGATCGCCTCTGATGTTTGTCTTAGCGGCAAACGTTTATGGACCGAGCGTCTCCCAATATATGGACAATATGAAGGACCAAATGATCATTAAGTTTGGTCTGGATCCCGAAGATGATCGTTGGGAGACGATCGGCCCTTTAACCAAGGATGGAAACTTCCGTGAGATCCCCGAATTAGATGAAGCCCCGTTGGAGAATGATCCCAACTATCCCCTCTTTGACCTGATGGAGAGATTGGTCAACGAAATAGTTGAGGAAAAGGGAAAGAAGGTGGAGAATCTCAAGGCATGGATTGCGGAGAAATATGGGGGAGCAGATAAGGAAGAATGACAAATAGATTAGGATTTGATTTTCCAGTCCTTTCCTTCCTGTATTTGTAAACTCCACATTCTTGAATAAGACATCCTCTTTTTGCTACATCTATATTTGCTAAGTATAAAGTCGGGGCTTAAGCTAAATCTGGACCGAACAGTCTCTCAACTTAACTCTGAATCCTACTAAGTTTAGTAAGTTAGGGAATTCCAACTACACCAATAGATCACACTTGAATCCGTCCCCATAAAATATTATGACTTTGACGGCGTTGCCGTGGTTCTCCATGAGTCCCATGACAAATTTTAGCCGAAGCCCCGGTTCTTAAAATAGTCCCATGGCGGGTTTTGGCTTGCAATTTGACAGGTTAACTCTGTCATTGTTATCTCGCTCATGGACTATGCACAATGAGACAAGAGCTACTTCTAGGTGGTGAGTGCCGTTTGAAGGGGAAATTAAGTTCGTAGTGAGTTCTGGGAGTATGCGATTCATCTAAGTACTCAGCATGCGTGGAAGCAACTGACTCGTCAGAGCGGTCACACTACTTGGGAGCCTTATGGATGATCGCTACAGTCACCTGTCCAAACTCGTCCAGAAAATCCAACTCCAAGATCGGTCACTTACCTAGCTAGAAATAATTTGTATTTCATCTATTGTAACTTATTCATGTTTAAGAAACATTTTATAGTTCAGAGTTACAAAATAACGCCAAATGCTTTATATAAAAGAGCGCCTTAAGTTCATAACATTCCAGGTTCGGGGGATCTCACTTCCATCATGATATTCTAGCTTAAAAGCCTCAGCACCCAGGTTCTTCAGGATCCGATAGGGCCCTTCCCAATTCCTGTCTAGCTTCCCAACGTTTCTCTGAACTCTTACATTCCTGAGAACGAGGTCGCCTTCTGAAAATTATCTGGGCACGACCTGTTTGTTATGAGCTCGCTCCATTGTTCTTTGATAAACACACATACGCGCATAGATGTCGTTTATTTTCTCTTCAATCATTTCCAAATCCAAGGATCTTCGCTCATTATTCAGATGTTCGTCGTACTGGGTTATCCGAGGTGATCTTATGGCTACCTCCACTGGACTGACCGCTTCGGGCCGATATACCAAAGAGAATGGAGATTCCTGGGTCGTTGAACGGGGAGTAGTGCGGTAAGCCCATAAAACCTCGTAGATGTGATCGAGCCACTTTCCCCAAAAATTTTCTAACTTAGTTTTTAATCCCTTCAGGATAACTTTGTTGGACACCTCCGTCAATCCGTTAGTCTGGGGGAAAGCCACCGATGAGAAGTGTTGAGCGATACCCAATTTGACGCAAAGATCCCGAACGGCTTTTCCGCAGAATTGAAGTCCATTATCAGATACAAAAGCTCGAGGTATTCCAAAGCGGCTTATGATGTTTCTCCATAGGAAGTGCTTCACAACCTTTTCGGAGATAATAGCCACCGCTTCAGCCTCGATCCACTTTGTATATTATTCAACAGCCACAATGCAAAAATTTCGCTGCTGGATCGATCGAGGAAACGGTCCCAAAATATCAATTCCCCTTCTGTCAAATGTACAAGGGAGTGGGGTCATTGACAAAGATGCCTCCGGCAATTGGGGAACTGGAGAATGATGTTGGCAATCATCGCAGCGTCTTGTGTACTTCTTAGCATCCTCAAGGAGCGTTGGCCAGAAATACCCGGCTCTAATAATGCGATGATATAGCGATCGGGCCCCCAAATGTATACCGCACACCCCTTCATGAATATAAATCATGACGGCCTTAGCCTCTATATGGGATAGACATCGCAAGAGCGGTCCTTCCAAGCTTTTCATGAATAAGTGCCCGTCATTCAGCACATATCGCGTCGCTCGGGTTTCAATTTTCCTGGCCTCTGAGGCATTTTCTGGTAGATGGCCGTTGGTCAGATACTTGACAAAAGGGGCCATCCACGTCGTATCTACTGGTGAGTCAACGACGTTAATCTTTAAGTCTTGGAGTTCATGGCATAGAGCTCCCACCTCCTCAAACGACTGTTCGGTCACATAAATTTCAACCGAAGGTCGGTCCTGAATATGGACCGATACTGTGCCTGGTCCAACGTCTGGTAAGCCTGCAGTCAGTCTAGCTAACGAATCGGCCACCTTGTTTTGTTCTCTAGGCACGTGGTCAAGTGAGAACTCACAGAACTTTTTTGCCATTTCCAAGACCTTCGCATGGTATAACTTAATGGTTGGCTCTTGTGTTCCGAATCGTCCTGCGAATTGCTCCACCACCAATTTGGAGTTTGAGAACATTCGCACTTTTGCAACTCCCATCTTTTGAGCTAAGGTCACCCCCGACAAAACGACCTCGTATTCCACCACGCTATTCGTTCCAAAAAACAAGAACTTAACCGCTGAGTGGATAACGTCGCCTTGAAGTGTAGTAAGGGTGATGCCCGCTCCCTTTCCCCCGAAGGTTGATCCGTCAACATAAATGACCCGCCGGTCGTCCTCTTGGTTTAGAAATATGAGTGATCGGGTCATTTCGACCACGAAATCCGCGAGGACTTGAGCTTTGATGGCCCTTCGGGGAACGATTTCCAGATACATTGAGCTAATCTTGATCTTTCACTTGGCCAACCTTTCATTAGAACCCGCCTGACTCAAAACTGCCTTCAAAGGCTGATCAGTATACACATAAACCTTTCGGCCTTCGAAATAATACTTAAGCTTAGATATAGCTTTCTGCAAAATCAACATGAATTTCTCCAAAGTTGTGTATCTGGTTTCGACTAGTACCGGGGAATGGCTCACATAGTAGACATGTCGGTGAATATCATCCCCAATGGTCACCAGGGCTGCGCTGATTGCGGCTTCTGACACGACCAAATATAACCCTAAGGGTTCGTGGCACTTTGGGCTCACCATTACAGGAGGAGTGCTCAAATAAGTTTTCAAATCGGAAAATGTCCGATCGCACTCTTCGGTCCAACCAAGATGGCTGGCTTTCCTTAATGTCCTGAAAAAAGGGAGAGCCCGGTCCGTGGACCTAGAAATAAACCTGCTCAGCGCCGCCAACCGGCCAGTTAGCCTTTGAAATTCTCGCTTGTTTCTCGGAGGTTGCATGTCAATAATAGCCTGGAATTTCTCCAGATTAACATCGATGCCTTTCTCAGAAACATAATATCCAAGGAATTTGCCACTTCGAATCCCGATGCAACACTTATTTGGATTTAGTTTGAGCTTATATTTACGGCATACTTCGAAACAACGAGACAAATAAGGAATATGATCTTCATCATTCATGGACTTGAAATCATATTATCAACATACACTTCCATAATGTGGACTATAAAATCCCTAAAGATCTTGTTGACCACCCTTTGGTATGTTGCTCCGGCGTTCTTTAAGCCGAAAGGCATAACCTCGTAGCAATAAACGCCGTCTTCTGTCATGAAAGACGATTTCTTTTGATCTTCCTTAGCAAGGAAGATCTGATGGTACCCGGAGTAAGCGTCCATGGTACTCATCATGGTGCTGCCAGCGACATCATCCACCAATCGGTCTACGTGTGGTAGTGGGAAAGGGTCCGACTCACAGCTCTTGTTGACGTCGGTAAAATCAACGCACATCCTCCACTTCCCATCTGCCTTGGAGACCACCAACGGGTTTGCAACCCATTCAGTGTAGTGAATCTCCCTGATGAAACCTGACCGCAGCAACCTATTCACCTATACCCGGATGATCTCAATCTTTTCAGGAGAATAGCGTCTCCTCTTTTGCCTAATAGGCTTGGTTCCTGGCTCATTGTTGATCTGATGCTCACTCTCGGATCGGTCAATCCCCGAAACATCGTCTGGGGTCCAAGCGAAGATGTCCACATTGCTTCTTAGCAAGCGGACCATTTCTTCTTCGAAGGTGGGGGCTAGATGTGCCCCGATGTGAGTAATCTTGGTTGAGTCATCCTCAACCAAGTTGATAAGCTTGAACCCAACGGGTTCTATAGCTTGCCTCGGGTGCGGGGGCTCCTCGAGCAAATCCACCTGAGCAATCTTGATCGGTGCCAAGGTTCGGCACGAGCTCATGTAGCACTGTCTTGCTACTTTCTTGTTCCCATTAACAAAAATCACTCCATGAGTGGAGGGGAACTTGAGCATCATATGGTACGTAGAAGGGACAGCCTCAAACTTACTGAGGCCGGTCAGTCCAATAATAGCGTTGCAAGCCAGATCGACTTCAACGACTATGAATTCCAGGGTTTCCGATCGGTCCCTGCCCTGTTCTCCTAGAGTGACTGGAAAAGAATTTTCCTACACGGGATAACACTTCTCTGGTCGAACGACCAGAGGGTTATATTGGCGATAGGGAGATCATGGGCCGCGGCTCCTAGCATCTCCGCCACTTCACGCTTTATCAGATTGCATGAAGCCCCGGTGTCCACCAGAATCCTATGGACTCGTCGGTCGGCGATAACTCCCGTGATGATGATGGGATCATCACACGGATCGGTAACCCCTTTTAGATCGGCTGCGGTAAAGATGATGTCGCCCTCAAAGGTCGAGGACCGCTCAACCGATTCGTACTTGACCAGCGCCACAGATTCGGAGCTTTCGGGAAACTCCTCACGCGCTGCTCTTTTTCGGTCCCTGACCCACTCGTTAATCCTTATTCCGTCAGAGATAACATAAATATCTCTGGCGACCTCTCTTTATCTGGGTACCTCCTCATTTGGGGGAGGTTGGGTGCCCACTTTGGCAGGTGGGGGAGCTGGCTGCTCCCTCCTTTCTCCTTCATTTCACGGGGCCCTGCCGCCGCGGCCCCTCCATCTCCTCCTTCTGCCCTGGCCATGGTTCTCTTGATCGTGCTGGCCTCTATCCTGTTCGGGTTGGTTAGACCTTAGGTCTCCCGCCCGGTCGTTGTAGTGTCGGGGCTGACCCCGATTGTCTCTTCCCCTTGGCTTGTGACGATCGTCACCCTGATGGCCCGCTCAGGGAGAGTCAGCCCGCTTGCCCCTGTGATCATCATGATTGGGCTTTTCCTTGTTCATTGCCGCTACTGTCTCTCGCAGTAGCAGACATTTCAACGTCGGGTGATCGCGGTTGTGATGCAACTCGCAGTAGACCCAATTGTCCTCCTTCTTCGATGGGACGATCTTTTCAGCCACAACCGCAACTTCCCGCGGCTGTCTCTTAGGGTAAGATACCCTATGGTCACCTGCGGGATCAGAATTCCCGCCAGGCTTTCGATATCCCGCTCCCAACGCTTCATCCACCTTGATGTACTTGTTGATTTTCTAAAGGAGCTTCCCCAATGTGGATGGTGGGCTCTTCACAAGGCTGGCCGAAAGGCCACAAGGTCCCAAGACCTGCTGCAAGATATCGATTTTGTCTCGAAGCTCCAACTTGATACCCCGAGCAGTTCGGTTGAACTTCTCCATAAACGAACGGAGACTCATCTTCGCCGGGATATACTTCATGTCATATAGTTCCTGCCTGCTACGAGGCGGTCCTACATTTGGAGCGAACTGCTCCGAGAAAGCCAGGATGAATCCGCCATACGACTGTATGGATCGGGCCGCAAGTTTTTGAACCAGGTCCGAGCATCGCCCTGCAACCCCGCCGCGAAGATGCGGCACTTCAATGAGTCAGAGGCCCAAATGGTCCCCATCCTCAGCTCGAAATCCGTGATTGATCGATCGGATCACCGTCTCCTTGGAATACTGGTAACCCTTCGGGGTTACGGTAGTATCGATCGGGGACTGCCACCCAGATCTCTTCGGAAAACTGGAGCATCAAATCTCCCAACATGGCGGAGACGCCTCTAGATTGTTGGGATGTTGCCTGGGCCATATGCAGATTATGCCACCATTTATCATCATTGCTCCGCCTGATCGGGGCATCCATGGCCCGATCAAGTAGTCCAGGATTGCGCCCCAGATTAGGCCCGCAATCCCTCTCCGTTCGCAGGGTTTCCAACTCCCTGGTAAGCTCGTCGATGCGCCTCTGCATCTGTTCCTGGTCCGTCCTAGGAACGGGAGTTGGAGTTCTAATTGGAGGAGGCGGAGTAGATTGGTATCTAGGCCTCCTCATTGTCACTCCGTGCGTGATAATCTCCTCTTCATCGGAGCTCGGCACGCCTGGGTCGCTTTTGTACCCTCTGTTTGCTGGAACATGGCTTGTGATAGCCGGTGGCTTTGTTCTACTCCTCTCCGACGTAACTTCCAATATAACTTTCCTGACAACAACTTTCAGGTCCTTTAAAGAGAACGTTGAAGCTGGAAGGCTGCTGGGAAGCGTGTCACTATCGTTCGTCGAAGTTCCAGTTGCCATGTCTTTGATTATCCAAACTGTTGTGGTTCGAGAACCAGGGGTGTCAACACTCGATCGTTCGTAGCAAGACGAACTCGGTTATAATTTATTTGATGTGTGGAGAACGATTATAAACCAAAGGAAAAGGGACACGGCAGTTTTAGAGTGGAAAACCTCAAAGATGAGGAAAAAACCAGTTGACTAAGGGCTAAAGAAAATGCTCTTAGTCGGTTCAATAAGCAAAGTAATAATCACAGAGGTCATGTTTGTTCTTTTGACAACAAAGGGAAAGAGAAGTATCAAAAATAAATCGACAAAAGGTTCTCTATGCGAAATCTTGATGGAAAATCGGAATATCTTTTTTCCACACCCCAAGTGTCCTTTTTATACTCCTACTGTGCTGTGTATAGTAGGGTATCGTTTTGTGCTTGTATTTTGCGGCTAAGTCGGAAAATGTCAGGCGGAACAGCCACCGGGAACGGCTTCATAGAACTGCACGACGCTAGACCTTTCCGCGCTACTAGCCGGCTATTCCCGGGCTACGGGAGGCTTGTACGACTTCGCCAGACCACGCTTCTGACAAGGCTGTCGAGGGTTGTCGTTGCTTGGGAGGAGTACGAATGGCCCGAAGCAGGGCCTGTAAGATGTGGACCGATCGGTCTTGGCGCATGGGAGAAGCTGGGCCCTTCATATCGAGACCGATCGTTATGAAAGGTCGATCGGGCCACATGGCCTGGATGGACCATTCACTCATGTGGGCTGGATCTGGGTCTCCAAGTTCGGCTTACGCTGTTCGGGTTCCTCTGATCAGGCTTGGTCCTGATCATGTTCGAGGTACTGGGTTCCGGGGATCTCATCAGGCACTATAACTCGATACCGCCATGTATTTCACATATTGATCAATATGAAAACATATGTCACGATTCGTATAGTATGACCGATGTATCGGTGATACTTGGTATTTTACGTGTCGCCCAATATAATATTTTATAAATATTTGTATATCGTAATTTTAATATTTTACAACGTAAATATTTTGAATTCAAACTCGTTAAAGTCAATTTGATCTTAATATCATTGTTTTCATACATATTGGTACAACTAAAAACGAGCGGCACCGATAATTAGACAGCTACCGGGTTTCCGGGTCGGAGCCCATAAAAAATTAATATTCGTACCGGTCCAAATCGATACAAAATTTCGGATCGGTATTAAACAATATTTTATATATCATAATAAATTTATTATATATTTTTAATTAATATATATAAATTATTTATTTATTTTTATTAAAATATAAAAACGCAAGTTATTTTATCAATACTTTTCAAACTCAGGTTATTTAGCCAATTATTTATCAAAACATGTTATTTCACCAATTAAAATTATGCATATTTGCCCAAATTGCCCCGTATGAAAGCATCAATTTATGGCACATAAAATATTTTTCATTTATATTTATATTTTTTAATATGGTTTGTTAATAAATCGGGATTTATTCAAATAATAGAATATTGTGGAATCGAAACGTTATTAAATTTAATATTTTAAAATAGTATTTATAATTTAAGTATAATTAAAATATTTAAAATTTTATCTTATAATTACATATATTTAATAACTATTTTTAAAAAAAATTAAAATAAACCCTCCAACCATCATCTTTATCGCCCAATTGACTGGTTGATGGGCCGAACATATAGCCAAGCTGATTTGAGTTGTATTTTAAACTTTTATTTATATTAAACTATAAATTTGATCGGTTCTTTGGTGGTTTGAACGGTTTGTCAGCTCGCCAATCCATCAAGAAAAAAACATTTCTTTATTAAATTTTCTTGGTGTTGATATCTTGACTTACACTTGGTGCTTGCCACTAACTCTACGATGATGGTTCAAAGTCCTCTCTCCCCGCACACTCGCACTAACACAACCCCTCTTCTCTCTACTTGTCCATCAAGAATTAGGATTTGTCGTCTCTTTTCATGTATAAAATACGTTTACTCTACTCCATTTATGTTCGAAGAAGTGCTCCAATAAAATCCAACTTAACCAAACATAAGTATTATTATGGGTCGAATTCGGTTCTAAATATCCAAGATTAGTTTCCACAACTAAAAAAATTATGTGTCTGGATTCTTATACGGCTAGAGTTCGATTTTAGAGTTTGAATTGATTTAAAATGATACATATTTTAATATAGATCATATACAATAAATAATATAATATATACTATAGTTGATGAGAACTCTAGGACCAGGTACCCTGCAATGGATGAGGCTCAATAACGATTGAGTCGATCAATGTGGTAAAAGCGAACTTGTGCAGCCCAATAGCATACTTAAGATAAAATGACCCGATGTTCCGCGATGTGACCGAAGATAACCTTGGCGAAATAAAACGGTTTCTGACAGCTGGCCCTCTAGTTCGGTCCAAACGGTTACAAACCCAAGCGTTTCACGATTTGGGTCTCCACACGTTTACCACGTCTCGTGCCAGATCACGCAGACCACGCTTCGGTCACATCCACGTTTTACATCGCGCGACAACAACCTCTAACAAACCTGTCAGAGACAGTTATGGAGCGTGGATTACACATGCCCTCAACTCTATAAATACAGAGCACAACGACGGAAAAAGCAGGACCTTCTGGACGCATAAGAACAGGCCGTTACCCTGCCGGAGTTCTTATTGCTATCTTATACCCTGTTATCTTCTTAAAGCCTTTGCTGCATTCGGTAATGAATCATTCGATTAGTGAACAGACTAAGAGTTTATCTCACTCTTAGTCAAGTGGTTTTTTCCTCAATTCCTGAGGTTTCCACTATAAATCGTCTTGCCTCGTTGTTATTTATATTTTTAGATCGTCTTCTTACAAAAAACAAATCATAACCGAGTTCGTTTGTCGACGAACCGGACGATTGTTGGTACCCCTAAAAAGGTATCATAACAGTTTGGCGCCGTCCGTGGGAGGATTCTCTAATCCCATTTGAGGTTTCTACTAGGGATATGATAATCAAAGGCATGACGACTGGAATTTGGACTAATGACAGTGGCGTGCTCCCCGACAGTCTCCCAGCACCAACATTCACTTTACAGGATCTGGAAGATGTCGTCAGGAAGGTGGTATTTGAAATTACGTCGGAGAGAAGTGGAACAGAACCACCGGTTGTTTCAAGCATGTCCCAAGTAACAAAGAGCAAGTAACAATGTCCGAACTGATTACAAACCTCTCCCATCATGCGACGTGCGGTCGCAAACTGGCTCATCAACCGACCGAAGTCGGTGAATACCGTATGGTCATCTCGTCCACGCGGTGGTAGTGACGAGTTTCTTTCAAAATACGTCAAGGCCGGTCTGTTGGAAACACTATCATCCCTCGGAATACGAACGGTGACTCCGTATTTTATTAGTACGAGGCCGGCCTGACGTCCCATCTCGAGCTATTCCTTCACTATATGTTTCAGTATGTCGCTTATGCCGAAGGCGTCGAGGAACTCGGCGGTTAACCCACTCTTTCTAATGGGTTCCGCAATCTCCAAAACGGTGGGGCCCTCCACCGGTCTTTTCCCTCTATCCGAAGGAGCTTCTTGATTTATTATATCCTCCGGACGGGTCTCCTGAACAATCTCCTCCACCAGCTGGTCTATCGGTTGACCCCCGCTTATTTCGCCCTCCTCGTCATCTCCGACAACGTCCACTAGTGTCTCGGCGAAGTCGTACATCCCTTCGTCGGGGGAGAACTCTCTAGCAGTAAGCTCTAACCGTCGGGACACAGGAATTAAATCTTCAGGGCTCTCGGGGGCCTCTGTAGCCGGCTCATTTCCTATAGGCTCGGGATTCTCAATTACCGGAGCAGGTGGTGTTGGAGTAACCGGTCGGGCCTCTTCGGCTTGCAGCACCGTTTCTTGCAAGCTTTGTGCCAACTCGGACGCTGCAGTGCGGTTCTGAGATCCTGGCGCCATCTCGAAGATCATCTCATCTTTCTCTATTACAAGAGTACGGAGAGATCTCAACTTATCACCTAATCTCGAACGATCTCCAGGGGGAGCCATTATTTTATCTGCAAAACAAACAAGTCGCGTGGGAAGTACGGTTAAAAAGATTATAGAACATATATACGCTGGTTTTAGGAAGGCGTGCTTATATAGGGAGAGGTGTTGAGATGGTTTAAGTGTTAATGCATGGTCCAGATACCTAATAGTCCCCTACTAAAATGGGTAGGGGGCGGAAGAATGTTGGAGGCGACCAAGATCGGGGCATAGAATAGCATCTTCGGGGTCCAGTGAGTACCATCTGATGTAGCGCACGCGACAAGTATCATCTCCAAAGCCTTAGGAGTAATGGATTGCGGGATAGGATAATAGGACTCCGGAAAGAAAGGTTCCCCCTCAATTGGGAACCGCCAGGGAAGGCTAACCGCAGATAATCTAGTGGAACCCACACAAGTGACAAAAAAGAAATATCTCTTCGAGTCATGATTCGATTGAGGTGTAGAGAATGGAAAGGCGCTTTTCTTGTGCCTCAAACGGAAAAAGATGCAACCCTGAGCACCATAATGGATAGTTATACTGATTTGGAAGACTTGGAAGAAGCTATCAGCGGTTATCGAAATCCCGTTGGTCTCCATGAAAATAATGAAGGCAACCACCAAAGATATCGAGTTTGGGTTCAGCTGGAAGAGATGGATGTTTAAACAAGTTAAGAGTGTGGAAATGAACGGGTGAAGCGGAAAGCGGGGACCACACTCTAGATACTCAAGACAAACGGCGTGAGTGCCAACCGGTGGACGTAGGATCCGATCAGTAGGACCCTGCTGGTATAGAACACAATCGGAAGGGAGGTGGTAATTTTCCACGAGAGATTTCCACTTCCGGTGATGCATTGTATATGGCTGATCAAAAGATTTGAAGGCCTTGACAGCAGAACTCTCAGGACCTATCGTATTCTCAAGATGTGCGATTCGATCGAAGAAATGTGGATAAGGGTTCGTAATGGGGGAACGAAAAGGTGAAAGACTCGAATTGNCTAGGGTCTTGTATTTATAGATAAACTCGGCCCAACAAGTCAACTTAAGGTCCAAAAGTCCAATCTTAGTCAAATTAGCCCAACTTACTTAGAAAATATCCAATTAATCCGGATTAAGTGTCACAGTGCCACGGAACTTCGGGACTCCATCCCGATCGAGAGTTTAGTCGGAAATGCGATTAGAAAATACCGGAAAACCTTGTATATCAGTTCTTTGCCTCCAAACAGTGAATACGCAGCCACATAACATCATTTCACCCGGCCGATGTGCTCCCGGGTGGCAAATTACGAAAATACCCCTGGCCCCGTCCGGTGTCGAAATAACCCAAAACATCTCAAAACACTGACAGAAGCCTTATATGGGGTCCAGCATGCCTGAATTACCAAAATACCCTCGAATACTCCTCGCGATAGACATATAAAAATACCGAAAATACCACATAGCCACGTCGGACGAGCCCCGAGGTTAACAAAATTACATAAATAACCTCGGACAATATCAATTTTCCTTTTGCAGTTTCCACTGATACAATGTCTGGAAACCGACTTGCTGCGGTGACTGCTGCTTCAAAAGCCAAGAGGGAGGCTCAGCTGCAAGCATCCAAACCTAAGCCGAGCGCTGCGGCTGGGCCTTCACGATCATCAGGGAGCTCCAGCAGCCAAAGGCCAGAGCCCCGATCAATGGATGAGGTGGATGATGTTATTTCTAAGAGGATGCGCTCATTAGGCCTTCCCGCCATGTACAGAATCAGGAATAACTCCCCTCTGGATCTTTATCTCGTGCGGTTGTTGCTGCAGGGGTCAATGCGGGTGGAAGACGTCCTCCCCTCATCTAGCTTAGGGGATAGAGCGCCGAGACCTCCAGTCTCCGCGTTGATGAGCAAGCGGGCCCCGAAGAGGAAGCCCCGAAGCAATATAAAAGGTTGCGGTCGGTTGTGAGCAGACATGGTTGGGAAGCGGGGCCCCGAAGAGGGTTGTCATTTCCTAAGGGCTCGAGATTCTCAATTACCGGAGCAGGTGGTGTTGGAGTAACCGGTCGGGCCTCTTCGGCTTGCGGCACCGTTTCTTGCAAGCTTTGTGCCAACTCGGCCGCTGTAGTGCGGTTCTGAGATCCTGGCGCCATCTCGAAGATCAACTCATCTTTCTCTGTTACAAGAGTACAGAGAGATCTCAACTTATCACCTAATCTCGAACGATCTCCAGGGGGAGCCATTATTTTATCTGCAAAGCAAACAAGTCGCGTGGGAAGTACAGTTAAAAAGATTATAGAACATATATACGCTGATTTTAGGAAGGTGTGCTTATCTAGGGAGAGGTGTTGAGATGGTTTAAGTGTTAATGCATGGTCCATATACCTAATAGTCCCCTACTAAAATGGGTAGGGGCCGGAAGAATGTTGGAGGCGACCAAGATCGGGGCAAAGAATAGCATCTTCGGGGTCCAGTGAGTACCATCCGATGTAGCGCACGCGACAAGTATCATCTCCAAAGCCTTAGGAGTAATGGATCGCGGGATAGGATAATAGGACTCCGGAAAGAAAGGTTCCCCCTCAATTGGGAACCGCCAGGGAAGGCTAAGCGCAAATAATCTAGTGGAACCCACACAAGTGACAAAAAAGAAATGTATGTTCCAGTCATGATTCGATTGAGGTGTAGAGAATGGAAAGGAGCTTTTCTTGTGCCTCAGATGGAAAAAGATGCAACCCTGAGCACCATAATGGATAGTGGTACTGATTTGGAAGACTTGGAAGAAGCTATCAGCGGTTATCGAAATCTCGTTGGTCTCCATGAAAATAATGAAGGCAACCACCAAAGATATCGAGTTTGGGTTCAGCTGGAAGAGATGGATGTTTAAACAAGTTAAGAGTGTGGAAATGAATGGGTGAAGCGAAAAGCGGAGACCACACTCTAGATACTCAAGACAAACGGCGTGAGTGCCAACCGGTGGACGTAGGATCCGATCAGTAGGACCCGGCTGGTATAGAACACAATCGGAAGGGAGGTGGTAATTTCCGCGAGAGATTTCCACTTCCGGTGATGCATTGTATATGGCTGATCAAAAGATTTGAAGGCCTTGACAGCAGAACTCTCAGGACCTATCGTATTCTCAAGATGTGCGATTCTATCGAAGAAATGTGGATAAGGGTTCGTAATGGGGGAACAAAAAGGTGACAGACTCGAATTGGAGCTCCCCGAGCCGGATGAGGAGTCCGAGGAATGGGCAGAGTCGGAGAACATGATGTGAAGTTCTCGAAATTAAGATTTTTCCAATTTTTATAATTTTTTCCTGATTTTATTAAGTGTCTCGCGAGTTTTCGTACCAAAAGTCGCGAGAGGTATTGTGCAGCCTATGCAGTCGCGAGTTTTCATTCAGGTAACAAGTTCACTGTGCAATGCAAGGAGTCGCGAGAACTCCTTCGTAAAGTCGCGATTGCCACTGTGCAATGCAAGTAGTCGCGGGAATTCGATCCTAAAGTCGCTAGTGTCACTGTGCAATGCAAGTAGTCGCGAGAATTCGTTACAAAAGTCACGAATAGCATTGTGCTATGCGAGTTGTCGCGTGATATCGTTCGAAAAGTCGCGAGAAGGGTGTGTTTCCGCGAATAAGTACTATAACAGGGGGGCGGACCTGGTATTTATAGGGTCGGACCCTCGTGTCGAAAAAATCCGGGGATTTTCGCCCGACTTCGGAATCTGACGTTGTTAGTGTCAAAACGATCGCGTCTGCGAAGGGTTTTCAACCCTACTCACGGTTTTCCCGGAAAAATTCCCGAGCAAGTATCGACTTTCGGGACGAGCTAATATGATATGGTTTACAACTCAGAATCTGAATCTGAAAACCAGGGGACTATTGATATTACCCGGGATGTTTCCGGTATCACGACACCCCGGGAGCTCGTCCGACGCGGCTAGATGGTATTTTCGGTATTCTTGGTATTCTCGTGTATTTACGTCATTCTATAGTTTTGGAGGTATTCTCGTAATTTGGACTCCCCGGGGACTACATATTTGCATTTGACTAACGTTTCTGGCAGTCTCTGGCAAATTCGGCCCCAGACGGGGTCAAGGGTATTTTCGTCATTTAGCACCCGAGAAGCATGCCGGTAAGTTGTGGCGATATTTTTGGCTGTATATTCGACATCTGGAAGCAGTGAATTATTTTTACGAGGTTCTTCGATATTTTCTCATCGATATTTCCGGCTAATTCTCGATCGAGATACATTTACAAAGTTCTATTGCGGAATGACATTTCTTCTAATTTAATTGAATATTATTTAGGTACTTTGGGCTTAATCCAGTGAAATTGGGCTCCTGGGCCTGAAACTTATTAATTGGGCTGGATGTCTCTATAAATATGAGCCCTAAGGCACTGAAAAGAGATTCTGACCCTTTCTGTACCTTCGAAGGCAAGGCTTTGGCTCAAATTCGTTGAGGTACTCGCGAGACTTCGTTTTTCAGCCCCCATCCGCGAGTTTTCGCACCAAAACTCGCGGCCAGCTCCACGGAGTCACTATTCGCGAGTTCTTGTTCGGGAGTTACTATTCGCGAGTTCTTGTTCGGGAGTTACTATTCGCGAGTTCTTGTTCGGGAGTTACTATTCGCGAGTTCTTGCTCGGAATCACTATTCACGAGTTCTTGTTCGGGAATTACTATTTGCGAGTTCTTGCTCGGAATCACTATTCGCGAGTTCTTGTTCGGAAGTTACTATTCGCGAGTTCTTGCCGAAAAACACTAATCGCGAGTTTTCGTACGAAAACTCGCGGCCAGCCCCCTCGTTCGCGAGTTTTCGGCAACTTCATCGTGACGGAGTGTTTTCGATCGTTTTTCGAGCCGTTTTCATCTGGAGTATTATTGTCATATCATTGTATTTGTATCCTTTGATTATTATAGTGGAAACCAAGGTAGAGCTTCGCTCTCCCGAGGACGTAAGCTCACACATTGTGAGCTCAACCTTGTATATCGCTCGTGTTCCCACAAAATCTAAATTCCGAATATTTAAAAAAATTGACTGATCTAAAAATAAATACTCAAAATATTTTTAGACTAGATCACCGTGTATAACACAAGACCGAAGATGGAGTTAGTGGATCGACTTCCGCATTTAAAGGCAACTTGAAGACGTGCGAACATCGGTTACAAGAGGAAAGTCATGCGAACTACTACATCTATAAATACGAGCTAGGAAGACTAGCTAAAGGCGCATTTTGGAGTTTATGCATTATCTACCCTACTGCTACATTTTCCATGTTTTTCGTTTTCCTTGTAGCCCTGATTGTTCACCGTTTGATTAATCAACTGACTAAGAGTAATTACGTTCTTAGTCCTGTGGTTTTTCCCTATTTCTTATGAGATTTTCCACATTAAATTGATGTGTCGTTATTTAACGGCATTCTATATTCGTTCTCTACTTGACAAGCAAATTGAAAATCGGTTCGATCCGACGAGGACCCAGTGACTGTTGATATCCCGGTCTTTTATACCACAACAATATTTTAATAAATATTTGAAGTTCAAGTACTTTCCATATATCTAAACTCCAAATCTTTCCATTAGTTATTAAAAAACAAAATAATACTTTCATCACTATTTTCAATTAAATATAAATGAAACAATATATTTAATAAATACTTGAAGTTGAAGTGCTTTCCATGTATCTAAATTATAAATCTTTCCATTAGTTATTAAAAAACAAAATGATACTTTGATCACTTTTTTCAATTAAATATAAATGAAATAATAGATTTAATAAATACTTGAAATTGAAATACTTTCCATATATCTAAACTTCAAATCTTTCCATTAGTTATTAAAAAACAAAATGATACTTTGATCAATTTTTTCAATTAAATATAAATGAAATAATAG
>RWGZ01000921.1:268582-318116 GCA_009725065.1 Utricularia reniformis | reverse complement strand
TCACATCACCACTATTTATCTAATGATGTTCCAAACGTGAACAAATAACGTCATGTGAGATCAAAAAATAGTTAGCATTGCGCATGATTTCAGTAAGCTGATAACTTCCTTTGTTTCTTCATTTCAAAATACAAGATCATGGTCCAAGTTGGGAAAATACGAGATAGATAGTAATGAGCACTCGATCACCTGGGCATGGAGATGATTGGGCGAGCTGAGGTCGTCAATTGGGGTATGGACATTCGTTTAATTGATATGTTATATTTGATCACTTAGTGAGTGTAAACTCACGTTGTGCCATATTGTTTTGGGAGATAGGTGTCAATTATGGAATTATGCTTTATATTACGTTATATTTCAGTTTTCCTTCATTTAAAACTCGTTGGATTAGCCGAACTTTTCGATTTTGATTTATTAAATAAAGCACCTTTCTCTAAGAGTTTGTATTTTAAAATCTTCGTGAGGCTGCGGACGTTGGATAAGACGGGGGTGGGATGATGAAGATTGAGACGTTTAGTTTAATATAATGGGTAATGGTTAATGATATAATCATCTCATATCCATTTAATTATCATCTCTATATAGCATTTAAGATTATGTTGGGCTTTGACAAAGAGACTAGGAACATTGAGACACCAATGTAGTGGGTGGGATATAACTAAACCCATGTTTTTTTGTATTTCATATTTCATATAAATTTTATGTTGCTCATTCTTCTTTTACATTTCCCAGGTGCTCTTGTTGTTCAACTAATAGCTGGTCCACCAGCCCACCACCTATTTTGGACGATTTCATCTCGGGACAGGTTGAGTTCACAATGTTGGACTAACTCTTATGTGGACATGTTGAATCCCAATAGGACTCAAGTAGAACTTCAACTTTTATCCGAATTTTGTATGTACATGTTACAAACTTTAGGAACAGTCCTATTTACACTATTTTAAACTAATGTTTTCATACAGATCCGGAATCACGTATCGATCCGGACCGATATGAGAGGTACGACCGGTATACCGGATAGTACCAAATTTTATTATTATTTTTAAAATACTATTTAATTAGTTTTTTAATATCAGACTCGAAAAAATCCAAAAATATTATTTTTCGGATACCCGATACCAGGCGGTATGAAAATAATACCTGGTACCGCGTGATACCGGTATGTCAAATTTGACATACTGGTACAAGGTGGTACGAAATACTGGTATGTCAAATTTCGCTCGGTTCCGGATTTTTCGCTCGGTACGAAATATTGGTATTTTTCGTATGAAATACTGGGCGAAATTTGATATACCGAGCGAAAAATATGAAATACTGAGCGAAAAATACTGGTACGAAATACCATTATTTTTCATACCGATACAAAACGAAATCTGGTACCCTATTATCCGGTACCAGACGGTACGAAAAAAAACACCGGTACCGAACGAAATTTGACATACCGGATGATATATCGTTCGGTATGAAAACATTGTTTTAAACATGAGGTTCAAATAATAATTTTCTCTTTTAGAAATATAAATTAAGATTTAAAACTTGTTTGTATTTGACATTTGTATTTTTATTATTTTAATTAATCAAAATCATTATTTGGGTCCAATCGAACTCCATATTTATCCCAAATTAAAATATTTGCTCATACTTATTTGATATAGAAGCAGCTTTGAGAAATCAAATAGAAAATAACTACACTACACCTTAAAAAGCTTTTTCTTCATCCTCTCAACAGCGCTTCTCAGAGTATCTTCATCTTTACAGAATGTGAACCTAACCAGATTCTTCCCTTCTTCAGGCTTCAAATAAAACACACTCGTCGGAATCGCTACAACTCCGATTTCTTCAATCAAATACTCGCAAAAACAAACATCATTCTCCAAACCAAAAGGCGTATGATCCACAACAACAAAATACGTTCCGCTAGAAGGATACACAATGAATCCCACAGCCTTCAAACCCTCAACAAGAATACTCTTTTTCACAGCATAATCTCTTCTCAAATCATCGTAATACGATTCCTCAGCTCGAAGTGCAACAACAGCAGCATGCTGCATAGGAGTACTAGTTGCAAATGTAAGAAAAGAATGTGCTTGCCTTATACCCCATGTCAAATGTGCTGGAGCTATAGCCCAACCAATTTTCCAACCAGTTAAAGAGAATGTTTTTCCTAGAGAATTTAGTGTCACTGTTCTCTCATACATACCGGGAACCGAAGCTATCGAGATATGCTCCATTTCGAAGGCTAGCTTGTCATAAACTTCATCAGAGAAAACAAGTATATCATTCTCAATGCAGAGTTGAGCAATCAAATTTACCTCTTCCCGGCTGAACATTTTCCCTGTGGGATTATGCGGAGTGTTAATGAGAATCGCACGAGTGTTTCGAGATACAATCGACTTCAGTTCATCGACCGGGACATCAAAATAAGGAGGCTTAAGTGTGACTGACTTTATATTTGCACCAGCCATTGAGAGAGTAGCTTCATAAGAATCGTAAAATGGAGCAAAGAGAATGACCTCATCACCAGGATTGATTAAGCCTAAAATTGTTGCAGCAATGGCTTCTGTGCATCCAGAAGTTACAGTAACTTCCTTTTCAGGATCAACTATTAAGCCACTGTCTTTCTTGAAACGATCTGCAACTGCAGAATTCAAGTTTGGGATACCATAACCACGAGCATATTGATTATTGCCATTTTTAATAGCTTGAATAGCTGCTTCTTTGACAAATTCTGGACCATCAAAATTTGGGAAGCCTTGTCCTAGATTTATAGCACCGTGCTTTATGGCTAAGCTACTCATTTGTGTGAAAATTGTTGTTTTGAACTTTTCTAGGCGCTTTGCAACCTGTAAAAATAAGGCCACATTTTATATTGGGAAGCAACGATTAAGACATAAAAATTCAATAAAAAATTGTTATAGAACAAGCTTTTTCTGATTCATTCCCTCTAATTTTCTACAGCAGGGTATCTCCCGTCGTGAATGTCTTGGATCAAGCTTCCCGTAATCAATTAAAGCCAAATCCATAGAATTATTTGAATCAAAATCAATGAATTTGATAATTGAGCAAAAAAGGAAACTAGGGAAGATAATGGAATAAAACCAGAGATGAGGAGCTGACCTGAAGAGGAGGAGATGAGGCTTCCTGAGGTGGAGCAGACAGTTTCTCGGTCCCGGTGGGCGTTGTAGACACGGCGGAAGCCATGATCATTAACTCCGGGTTTCTTGAAGAATAACAATTACTGCGAGGAATCACAGAAATTGGGGCAAGCTGGTGAAAGAAATTGAGGGGTTTAGTAGAATATGGTCTCAGCATTTCTTATACCGGTCAATGTTTTCCGGCCATCGACCTCGAACTTGGTTGGTTGCAGCCGGCTGGGTTGGTAGATTCAAATCTTGAAAATTTTGGCCCAGCAGCATAGCTTGGACTGGCTGGCCCAATGTATAGTTCGTGACGACTGATGAGTGATTGTGTTCAATGTTTTAAATTTTCGATATACCGGAAATTTCGATCGTACCGATTTCGATCGATAGTTTACCAAAATACCGGTCGATACAGATTTTTTCTGGGTTGGGTTTTATTTTTTTTAAAAAAATATGAATATTTTATAATTTAATTTATTTTAATATTTAGATACATATCCGATATATCCGATACATATTCGGTATACCGATCCAATGAGTTTGTCCGGTATACCGGATGATAACGATTTTTAAAACATTGATTGTTTTTTAGCATTTTCCCAAAATAAAAATGTCAATTTGTATGTCATATCTAACCATGTTGGTCTTGACATCAAATTTCTTTATGATTNATCCGAGAACATTTGCACTTTAGCAACTCCAATCTCTTGGGCTATATTCATTCCCGATAGCGAAGCTTCATACTCCACCATATTATTCGTGCTAGGAAATAAGAACTTGATGCATGACTAGATGATATCTCCCTGTGAGGTATTGAAAGTGATGCCTGCTCCTTTCCCTTAGAGAGTGGATCCATCGACACGCACAATCCATCGATCATCTTCCTAGTTTATGCACACATCAGATCGGGTCATTTCAACTATGAAATCTATCAGAACATGGGCCTTAATCGCCCTTCAGTGTATTAATTCCCGATTTATGGTACTGATTTCGATCGTCCATTTAGATAATCTTCCATTAAGGTAAGCTTGATTCATCACTACTTTGAGTGGCTGGTTAGTGTACACATACACTTTCCTCCATTCGAAATAATGCTTCAGCTTGGATATTGTCATTTTCAACGCTAACATGAACTTCTCCAAATTAGTGTATATGGTTTTTGGTGATATTAGAGAATGACTCGCATAGTATACGGGCCCAGTGCACATCATCTCTTTATTGTTACTAATGTTGTGTTCACCGCAGCTTATGACACAGCCAAATACAATCCCAACGGTTCATCGTTTCTTGGGCTAACCATCATCGGGGGTGTGCTTAGATAATTTTGTAACTCCGAAAATTCCCGATCACACTCTTAGGTCCACTCCAAATGACTTGTCTTCCGGAGCACTCTGAAGAAAGGTAAGTCCTGATCAGTAGACTTAGAAATAAATCTGCTTCATGCAGCCAATCGATCGGTTAGCATTTAAAACTCTCTTTTATTTCTTAGAGGTTGCATGTCAATAATAGCTTGGAATTTCTCTAGATTAACCTCTATGCCTTTTTCCGAAACATAATATCCCTGAAACTTTCCGTTTCGGATCCCGAAGCAGCATTTATTTGGGTTTAGTTTCATATTATATTTGCGGGCATACTTCAAAACATTGAGACAAATACGAAATAATGTCTTCATCATTCATGAACTTGACAATGATATCATTAACCTACACTTCCATGATGTGTGGCCTATCAAACTCCTCATGATCTTATTCACTTGGCACTGATATATTGCCGCAGCATTTTTCAACTTGAACGGCATGACGACGTAGCAGTATACGCCATGTTCGGTAAGAAACAATGATTTCTTCTGATCTTCTTTAGCTTTGAAGATCTGGTGGTATCCTGAATATGCGTCCTTGGTGTGCTCATCTTTAAGCTTCCCATGACTGTGTTAACCAATCGATCGATATGAGTTAGCGGGAACGGATCAGATTCGCAACTCTTGTTGACTTCTGTAAAGTTTATACACATTCTCCATTTTCCACCTTTCTTTGGAAACTACTACAAGATTGACACCCATTCTTTATAATGAACCACTTTGATGAACCCACCATGCAATAGTTTTTTTGCCTCCATTCTTATAGCCTCAAGCTTTTCTGGAGAGTAACGTCTTCATTTCTGTCGAATGGGTTAGGCTTTAGGACCAGTGTTGATGCGGTGTTCGCTTACTGATCGGTCAATGCCCGGAACGTCGTCTAAGTTCCAAGAAAAAATATCAACGTGGCTCCTCAATAATGCTATGAGATATTTCTCTATCTGTGGGGCCAGGCTTGCCCCGATGCGGGTGGTCTTGCTTGGATCACTCTGATCCATGTTTATAAATTAAAACCCGATGGCTTCCATGGCCTGCCGAGGATGCGGTGGTTCTTTAAAATGGTCTATGTGAGCTTTCTTGGCAGGTGCTAAAGTATTGTATGAGCTCATGTAGCATTGTCTCGCCACAATTTGGTCTCCCTTGATTGAAACCACTCCCTTGGTAGAACGAAATTTCAACATCATGTGGTATGTTGAAGGCACCACTTCAAATTTGCTCAGCTAGATCCTTCTTCATATTGCCCGATGTTATTTATGTAATTATATAAACCTCGGGGCTCGTCCGACGTGGCTATGTGGTATTTTCGGTATTTTTATATGTTTATCGCGAGGCGTTCTCGAGGGTATTCTCGTAATTCAGGCATGCTGGACCCCATTAAAGGCTTTCTGTAAGTGTTTTGAGATGTTTTGGGCTATTTTGGCCCCGGACGGGGCCAGAGGTATTTTAGTAATTTGCCACCCGGGAGCCCATCGGCCGGGTGCAATGATGTTATGTGGCTGCGTATTCACTGTTTGGAGGCAAAGAACTGATATACGAGGTTTTCCGGTATTTTCTCATCGCATTTTCGACTAAACTCTCGACTGGGATGGAGTCAAGAAGTTCTGTGGCGCTGTGACACTTATTCCGGATTAATTGGATATTTTCTAAGTAAGTTGGGCTAATTTGACTAAAATTGGGCTTTTGGACCTTAAGTTCAATTATTGGGCAGAGATTTTCTATAAATACAAGACCCTAGGCCCCAGAAAAGGGATCAGACTGTTATCACGCTTCCCAAGGCAAAGAATTATCTTCTGCACATTGTAGTCGCGACTTATTGCCCGTAGCCGCGACTTTTCGCTCGTAGTCGCGACTTATTACCCGTAGCCGCGACTTTTCACTCGTAGTCGCGACTTATTGCCCATAGCCGCGACTTTTCGCTCGTAGTCGCGTCTTATTGCCTGCAGCCGCGACTTATCGCCTGTAGTCGCGACTTGTTGCACAGTTTTTCTCCCGAATTCGCGAGTTGTTGCCGTCTCCCACCTACCCGCGTGTTATTGCACTGAGACTTGAGTTGCGGGCTGATACAGTGTTGTTCGCGAGTTGTGGTCAACAACTCGTGACTGCACACCTTTTTGGTGCAACGAAGTGTTTTCGATCGTTTTTCGAGCTATTTTCATCTGGATTGTTATTGTCACATCATTGTACTTGTATCCTTTGATTGTTATAGTGGAAACCAAGGTAGAGCTTTGCTCTCCCGAGTACGTAAGCTCACACATTGTGGGCCTAACCTCGTATATCGCTCGTGTCCCCAAATAAATTGAACTCAAATTATATAATAAATTGATTGATCTAAAAGTAAATACCCAGAATATTTTTAGACTAGATCAGTTTGGCGCCGTCTGTGGGGACCCGAGACTTAATCCCATTGAGAGCTCTTGTCCTGAGCTTGGAGTTTGTTGTGTATTGTGAGGATACGGGATTCCTAACATGAGAGTGATATAGATGAAGAAAGTGTATCAGATTGCAACCCTTATGTAGTAGAAGACGAGAGGAATGATATTTTATCGAGGACTCAATCAGTGCCACAGTAAGAGTCCTCAGTAGCGGGAATCTAACCAACCTCCGGGGAGGGATTTCATCCGGGGGATCTATTTATGAGTGCATTGGAAGATTATCATATTGCATGAATATGTGCCGAAGACATGTCAAAGGGATGCAAGTCCACAAATTCCGGATTTTCGGCACAACCAAAATTTCACGGGAGGCTCCATTTTATGTATACACTCACACAGTAATATGATAGTGAGATTTTTTCCGGGTCGGATTTCGGTGGCCTTCACTATTTCATTTCGATCTATTAATCGAAAATGATCCATATTTCGAATGATCGAAAGGATCATATTTTCTAGCAGGGATATGTAAGAGGTCAATATGGACCTCGGTTGCAAAGAAGATGGGTATATGGCGAACATACCCGAGCTATTTTATGTTCACGGTTCTTTGGAAGACTCTATTCTCCAATAATTTGATTGGTTTCCGACCTTTTCTACCATTTCATATCAAGATTCAAGTATGAGTTATATTCGGCATGGCATAACGACCATTCGGAGAGGTCGTATGTTTTTCTAACCAGTTTTGTGGCGATTGTGAGTATTGCATGGAGTGGCGTTGATTGGCCCTCGCGGGAAATGTGAACCTCACATGAAAAATGAGTTGATGCATAGTTGCATTGGGGGAATTTGGCTACTTGTTGTTTAATTGTATATGTGTGCACATAATGGTAGGTAAGAATGATAGCTGTTAAAAGTTGGAGGGGCCAGGTCAACGCGAGTTACTCATTACAAGGAAAGATAAGAGATTACATGTGTACAAGCGCATCGTCGTGTGGAAGTGTTCAATGCTATGCGAGGGCATTCATGGTTTCCAAAGGAATGATAAGTTGAATATGTGATTGTGTCATCTTACTACATCATCATTGTCTCACCGATCAATAGTGATACTATGACCTTATGTCCGATCCAAGTCCAGCCATTGGATTCGATGAGTGAATTTTTTAAGGATTATTTATACTATTTTTCGACAACATTAATGTAAGAAGTAAGGTTTGTAGTAAAATAAGAGGTTATGGAGGACACGAGAAGAGTTGATCGTTGCAATATCTGGAGGATCCACCGTAGAATATGGAAGAGCTTGGCCTAACAAGTACACCGTATATTCAATAAATGAAAGAACATATACTTATGAGTCACTTGACATTGTTGCAATTCGTGTGATCAATCGAATGTATCGCTGCCGAAGTTCAGCACGCAAATCTTGTTGGTATTCAATTGCAAGTGTATTTATTCAGTTCTAGTATATTTCTCGCCATGGTTTAACACAAGAAAGAAGGATCCCTTATTATAAGAACCGACACCGGGGACTCATAAGTTTTATCATATTTTGTCCTTTTCATCACAGTTTCGGACATGCTAATGTGGGTGTCGAAAATCGGTGTCCGATGTAAATTGGTTTTGAAGCACGATTAGTTTGATGAGCTGGGTAGTATGGTAGAAGGAATGCCAGAGACCAAGGTCGAAGGAGTTGACTTGAATATTCAACCCGAGAACACACAGCCACTCTCCCTAATAACTGTTTAACATGACCTGAAGAAAGATGCCATGAGTATGGAGAAGCTTACTCAATATGTACTCAGTTTGTTCGGGATGATAGAACGTGTGAAAGAGTGAAATTAATGATGTGGGTGTTTCTTGTTTTGAGTTATCAACGGGGTTTTCTGGTTATCCATTCATGAAGAATCTATACAGCTATCGTGCATGTTCCATACGTTATATCGGTTACTTGTGCTTTAAGGTTCAAGGTTAAGAGGCCAAGGAAGTTTATGGCAACTTGGTGAGTTATTTGGCGTTCAAGAGATTGTACATATACAAGAATATGGAATTTAATATCTTAATATTAAAATTGAGGAGTTGAAGAGCACGTCGAGAAATTATTATTGCAAAGCAAGAAGTTAGTATGCACGACAAAGCATTGGTGAATGAACAAATATTTATCGTGATAGAAGGAGAAGCTTCAAGTATGGATAGTGAAGATGTGCTTAAAATGCCAAGTTATTAATCAACAAATAACCATGAAATGCGTGAGGTTACAATAGAATCATAAAATGAAACTCCCGAGTAGAGGTGTGTTATTGAAGGGTAATTTCTGAAACAACAAGGAAAACGCGGTGATCCGATTTGTTAACCGTATATGAACCGTATATTTATGTCTCACATTTCCACTTAGTAATCATCACCCCCCCTAATGGTTATATGGACTATCAAGTCTCTTACTAATCATTCAGTGGATTCGAGCATGTGTGTGGAGTAGTCAAATCGCCCTGGTTTTAATTGGTGATTAATTGTTGTTCGAAAAAATGGGTCATGTCTTTACCGCCGGTGTTCTCTATTTGAATCGTGTGGGTCTGCATTAACAAAACCCATTGAAGAGTCTCGCAACTCTTAGAATTATGCTTGAGTATTTGGAATTAAAGGAAACAATTGAGCTTCAATGGTCGAAGTTAAATCTCTACTCGATAATCAACTTTTTGGTAACATGAAACCTATGTTGAAGAGAGTATTTAATTATTATTCTTAATCATCCGAAATGGTATTCGTTGGATTATTCTTATTCTATCGTGAAGATTTCATGTGTTCGATTTACTTTATTATCCAAATTGGATGTCACTTAGAATGTATTCATCAAGATGCTAAGCAGTTATTTAAAGATATTGGAGAATTATGGTTTTTGATTTTTTAGAAGTATCAACCGTTATACAACTATGCCTATTGCAGTTCACAAAAGAGATATCAAAATTGTGGTATATTATTGATCGCCCGGAATGGTATTCGTCCGGAAATATATGATTATTGAGCATTCTTTGTTGATTAACATGTGATATTATCCAGCCGGCAAGTATCTTGACCGTATGTGCATCCTAACAAACTTCTTGGCATTACTTAATAAGCAACTTATTGAGTTAGTCTAGTTTAACAACAATTGTGGCTTTTGAACGATTTGTTATTCTTCCAGTCACATTGGGATATCAGGAAATATCAAGGTCTTTATTAACGGAATTCTTAGTGGTGGATCTTCCTATCCTCTTTTACAATTTTGCCCTGGGAAGAAGGGCTTTCAATCTAATCGGAGCTACCATATCCCTACTCCTCTTTGATAGCTCTATTATTATGTTCCGGAGTAAAAGGGAAATCATGCGTCGCAGCAAGATATGTTCCTAGTGTTATCTTACGAAGCGATACGACGGTGTCTAGTGCGAAGACATGCATCTATATAGTGTCATTCTAAATGGAAGATCGAGTGTATTAACATGATATGGTTTTGTTCTAGAAGAAAAAGAGAAAAAGGTATAAAGATGGAACCTCTATTATTAAGGGGATTTTTAAGAATGAAAATGAGTTCCTCGAAAGAAGCGGATATTCTCCCGTTAAAATGAAAAGATAATTATTAAAGATGTGGAAATCGTGTTGCAAGCAAGGCTCGTTGAACCTCTTAAATGCATGTAATCAATCACGAACCTATTTATGGCTCCAAAGTCGAACGATGCCTACAGAGGACCTATATCTATCGTCGACATTGACATAATGTTTAAGTTTTTCGGCTTGAAGTTTTTAAGTTGAGCCTTTTGGTTTGAAGAAACCAGATGCTACGTATTAGCGATCGATGAGATCAATATTTAAAGAGGTGAGAAGAATAATGTATGGAAGTCAATAGTGATGGTATATAGATAAAAACCGGTATGGAAGTAATCATTTCCAATATTTAAGTGAGTGATTGAGTATATTGATGAAGTATTGAGTGAGGTTGAATCCTACTAGATGTGAGTTTTTAGTGAAAGACGGAAATTTTTCTTGGTCTATGATTATGTAAGCGAAATATAAATTGATAAGTACATACTCGGGTTGCTTTTGAAGGTTGAAAGTGTTATATAGATATCGATTTGTTCATGTCTCTACTCCTCATCATAAACCTTTGGGTTTATGTTTTGCGCATTCAAAGAAGTCATAAGTGCTGCCTTAGTTGGGTTTGACGAAGAGAAAGAAGGGTCGTAATGATGTTAGCAGAAGACTACGAAAGGTCGAATTTCTATGAACCGACTTTAGACCGGTTAAGAGAGAGGATTTAAGATGTTACGAAAGTGAGTCTCATTAAAGTGATTATATATGCAGAGCCTTCTATTGACCTGAAAGGGTGGAGTAATTATTTCCTCCTAAGGAATAGTACGTGATGTGTCACATTTGCAATGTCCGCTCTTGGTACTACACAGGTTTTGATGGCCGGTGAAGTTAAGACCCATGCTATTTAACCCAGTAATGGGATATACACCAAAAGTTTCCATGTAATAAAACGAGTATGCTTAGTACGTTGTTTTGAGCGGATTTCTTATTCCCAAAATAGAGATTGCGGATAATTGCGGTACTCCGAAAACAAATTCAGGCAACACTGGGGACTTGCGAATAAAAACGTTTGGTCAATATGGAAGAATATGTGGATATTATAATAGTTTTGAATTAATATGGAGATGATATAATCGTGATCTTTGAACCAGCAACCAAGAGAGTGTGAGTACAAAAACCTATAGTTTATTTCACTCGCAAGAATGAGAGTTTATTAACGGGAGTGAAACCCATTATTGTTCGAGTTCTTGATACATATTATCGGTTAACGCAAAGTCATGTCTTTATGCTCGAGGGATTCTTTTATTTATTCGAAGATGATAGTTCTAACGGATTTATCCTCAAGTAAGCATATAAAAGTTTATCTTTCTTCTGATCGACAAACAAAGATGTTTAGTGACATGCATTCAATGCATTCGTGACATATTCAGAATAATGGGCTTTCAAGATTTATATCTTATACAGAGAAGTGTACTGTGTGATCGAGATGATTCATTATCAACTGTCAAGTACGGTTGTCGGGAGACGTACGAAAGAGGTCACCTAAAGACAAGGACCAATCGTTGTAATCGTATGTTCGTTGTTCATTTTATGCAAGCTAAGTGCATTCAATAAAGAAAATTTTTCCGGAGACTATGTTGATTATGAGAAGATGATGAGATGATTATTTCGAGTGAAGTTGGAAACTGTGTCAGACCCTATGTATATACGGTGAATATTGCAAGCAAACATAGATGATATAGTTACGGGGAATATCTATTGCGAAAATGAAACAACTGTTTATGATTGTCCAATCGACTCATGGGGACTCATATTATTATAGGCCTTCCTAATGGCTGTTGGCAAAGAGCAATCGTGTGTATGGTATTCAAAGGATACATTGAACGTATATACGTCGAATAAATATCCCAAGTTTGGGAATATGAAATAGAAAATTTGCTATGATCGTGTTGTTTGCTGGTCTGTGATTCCTGAGGAATTCGTATTGGATAATGCAAAGAAACTCTTCGTAAGATACTTTGCACAATCATTGGAAAAGAACATGGGTCAATGGCGTGAAAGCAGGTGTCGCGTGTGGCCTCCACATCTGGGAATTCATAATTGTTAGTGATGTTATCGATATACAAGGGAAATCAAGTGATTGATGCAGGTGTCACGTGTGGCCTCCACATGTGGACACGAGCGGAGAGGAGCAGCCACGGACTTGGCATATTTCACATTTGCGCAAGTATTATGTATAGACGCGACTCATCTATCTTTTTAAAATGTAAATTTCCCCTCTTTTTTGTGGTCATATTCTAATTTTTTAAGTATCTTTTTTGACGACAAGAATTCAATCGACTAGGGGACTAGTAAGGAAGGAGTAGGTCCATTGCATTTTAGTACGAAGGAGGATGGAATAAATTAAATAGGTTAGATTAGAAATGCAATGTACCACCTATCTTATAGTCGATCATTTTCAAACTCGTCATATTAGATACTGCGTCAAAATATTTTGAACATGATGAGTCTTCCTGCCCGCAGCAGAATCGTCTGTACATAATTATTGTTGGAATATGTTAAGGGGCTCGTTAATTGTGACATAGCCGGCTTAGATCCGAGCATATTTCCGTGGCAAATCAGGGTGCAAGTACATACCTGACTCCTCCATGACACGCCGGCGAGGGTCGCGCCCTCGTCGGAGGCTGGTCCATTTCCGCATAGCAACGTCTTATGGACGGGCCAAATGACGCCATCTTATGGACGGGTCGAGAGTGCCATGGCACCGTCTTATGGACGGGCCGAGTAAGTGGTGACGCCGTCTTATGGATGGGTCGAGAATGTGATGGCTAAGTCTTATGGACGGGCCGAGTAGGTGGTGACGCCGTCTTATGGAGGGGTCGAGAATGTGATGGCGCCGTCTTATGGACGGGTCGAGATAATTTTATCATCCCTGGTGCAAGTATATACTGGAGACAACGTGCAAGTAAATTGCGGCGCTTCGTGAGGCCCTTTGAGAATGAGGTGATCTGGTGTGTAAGTTTATACCCGGAGATATTGTGCAGTGAATTGTGGGTGCTTCGTGAGACCCTATGATAATATGTTGACCCCAGGTGCAAGTTTATACCTGTGGGACAGTGCAATGCCGAGGTGCAAGTTTATACTCAACGAGAATGCAAGTTCGTTGAGAGCATATTTTTATGAGAAATACTAAATGTCGTTTGTGCGACAGAGATATCATTTTTCACGAAACTCATGGCCGATTACCCGGAAGAAATCGCGTTATTTATTGTCCAAGAAAATATTAAACCACGTGTTTGCGTGGTTAGCTATTTATCGTCCACTAGGAGCGAAACCTATTAAAAGGTCAAGAATTTTTTTATTGCGATTGGGATTGCCGAGCGATTACCCTGCGACTGTGATCGTACTTATGGTTTTCATTTGAATAAACGATCGAAAACAGGAAAATACTCCCTTAATAGTTTGCATTCAACAAACGTTATGATTACTGGGGACTCGTACCTAGTATCAGAATTATCATATAAACTTTATGTGATTATCTGGAACCGCTGTCACATTCGTGAAATATCTCTTCGCAATATCACGACGAAGAAGTATTTATTCTGAATTGGTGAANAGAAGGCACTGTTCGCGACGAATGGAGGACTCGTCGCGGCTAAGGGACTCGTCGCGGGCTAAGGGACTGGTCGCGGTTAAGGGACTCGTCGCGGCTAAGGGGGTGGTCGCGAATAGTGAGTTTCGTCGCGACTGGGAGAGCAGATTTTGCCTTGGGAAGCGTGATAAGAGTCCGAATCCTTTCTCAATTCCTTGTGACTCCTATTTATAGAGAAGTTTAGCCCAAAACTCACCCTCTTAGGCCCATAAGCATAGTTCACCTCACTTAGCCCAAAATAATTAAATATCCCTTATTATGACAAAATAAATGCCATGTAGATCTCGAAACCTCGGGAAGCAACCCGGATAAGATGTTAGTCGGAAATACGATCAGAAAATTCCCGAGAACCTCGTATATCGATCCTTCGCTTTTAGATAGTGAATTTGCAGCCAGACAACATTATTGCACCTATTCGGTGCACTTCCGGTGGCAAATGACGGAAATACCCCTGGCTTCGTCCGGAGCCGAAATGGCCCGAAACACTTCAGATAGCTTATCGAGGCTTTATATATCGCTTGACAAGCCAGAATTACGAGAATACCGAAAGTACCAAGAATACCGAGAATACCGAGATTACCGAAAATACCGAGAATACCGAAAATACCGATAACCACGCTAGACGAGCTCCCGGATGAGAATGAATATAAAAGAAAGTACCCGGGTAATATCAGAACGTATATAAGTTGAATGAGTATCCCAAGTTTGGTCACATGAAAGAGAAAATTCACTATGATCGTGTTGTTTGCTGGTCTGTGATTCCTGAGGAATTCGTGTTGGATAATGCAAAGAAACTCTCCGTAGGAGACTTTGCACAATTATTGGAAAAGATCATGGGTGAATGCCTTGAAAGCAAGTGTCGCGTGTGGGCTCCACATGTAGGCACTCATAATTGTTAGTGATGTTATAGATATACATGGGAAATCAAGTGATTGATGCAGGTGTCACGTGTGGCCTCCACATGTGGACACCAGCGGAGAGGAGCAGCCACGGACTTGCACATTTCCGATTTGCGGAAGTATTATGTATAGTCGTGACTTATCGATCTTTTTAAAATAAAAATCCCCCTCTTTTTGTGGTCATATTCTAATTTTTTAAGTATCTTTTTTGACGACATAAATTCAATCGACTAGGGGACTCGTAAGATAGGAGTAGGTCTGATATCACCCGGGGATGTTTTTGGTATCACGATGCCCCGGGAGCTCGTCCGACGTGGCTAGATGGTATTTTCGGTATTCTTGGTATTCTCGTCTATTTACGTCATTCTATAGTTTCGGGAAGTATTCTCGTAATTTGGACTTCCCGGGCAAACATATTTGCATTTGACTAATGTTTCTAGCAGTCTCGGGCAAATTCAGCCCAAGACGGGGCCAAAGGTATTTTCGTAATTTGGCACCCGAGAAGCATACCAATAAGTTGTGGTGATATTTTTGGATGTATATTAGACATCTGGAAGCAATGAATTAATTTATGAGGTCCTCATGTATTTTTTCATTGATATTTCCGGCAAATTCTCGATCGAGATGCATTTCCGAATTCTATTGCGGAATGACATTTATTCTAATTTAATTGAATATTATTTAGGTACTTTGGGCTCAATCCAATGAAATTGGGCTCCTGGACCTGAAACTTATTAATTGGGCTGGATTTCTCTATAAATAGGAGCCCAAAGGCACTGAAAAGGGATTCAAACTCTTTTAGTACCTCTCAAGGCAAGGCTCTGGCTCAAATTCGCTAAGGTAGTCGTGAGACTTCACTTTTCAATCTCATCCGCGAGTTTTCGCACCAAAACACGCGGCCACCTTCATCTGAGTTACTTTTCGCGAGTTCTTGTCGAAACAGTGCCATTCGCGACTTCTTGCTCGGAATCACTATTCGCGAGTTCTTGCTCGGAATCACTATTCACGAGATCTTGTCGAAATAGTGTCATTCGCGAGTTCTCGCTGAAAAACATTATTCGCCAGTTTTCGAACGAAAACACGCGGCCAGCCCCCTCATTTGCGAGTTTTCGGCAGCTTCATCGTGACGGAGTGTTTTCGATCGTTTTTCGAGCCGTTTTCATCTGGAGTATTATTATCATATCATTGTACTTGTATCATTTGATTATTATAGTGGAAACCAAGGTAGAGTTTCGTTCTCCCGAGGACGTAAGCTCACACATTGTGGGCCCAACCTCGTATATCGCTCGTGTTCCCATAGAAACTAAATTCCGAATAACTAAAAAAAATTGACTGATCTAAATATAAATATCCAAAATATTTTTAGACTAGATCAGCTTGGCGCCGTCAGTGTGGACCCGAGTGATCTAGTCTTAAAATATTTTTGGTATACTTTTGATCAGTCAGAATTTTTTATTTTTTTTTTGTTTTTGTTGAGACACTAGAAATTACGAGGTTGGGCCCACAATGTGTGGGCTTTCGTCCTCGGGAGAGCGAAGCTCTACCTTGATGTTTCACTATGATAAAAAGTTCGCAAATACAAAATATATAGTCTTTTCGATCAAGATAAATAACGTAGTCTCAATCTGGGACGAAAAATGAGCTTGATATTGGAAACCAGCGCAAAACAGTATAAATCACTATTCACTCGAAATATTATCGCGGAAATGGTCTTTTGTATGCAAATTTATCGCGGATTTTGAATTCACTAACAAATTGTCGCGGATTTGATTTCCTGAGCAATATTATCGCGGATATCGAACTCAATATCAAGTTATCGCGGATTTGAAGCCCTTAAGAGAATTGCCGCAGAAATCACTATTCACACTGAGAAATTGTCGAGGAAATTGCTTGCATGTAAAATTATCGCGGTTTTTGAAGTTCCTTAGAAAAATGTTGCGATTTTGATTTCCTGCAGCAATATTATCGCGGATTTCGCACTCAATAACAATTTGTCGCGGATTTGGAACTCTTATGGAATTTGTCGTGGAAATCACTATTCACACTGAAAAATTATCGCGGAAATCGCATTGTATGTAAAATTATCGCGATTTTGGATGTTCCTTTGAAAATTGTCGCGAATCTTAAGTTCTTAAGGAAATTATCGCGAAATTGATCTCAGGAGTAATACTATCGCGAATTTGATCTCATGAGTAACATTATCGCAGATTTTGAGACTTGGAAGGTTTTAAGATTTCAGATTCCGAGTTTTTCTTCGACTTTTATTCCGATCCCCATTCAAATGACCAGAGACCTATATTTATAGAGAATTTAAGCCCATCAACTCACTTGTGGATTCAAAGACCACTCTTGTCCATTCTGGCCTGATTCGACCCAACTTCTACAAAAAAACCCGATCTCACTCCAGATATAAATCGTAATGTCTCCGATTATCCGGGACGCTTCTTAATCGACACATAGCCCATGAACAGAGGCAAAGCATACTCCGCATAAGTCAATTCATAAGATATAAGCTTGTCGATGAACATGCGTCGTAGCATCTTTCACACGCAAAATTACGAAAATACCCTTGGAGTCACTCCGCCTCGTAATTATCCGAAAATAGTCGCAACTCCTCCGGAAACTTCCTATGCGGTCTCAAGGTGCCCAAAGCTAATAACAATATATCAGATTACGGAAAATACCATAGTTGGTGTACCAATTGGACCCGGGGGTGTCGAAATTACGAAAATACCCCCGACGCCATTTCAACCCGAAATAAAATTAGAATACCTTGGGAAACATGAAAAAAGGTTCCCGGGGTATGCGAATTACTAAAATGTCCCCGGGTAATATCAATAGTCCCTTGGTTTGCAGATTCAGCTTCTGAGTCGTAAACCACTAACCTTCTTATTGTGCACGGATCCCAATGCATTTCCGGATTTTCGGAGATAAAAACCATGCAGCTCAGATTACTCGTCTCGTCGATACAACCGTTTTGACAGTAAGCACGCAGAATTAGGACACATTCGAAAATTTCTCGGAGTTCCGGCCCGTAGGCCCACTCCTATATAAATACCACGTTGGAAGCCTTAGAATCTCATTTTCATTCTCGGATTTTCACAGAAAGCAGCATTATCACGGAAATTGTGGTAATTTATCGCGAAAATCATAGCCGTTGAAATTGTCGCGAAAATCAAACCGTCTGTAAAATTATCGCGGAAGTTTCAGCATTTGTAATTTTATCGCGGAAATCTCAGACTTTGGAAAATTATCGCGAATCTCTCTCTTTGTAAAATTATCGCGGAATTCCCCCCTTTGTAAAATTATCGTGGAATTTCTCTGCCTTGTAATATTGTCGCGAATTTCTCTGCCTTGAAAAATTATCGCGAATTTCTACCTTGTGGCTAAAAATGCAGATTCGAACTTCGATTTTCAACGACGTTTGCGTTCCCGAGTGTAATTTGACTTTAAGAAAAAACTAATAAAATATAAGGATTAGCAACATAAATGTCTTCCAACGCATCGTCCGATTCCGAATTCATCGAAAAAACCGAAAATAGCTCGCACACTTCGAACATTGAATTTTATGAGCGCCTCGAGGGCTATAGAGTGATGGGCGGACGATATGTGTCTATCGTGAAGAAGTTTGAGTCGTATTGTAACGACCATAATTTGGGCCTAGTTGTTTTGTTAAAACATAATAATTAAACGAAAACATTCGAATGGAAATTTCAAACATAGTTCGAAACATGAAAGTACGACAGCATAATTTAGAGTATTCTCCAAAGGGACCGGACTCTATCACCGGACAACCGACGACCTCCTTAACCGATCCCTATCATATCTCGTCTGCGTCACCTACAAAATCTGTAAAGCGGTCACAATCTATTAAAGGAAACTTAACACATACTACGCATTATCTTTTCACTTCTTAGTTACACCGTACACGCACGCGTGAATCATTCCACTTAACCGTTTTCTTATTTCCCTCTTCTTTTACCCTTATCATTTCCATCATTCATTAACTTTACTGTTGCCGAGATAAACATGCTCGGTGCATGTCCCGCCCAAGCCAACCGTTAGCTGTTGGATGACTCGACGGGCCATATGCTTCCCTTCCCCGGGTGGGTACTTAGGCGCTACATTTTTTCCACCCGGATCCGTTCTGCCCTCTTCGTACGTATCTTTTCCTCTTTGGAACTTATCGTTCCCTTCATCAGGCATGCCCTTCCTTTGGCGAATCGTGTACTAGGCACGATGCCGGGTTCGGTCGGACGGTCAATCCTTCCTTACCCCGAGTCTTATTATCATTTATCTCGTTCATTCGTATCCTTTCTTCCTTCTTTATTAACCCAATCCCATTCCCTAAGTCTGAACCTTCCCAAACCATATTGTGTTCACTCCGCTTACCGTTTGGTTTTGCTTGCTATAGTCTTTCCGCGCTTTCCTGCGTTTCGTAATAGATTTTAGTTACTCGAGTTCCGACGTTGATCTAGTCTAAAAATATGTTGGGTATTTATTTTAAGATCAGTCAATTTATAATTTACTCGTAATTTATATTGTTGCGGGGACACGAGCGATATACGAGATTGGGCCCACGATGTGTGGNAGGAGATAGGGCATTCGAAGTATTCCATGGACTTTGCAAAACTTCCAAAGATGGTGACGCCTTTCCTCGATTACCGATGGGCTCATTAGCCCTCTCATTCTCAAAATAGTCTCCCTCGTAAGCTGAGGTCTGATGAGTATCCCGGGTGTGCTCCCCGTACACTCGCCTCCTTTCCTGGCCAAGAGTTAGATTAGCCTCCATCTGATTCATCCTAGCCTCGCTTTGCTCCAACTTCCCGCTCATCTCCTTAAATTTTGATTCTATCAACTCTCCAATCTTTTGTAAAGTGTTGCTTTGCTCTTCGATTGCTGCGGCATTTGCTCGTGGTTCCTGAACACGATCAATATCATCCTCTGAGGCCACATTATAACAGGTTTCGGGGTGGCATTGTTCCTTCGGGCTCTCCTTTGAGCCTCCACTTGCTCTAATTGGGCGATTAAAGTACGCCTTCGCTCTTCCAAATCCTCATCGGGTTCTCTCTGATCAGCAGATCTAGAGCGTGCAGGTGGCGGCAGGTGGGCGGTGTTACGGACCGCAACTCGGCCAACTCGTGCGAATTCATAACATTTGGACAGACATTCGCGTGATCGAGGATAAAAACTTGGTTCCCCCCGGATGAAAACCCGCTCCGGGAGGGCCGAATAGTCACATTTTGAGTAGGGGGCTCCTCCAGAACTGACAACCGAGCCCCCGGTAACACAGCAAAATCATCATTAATTTGAGGAATAGGATCCGCCTCAAATTCTTCGTCAAAAGTATCTTCATTAGAAGTCCGAGTAGTCATGATAACAGAAATCCGAACTCAGCAATAAAGCAATCAATGGGATAAATATCTAGAGTCCCCACGGACGGCGCCAAACTGATCTAGTCTAAAAATATGTTGGGTATTTATTTTTAGATCAGTCAATTTATAATTTAATCGTAATTTATATTGTTGCGGGGACACGAGCGATATACGAGATTGGGCCCACGATGTGTGGGCTTACGTCCTCGGGAGAGCAAAGGTCTACCTTGGTTTCCACTATAATATTCGGAGAATACAATTACAATGAGATGATAATGATATTATGGGCGAAAACGGCTCGAAAAACGATCAAATCTGCAGTCGCGTTCCATTGGACGCGAGTGAACAGTGCAGACAGACAGCTGGTCGCGACCAACGCGGTTGGGCGCGAGGGGACTACTGGTCGCTGGTGGTCACTGGTCGCGACTGGTTGAACTAGCCACTGGTCGCGACTGGTGCTGTTTTGTCGCGGATACAGGCTGGTCGCGGCTATGTGAGTCTAGTCGCGGCTGGGTGGATTTGGTCGCGAGTCTGGGGTCAGGTTTTGCCTTGGGAATCGTGAAAAAGTCCGAATCCTTTCTCAATGCCTTGTGGCTCCTATTTATAGTGAAATTCAGCCCAAGAACCATTCACTTGAGCCCATAAGCCTAGTTCACTTCACTTAGCCCAAAATAATAAAATATTCCAAATTACAATATAATAAATACCATGTTGATGACGAAGCTTCGGGAACCACTTCGGACAAGATATTAGTCTTGAATACGATCAGAAATTTCCCGAGAACTTCGTATATTGGTCCTTTGCCTTTAGATAGCGAATACGCAGCCATATAACATCATTGCACCTGACCGGTGCACTCCCGGGTGAAAAATGACGAAAATACCCCTGGCCCCGTACGATGCCGAGATGACCCAAAACATCTCAAAACACTTACATAAGCCTTATATGGGGTCTAGCATGCCTGAATTACGAAAATACCCATGGAATACGCCTCTCGATAGACATATAAAAATACCGAAAATACTACATAGCCACGTCGGACGAGCCCCGAGGTTAACAAAATTACATTAATAACCTCGGGCAATATCAATAGTCCTCTGGTTTTCAGATTCAGATTCTGAGTCGTAAACCATATATCATCAGCTCGTCCCGAAAGCCAGTTATCGTTCTGGGGCCCCGCCGAGGAAATCCTTAGCACGGTTGAAAACCTCTCGTCGATACGATCGTTTTGACACTAAGAACGTCAGATTCTGAGCTCGGGTGAAAATTTCGAGGTTTTTCCGACTCGGATTTCTGCCCCTATAAATACACTGTTCGCTCCTCACAATTCATTCTCTCGCGCGGACTTCTGAACTCTCGCGACCAATCAAGCTCTCGCGACCAACAGTGTAACTGTGCCACTCGCGATCAACCACACATACTGTACCACTCGCGACATATCGCTTGCTGGACTTCTCGCGACCAAACGTACTACTGTACCACTCGCGACCAAACTCAGTAAGCCGCGACGAAACGTATAACTTAAATCAGGAACACTGTGCTACTCGCGACGATAACTCGCGAGAACTGTACCATTAGCGACGAAACTTCAACTGGTCGCGACTAGGACTTAAAACTTGTAAAATTAATTTCAAAAAATAAATTTGAATTTAAATTTACCAATGTCTTCCGATCGCACCGAATCTTCGGGCTCTGCCACCTCATCTTCAAACCATTCGGACTCCTCATCCAATCCGGGGAGTTTCGATTCGATCTCAGCCCCGTTTCCTCCTTGCCTTTCCACTGTAAATTCTCATTTTTTCGAGAGGGTAGCTCATCTTGAAAACACCCTCGGCCCTCAAAATTCCGCGGTTAAAGCTCTTAAGTCCTTTAACCAACCTCATAGCATGCATTCTCGGAAGTGGAGATCTATTCTTGAGCAATATTATTTCCCTTCCGACTGTGTGCTATATCAACCTGAAACTAGCGACCGTCTCTTGACGCCTCCTATCGCCACCCATACTGTCTCTCTCGAACACTTAGAATGTGGCCTTCGCTTCCCTCTTCATCCTTTCCTTGTAGAATTGCTCTCGCATCTACAAATTCATTTTTTCCAACTAACTCCAAGTTCAATCTCTCTTGTCGTCGCCTTCATAATATTTATGGAGGTGAATTGTATTCCTCCAACCATAGATCTTTTCTTCCAAATATTCTATATCAGTGCTGTCGTCAATTTTGGTGCCCAGGGTTGTATATATTTCCGCCCGCGGCACAAGACGAGCCCGTTTCCTTTTTCTGCACCCCACTCCAACCACGACTGGAAGAGACATTTCTTCTTCGTCTGCGGGGTGGGGGAAACGAGGTTGTCTCCTTTGAGCCTTCCTTGGCGGTTCCCCGTTGAAGGGGAACCATTTTTACCTGAGGCCTACGGCCCTAAATCTCGGACGGCCCTTCCGAGGCCTCTGAGGAAGGCGCTCCTTGACTGATCTAGGTCTGACGGCGCTGACTGGACCGTGAAGACCTTACTTTACGCTCCGATCTTGGTTGCTTTCAGCCTCCTTCCTGTCCCCCCCCATTTTAGTAGAGAACTGCTAGGTACCTCATCCGTATATTCATATAGGGGCTAAATTTAATAATTCTTCTTTGATAGGATCAACGCTTAGGAACCTGATTTAACTTGTTTTAAATTCAAACTTCGCGTTTCTCACTTAACTTGCGTATTTTGCAGATAACATAATGGCTCCCGCTCAGGATCAAACCAAAAAGGGGGATCGGCTGAATTTTCTCCGTGATCTTCTCGCGGAAGAAGATGAGCTCATTTTTGAGGTGCCACCGGGGACTCGGAACCGAACTGTCGCGGCCGAGCTGGCGTCAAGTCTGCGAGAATCGGCGTCCCCGACTGGAGGAATAAGATGTGACACTCCTCCACCACCACAACCTGCTGCAGCGGTGGCCAAACCCGGGCCGGTAGAAGAGGATCCGGCTGCAACAATTATTGAGAGCCTCGAAGACCTAATCCCGTTGTCTAGGCGGTTAGGATACACGGTTGAGGAGTCCACCCCTGATGACGGCATGTACGACTTCGCCGAAACCTTAGTGGATATCATCGGGGACGATGAGGAGGGCGAGATAAGTGGGAACCAACCGACAGATCCGGTGGTGGAGGAAACACGCTAGGAAGCTTGCTCGGAGGGAGAGACCAGTCAGGTGCCTTGCTTGGACAAGGGAAAAAGACCGGTGGAGGAGCCGCCGTCTTCGAGATCGCGGAACCCAACAGAAAGAGTGGGTTAACCGCCAATTTTATCGATGCCTTCCGTATACATGACATCCTGAGGCTGACGGTCAAGGAATGGCTCGATATGGGACGCCAGGCCGGCTTTGTGTTGATAAAGGACGGACTCACTTTCCGAATTCCGAGGTGTGACAATGTGTCGAGTCGGCCGGCCCTGGCGTACTTGGAGCGGATCCCAGAGTTGCCGCCTCGTGGTCGGGATGACCACACAGTGTTTACCAACAATTGTCGGTTAATGAGTCAGATCGCGACGATACGTCGTGCCATTGGGGAGGTTCGTCATGGCACTAATAACGACTTCTTCATAACTTTATCTTTTACGCCATATGTACTGACCCTTCTTGTTTTCATTTCAATTGGAGCGCACCATAATCGAGTTGGGCACCGCAGCTGCAGTAGGGGAATACTGTATGCTCAGACATTCGGAGCTCGACTCGCCAGACATTATCGGGGAGCAAACCAAAAAGGCGGCGGAGAAGNCTTCCCACTCATCTCCTTAAACTTCAACTCAATCAACTCTCCAATCTTTTGAAGAGTATCGTTCTGTTCTCCGGTTGCTGCAGTATTTGCTCGCGGCTCCGGAACGCGATCGGTATCTTCCCCTGAGGCCACATCATTAGCAGGTTCTGGGGTAACATTGTTCCTCCGAGCTCTCCTTTGAGCTTCGACTTGCTCTAACTGAGCGATTAAACTACACCTTTGCTCTTCCAAATCCTCATCCGTTCCCGTCTGATCCGCAGATCTAGAGCGTGCAGGTGGCGAAAGATGGGCATTATTTCGGACCGCCACTCGGCCAATTCTTGCGAATTCGTAACACTTGGATAAACATTCGCGCGATCGAGGATAAAAACTTGGTGCCCTTCCGGATGAAAACCCGCTACGGAAATGGACCAACCTCCGGCGAGGGCGCGACCCTCGTCGGCGTGTCATGGAGATATACATAACAACAAACAGGCCTCTTAACATATTCCAACAGTCATTATGTGTAGACGGTTCTGCCGCGGACAGGAAGACTCATCACGTTCAAAATATTTTGACACAGTATTTAATTTGACGAGTTTGAAAATGATCGACTATAAGACAGGTAGTACATTGCGTTTCTAATCTATCTTATTTAATTTATTCCATCCTTCTTCATACTAAAACGCAATGGACCTACTCCTACGTTACCAGTCCCCAAGTCGATTGAATTCATGTCGTCAAAAAAGATTCTTAAAAAATTAGAATATGACCACAAAAAGGAGGGGAAATTTTTTTTTTCAAAAAGATCGATAAGTCACGTCTATACATAATACTTGCGCAAATTGGAAATATGCCTAGTCCGTGGCAGCTCCTCCCCGCTCATATTTGCGATTTTGTACGTTCCTTCCTTCACTACGGCCGTTACTCTGTACGGTCCTTCCCACTTTCGATCCAACTTCCCAACATGCTTCGAGACTTCCACTTTCTTAAGAATCAAGTTTCCAACTTTTAACAACATAGGTCGAACGCCTTTGTCGTGCTTTTTAGCCATCCACCTTTTGAATACCTCCATTCGTATTGTGGCTCTATCACGGATATCGTCAATACAGTGAAGAACTCTCTCATATCCTCGTTCAACACCTCGTCAGAAGCAATAACTCTTTCAGATAAAATAGTCACTTCTACCGGAGACACGGCCTCAGAGCCATATACTAAAGAGAATGGGCTGAATCCGGTAGTGGACCTCGGTGATGTCCGATATGCCCACATCACATTATGCAATTCATACACCTAAGAGCCTTCGGATTCATCTATTCGTGTTTTAGGCTATTGCAGGATAATACGATTGATAACCTCTGTAAGCCCGTTTGTTTCTGGGTGTGCCACGGAGGTAAACAGCTGTTCAATTCCATAACTCTCACACCATTCATTAACCCTCTTTCCGGCAAATTGCGTTCCGTTATTTGATACCAAAATCATGGGAATTCCGAATCAACACACGATGTACCTCCAAAGGAAACTGATAACTTCCTGTTCCCGAACTCGCGATACAGCTTCAACCTCTATCCACTTAGAAAAATGTTCCACAGCCACGATACAGAATTTCTTTTGGCTCGGTGCCTTCGGAAATGGTCCTAAAATATCGATCCCCCACATATCGATAGCACATGTTGTCGGTCAAGGATTCATACTAGCTCTCGGTACATGATGCACGTTTGAGTGGAACTGACAAGCAGAACAAGACCGAACAAAATTCACACAATCTTNACTTCCTGTTCCCGAACTCGCGATACAGCTTCAACCTCTATCCACTTAGAAAAATGTTCCACAACCACGATACAAAATTTCTTTTGGTTAGGTGCCTTCGGAAATAGTCCTAAAATATCGATCCCCCACATATCGAAAGGACATGTCGTCGGAAGAGGTTTCATACTAGCTCTCGGTACATGATGCACGTTTGAGTGGAACTGACAAGCAGAACAAGCCCGAACAAAATTCACACAATCTTTCACCAGTGTTGGCCAAAAATAACCGGCCCTCTTAACCTTATTCGCTAAGGATCGACCTGCTGAATGATCACCACAGTCCCCAGCGTGAACTTCCTCTATAACGGCCTTTGCTTGTACTGGGGACAAACATCGAAGATATGGGCCTCCGAAATTCTTCTTATACAGCTTATCATCCACATAGACAAAATTTGTGGCTCTTTGCATAGTTCTTCGGGCCTCGCCTTCGTCGGTAGACAATTCTCTCTTGATTAGATAATTTACAATAGCATCCTTCCATGATGGCTCGTCGGTTATGGCATCCAATAAAAACCATGTCTCATTCGAAAGTTCCAAATTAGCCACCTCGGCTGTCTGTTTCTCCAACGGACTAACAGAGGGCTGGTAGTGGATCATTGTTGTTATCTTCGACTCATCCGAGAGTTCTAAAATCGTCGCCGCCTTTGCAAGACCGTCTGCACGCGTGTTTTCCTCCCTCGAGATATATGTAAGCGTGAATATCTTAAGACTCTTAGCCGCCTCTTTGAGCTTTTCTAAATACCTGCATAAATGGTTCCCATTGGTGGCGTAACTATCTGCAAATTGGTTCACCACTAGCTGCGAATCAGAATGAGCATGCAAACGAACGATTCCAATTTCCACCGCCAAGTTAATACCAAATATCAAGGCTTCATACTCGGCGACGCTGTTAGTTGCGGGGAAGCGCAACTTTACAGCGTATTCATGTTCTTCACCAGATTTCATTTCTTTAAAATAAACACCAATACCGGCTCGCCCGGCAGACACCGATCCATCCACAAAAGCGTCCCAATACTCCTGAATACCCAATTCCTCCGACCGAATCATCTCTACTATGAAATCCACTAACACCTGGGCCTTTAATGCTCGTATGGAGATATACTCTATCTGATACTGGCCAAACTCGATATTCCACTTTGCTAGCCTACCAGAGGCATAAATCTTTGATAACACACTTCGGATAGGCTGATCTGTCAAGACTGCAATATGATGTCCTTGAAAATAGTGCCTCAATTTCCTTGAGGCGACAATCAGAGCTAATACAAACTTCTCTAGATCAGTATATCGGGACTCCGCTCCCTGTAATTTCCTGCTCACATAATATATCGGTCTATGTTCTTTATCGCTAAGTCTGACCAAAGCGGCGCTCACTGCCTCTTTTGTCACTGACAAATATAGATCCAACGGTTCCCCCGGTGAAGGAGGTGACATAAACGGTGGTCTACTTAGGTAATCTTTCAAACTCTCAAAAGCCCTGCTACATTCGTCATCCCAATATAAAAGATTCGTATTGCGTAAAACCTTAAAAAACGGCAAACTTCTCTCTGCAGATCGCGAAATGAAGCGATTCAAAGAGGCTAATCTCCCAGTTAGCCTTTGAACTTCCTTAACAGTCGTCGGAGGGGTCATTTCTTGGATAGCCGTTATCTTGTCAGGATTCATCTCAATTCCTCTCTCAGATACCATAAAACCGAGAAATTTGCCTCCTTTCACACAAAACGCACATTTAAGTGGATTAAGTTTCATTCTATACTTTCTCAGTACCCCAAAACAATCATTCAAATAGTGGATGTGGTTATCCCCATGTTTACTCTTTATCAATATATCATCGATATAAACCTCCAAAGATTTTCCGATCATATCTTTGAACATCAAATTCATTAAACGTTGATAGGTGGTCCCAGTATTTTTCAACCCAAATGGCATAATTCTATAGCAAAAAATGTCTCTGTTTGTCATAAATGAAGTAAACAATTTGTCCTCACAATGTATAAAAATTTGATTATATCTCTTAAAGGCATGTAACATACTAAGTAATTCAAAGCCACATGCCGCATCCACCATCATGTCAATGGCCGTCAGCGGATACGGATCCTTCGGGCATGCTTTATTTAAATCAGTAAAATCGATGCAAACTCTCCAGCCACCACTCATCTTTGGGACCACCACTGGATTCGCGACCCAATCCGTGTATCTAACAGGCTCTATGAATCCTGCCTGCAGTAAACTTTCCATCTCCTCATCAATCGCCCTCTCTTTCTCAGGGGAAAACTTCCTCTTCTTCTGATGAACTGGTCGCACATATGGGTTAACATTGAGTCTATGAGAACAGACTTGGGGATCAACCCCCACATAATCCTGATAAGACCAAGCGAAAACATCTACATTACTTTGCAAAAAAGAAATTACCTCCTTCTCAACCTCTGGTGACAACTCGGAACCGATCGTCACTGTCTTTTCAAGATTACCGGGGAATAAAGGCACTGTCTTGATTCCCAAAGGCTCCATCTTCATATCGTTCTCTTTAAACTTCCTAAGAGACGGTCCGTCATTTGTGTCAATAACTTCATCGGACGAGAATTACACCATACAAACAGGTAACTTCGCTTTAGATCCATCCATACCACTCCTACACATCACATTATAACAAGAGCGCACCAGCTCTTGATCTCCCTTCATCTTCCCAACCCCTAACTGTGTTGGGAACTTCATCATCAAATATGGTTGAGATACCACAGCTCCAAATAAGTTCAAACAACTTCTCCCAATGATCGCATTATAAGGGAGTATAGGGAGATCCACCACCACAAATTCCACCATCAAAGTTCTTGATATTTCAGGATCGCCCAAAGTCACCGGCAGAAAAACAGATCCTTCAGCAGCAACAACGCTATTATTAAAACCAACTAACTTTGTATGCACGGGCTGGAGTTGGGTGATTCCTTTCAATGCCATCTGCTCGAAAGCTGCAAAAGTCAAAATATTGGTAGCAGCTCCGGTGTCCACCAATACTCGTGAAACGGGATGATTAGCAATAATATGAGAGACGACTAATGCATCGTCTTGTGGGGAGAAAACCCCAGATAAATCCTCTGGTCCGAAAGAGATTGTCATCCTGTCCAAATCTGTCAACTGGACCATGTTCACTTCCATAAAGCGCCCCTTTTGATGTAATACCTGATAAGAGCGTTTGCGGGCGCGATTCGAATCGCCGACACTTTTTCCCCCCGCGATAGTCATAATGTTGGGGCCTAGGTTACCCCATCTTAGTTGTGAATTCTCAACATTCAAAATAGGTTGACCCTGGTTGGGGACAACCGGAGGAGGAGGTAACGTTTGCTGATTCGCGGGGGCTGGTGGGTAAGCCTCGTATCCGTACCCCTGCTGATTTCTTTGCGGCTGATGCCTGCCGCGACCACAATAGTGGTTTCCTCTTCCTCCGTCTCTTTGGTTTTGTCTACCACCATTAAAGAACCCTCTCTGGCCACCCCCTTGACGCTGGCCACGCTGTCCTCCATATCCACGTCCTCTTACATTTGGCCATGGCGCATCGGCTCTTGGGGGTTTAGGTGCCGTCCCCTCCGGGACACTTACATCGATCTTTCCCAGCTTAGACTCGGGTAGAACCTCTACGATACTAATCAGTTCATCAAGCTGACCCAATTCTAACAACCTTTCCACTTCAGACATCAATCCCGACAATCATTCGTTGCGTGTCCAAAACTCCGATGAAAACGACAAAATACTTGGGACTCGTAAGTCCCCTGCGTTGGTTCTTGCAAGGGAGGGGGATAACGAAGAGATCCACCCTTCTTCTGCTCAATTATGGCGAAAATCTGTTCATAATTGTACGTAGGAAACACTCTCAACTTAGACTTTGCAGGTTGGACGATCTTATCCAGCCCACGACTTGCGACAATATTATGAGAGCCATACGCCCGTACTTCAATGACTCCGTGATCTCGCAAACCTTCATCTTCTCGGATGTATTGTGTACATCTCAAAGCCAAATCTTCCATACTTTCCGGGGGGTCTCTATTCAAAGAGTTACACAACGGGTGTCCAGCTAGAATAAGCTGGAGCACCCTAACCTTCTCACTTACAGTAATCCGAGGTATCTTCCTACACTCGGCCTCAAAACGGGTAATAAAACCCAACAATCTCTCCGAAGAGTCATACCGCAACGCGGTCAAATAAGTAATAGATTTTATCGGCGTATTGAAAGGCGTGAAAGCTGAATAGAATTGATCCTTAAAGTCCTGATACGAAACAATCGAACGCCTCGGTAACCGATTAAACCATCGGAGGGCTGATTTCTTAAGAGAAGCGGCAAAAACGAAGCACATGGCCGCATCACTGAAATTCATCAAACTCACATGAATCTCCAAATTCGACGTATGAGCATGCGGGTCAGTCGACCCGCGATACTGTGGGAGATCCTTGGGCATTTCAATAAACTCAGAGCTAGTGGCTCCGATAATCGCCGTGGAAAAAGGAGATAGGGCATTTGAAGTGTTCCACAGACTTTGCAAAACTTCCAAAGATGGTAACGCCTTTCCTCGATTACCGATGGGCTCATTAGCCCTCTCATTCTCAAAATGATCTCCCTCGTAAGTTGAGGTCTGATGGGTGTCCCGGGTATGCTCCCCTTACACTCGTCTCCTTTCTTGGCCAAGAGTCAGGTTGGCCTCCAATTGGTTCATCCTAGCCTCTTTCTGCTCCAATTTCCCACTCATCTCCTTAAATTTTGACTCTATCAATTCTCCGATCTTTTGTAGAGTATTGCTTTGCTCTCCGGTTGCTGCAGTATTTGCTCGCGGCTCCGGAACACGATCAATATCTTCTTCTGAGGCCACATCATTAACAGGTTCCGGGGTAACATTGTTCCTCCGGGTTCTCCTTTGAGCCTCAACTTGTTCTAATTGAGCAATTAAAGTACGCCTCCGCTCTTCCAAATCCTCATCTATTTCTGTCTGATCCGCAGATCTAGAGCGTGCAGGTGTCGAAAGGTGGGCATTATTGCGGACCGCAACTCGGCCAATTCTTGCGAATTCGTAACACTTAGATAAACATTCGCGCGATCGAGGATAAAAACTTGGTGCCCTTCCGGATGAAAACCCGCTTCGGGAGGGTCGAATAGTCACATTTTGAGCAGGGGGCTCCTCTAGAACTGACGACCGAGCCCCCGGTAACACAACAAAATCATCATTAACTTGAGGAATATGATCCGCCTCAATTTCTTCATAAAAAATATCTTCATCAGAATTCCGAGTAGTCATGATAATAGAAATCCAAACTCAGCAATAAAGCTCTCAATGAGATAAAAAATCTCGGTTCCCACAGACGGCGCCAAACTGATCTAGTCTAAAAATATTTTGGGTATTTATTTTTAGATCAGTCAATTTTTTAATTATTCGGAATTCAGTTTATGTAAGGACATGAGCGATATACGAGGTTGGGCCCACAATGTGTGGGCTTACGTCCTCGGGAGAGCGAAGCTCTACCTTGGTTTTCACTATAATTTTTGGCAAATACAAGTACAATGATGTAGCAATAGTAATCAAGATGAAAACGGTTCAGAAAATGGTCGAAACACTCTGATGCGCCTGGAAGAGGAGAAGTCGCGAGTTTTGGTCAATATCTCGCGACTACTGGCGATCACACGCGAGTGAACAGTAAACAGGCAGCAAACTCGCGGGTTCGGGCGATAGGACGCGATTCAACAGTAAACAAGCAGTAAACTCGTGGTTACGTGCGATAGGACGCGAGTGAACAGTAAACAGGCAGCAACTCGCGGTCGCGTTCGATTAGTCGCGAGTGAACAGTAACAAGCAATAAACTCGTGGTCGCGTTCTATAAGTCGCGAGTGAACAGTAACAAACAATGAAATCTTTGCTTGGGAGGCGTGATGAAAGTCCGACCCCGTCCAAATGCACTGGAGCTTGTATTTATAGAGAAATCCAGCCCAACTTCACTCACCTGAGTCCATAGGCCCAGTTTACTTGACTTAGCCCAAAACACTTAAATAACCTCCAATTATCATATAACAAGTGCTATGCTGATCCCGAAGTTTCGGGAAAAACATTCCCGTTCAAGATATTAGTCGGAAATACGATGAGAAAATACCGGAAAAACTCACAAATTAGTTATTTGCCTCCAAGCAGCGAATACACAGCCACATAACATCGTTGCACCCGATCGGTGTGCTTCAGGGTGGCAAATTACGAAAATACCCATGGCCCCGTCCGGGGCCGAAATGACCCGAAACATCTCAAAATGCTTACAGAAACTTTATACGGGGCCCAACGAGCCGGAATTGCGAGAATACCACCTGAGAATGCCTTGTGGTAAAATATGAAAATACTGAAAATACAATATAACTACGTCGGACGAGCTCACGGGTAAGGATAAATACAAGAGAATATACTCGGGTAATATCAAAATGTAAATATTTTTCAAATTTTATGAACATTATACAATTATTAAATTTAGAATATAATTTCTCATTTACATAATTTGAATGTTAATATTACATATTATATAAGTTAACCAGAGAAATGGAAGTAATATAAAGAGTGAAACTAAAAAAGAGTGATAGATTAAACCATTAAGAATTTTTCATGTAATTTGTTTTTTTCATACTTTTACACAAATATTTTATGTATTAAATTAAATGTTATATTATTAATGATATAAAAATCCATATTATACATATTTTAATTTTAAAAAAATCATTAACCAAACGATTAACGAGGAAGCGTGATAAAAAGAATAAGCAAGTGGGGTGGGGGCTGGGAATGGGAATGGGAATGGCTAATATAATAGGTTATGATGTAATATAATCAGGGATACACTTATGCTAGTGCGAAAATTCACGATATCTAATAGTATCTCTCAATTATCATATATAATAAAAATAAATTTAATGTTCAATTGAATCATCCGAAATCTTAATATTTACAAATTGTATTCCATTTATCTTAATATTATTCAATGATAAATTAGTAATATTTGAAACATTTTCATTTTCAAGTTCTCCATCTTACTTTGAACTCATATTTTTAGCGTTTGATGATTAAGAGGAAATATAAAAATTTGAAATTTTGAGTATTAAAATAATTATAACATTTGATATGCAATCAATTAGCGGTACATATATCCGTGAATTGTAGCATCCAATTCGTATAATCGAACCAAAATAAAGAATCTCCGCATTATAGATAATAAATAATAACTAATTTCTCATTTAAAAATATTATAAGATTTTATGGGTGTTCGACTAAATGATCCAAAAATCAAGTATATCAAAACTCCGCTAGGCCGAGATATTTATTCATATCGTCGGAAAATTGATATTTCCGACAAGTATTTGAAGTTCATTTCTTTGTTTTCTCTCCACTTGGATTCGCATTCGATTTGATTTTGTGGATAAGTGAACACATGACTTTGATACGATAAAAAAAATCGAACATCATAAATATAAAATAAATAATTATCACAATACTAAACTTATTTCTAGATTTTATATTTTATATTTTATATTAAATCAAACTACCTATATTCAATTAATACATATAGGTAATTAATTGCAATTACTCCAATACACGAAAGAAATTAGATCTATGTGTATAGTTTCTGGTGGTGTACACTCTTAAGGTATATTAGTCGAATCNGCTTCAGGGTGGCAAATTACGAAAATACCCATGGCCCCGTCCGGGGCCGAAATGACCCGAAACATCTCAAAATGCTTACAGAAACTTTATACGGGGCCCAACGAGCCGGAATTGCGAGAATACCACCTGAGAATGCCTTGTGGTAAAATATGAAAATACTGAAAATACAATATAACTACGTCGGACGAGCTCACGGGTAAGGATAAATACAAGAGAATATACTCGGGTAATATCAAAATGTAAATATTTTTCAAATTTTATGAACATTATACAATTATTAAATTTAGAATATAATTTCTCATTTACATAATTTGAATGTTAATATTACATATTATATAAGTTAACCAGAGAAATGGAAGTAATATAAAGAGTGAAACTAAAAAAGAGTGATAGATTAAACCATTAAGAATTTTTCATGTAATTTGTTTTTTTCATACTTTTACACAAATATTTTATGTATTAAATTAAATGTTATATTATTAATGATATAAAAATCCATATTATACATATTTTAATTTTAAAAAAATCATTAACCAAACGATTAACGAGGAAGCGTGATAAAAAGAATAAGCAAGTGGGGTGGGGGCTGGGAATGGGAATGGGAATGGCTAATATAATAGGTTATGATGTAATATAATCAGGGATACACTTATGCTAGTGCGAAAATTCACGATATCTAATAGTATCTCTCAATTATCATATATAATAAAAATAAATTTAATGTTCAATTGAATCATCCGAAATCTTAATATTTACAAATTGTATTCCATTTATCTTAATATTATTCAATGATAAATTAGTAATATTTGAAACATTTTCATTTTCAAGTTCTCCATCTTACTTTGAACTCATATTTTTAGCGTTTGATGATTAAGAGGAAATATAAAAATTTGAAATTTTGAGTATTAAAATAATTATAACATTTGATATGCAATCAATTAGCGGTACATATATCCGTGAATTGTAGCATCCAATTCGTATAATCGAACCAAAATAAAGAATCTCCGCATTATAGATAATAAATAATAACTAATTTCTCATTTAAAAATATTATAAGATTTTATGGGTGTTCGACTAAATGATCCAAAAATCAAGTATATCAAAACTCCGCTAGGCCGAGATATTTATTCATATCGTCGGAAAATTGATATTTCCGACAAGTATTTGAAGTTCATTTCTTTGTTTTCTCGCAATCGATTTGATTTTGTGGATAACTGAACACATGACTTTGATACAATAAAAAAAATCGAACATCATAAATATAAAATAAATAATTATCACAATACTAAACTTATTTCTAGATTTTATATTTTATATTTTATATTAAATCAAACTACCTATATTCAATTAATACATATAGGTAATTAATTGCAATTACTCCAATACACGAAAGAAATTAGATCTATGTGTATAGTTTCTGGTGGTGTACACTCTTAAGGTATATTAGTCGAATCAACGATCAATTGAGTAAAATGATATTTTGATATATCAGGATTAAAATATTTGTATATAGTATAAGAATTATATTTAGCAATGAAAAATAAGTTAAAAATAGATCAACCAGTTAAACCGAAACTCTGTCACAAAACCGAAAAATGTAAAAAATCATAAAACCGGTTCAATGGGTCCAAAAACCGATCCAACCACTAAAAAATTGATTGAATCGTTAAAAAACACTTACACAGTCAATTCTTTTAATTTAAAAATATTTTATATTTGGTTTAATAAGCATGTTTTGCCCAATTACCTACTGTCATTAGTATTTTTGTCCAAAATACCCATCTAAACATGATTTTGACGTATATTTTGTAAGTTGGATGAGTATTTTGATAAAAGTACAATTTTGCAGTGGATATTTTTGTAAATGAGATGTTTAATCGCATTAAATTCCAGTTAAATTTTAAACTTTAAAATCTTATTCAACTAGTTGGAGTAATGTGGTTTTGACAATATTGACAATACTTACAAAAAAATATGTACAATTTTATATAAATTTAAATATAATGTTAAAATTATTATCAAAATTTATGATCCGATATTTTATTGATTTAAATACGAATACACAACAATAAATGATATTTCCGAAATTCAGAACAAATTCTTGAAAATTTCCCAAAAGTTTTCTTTGGCCGTCGAAGAAACAACGGAGAGACAGAAAAAAGCTACAAACTGAAGTTAAACAGCTCTTGTAAGTCTCGGAATTCTACCAATTCCTGCAAATTTTTATTGCTTATTACGTAGGTTGCTTGCTTTGCATCAGTATTTTTTTATAAAATAAAAATGTATTTTGATCCCCTTCTTTTTCTCCTTTGTGCAGTGAAGGCAGTACCGGAGTTAAAGCTGTAACCTGTTTTATTGCGCGATTTGGTTGATGGATTTTTTAAGGAAAANCATCAATTTTAAAATTCAAATAATACAATTTTTAATCAAATTAATATTTTAGAGTAGTTCATATTTATATCAATACTTCAATATCTTGAATACTATTTTTAAGAAATTAGAATTCAATTTTTAAATTAAATAAAGAATTCAAACGGCAAGGGAAGTGTAATTTTCTACAATTGGATTCACTAAACCTACATATTTGATACAAATATTGAATTAAGTTTTCATATAAATTCATTTAAAACTTTATTATTTTTAAAAATAATGAGAGCCGCATTTAAATTGTACCAGGCATCTTGGAATCTTCTTTCCACGTTCGTCTAACTTGATCAACATTTTTTTTTAATCCGTCAAATGTTTCATAAAATTAAAAAGAATGTACCAATTGGGAGTGCGAAGATAAAAGAACAAGCTTGAACCATACTGCATGATATTTTGTCCCTCTAACTCTAAAGTCATATTTGCAAATTGTGCTTGATTTTAATAACATATAAGCAATCAACCTTAAAATATTAAATTGAATTAAATATATATTAATAGATTGAAAACTCCATATTTTTAATACTGATTTAGGTAATAAAATTCCAATTGGGTGTTCTTTTTCTACCAGACTTGACTAATTGGAGTATAATACCTTTCAATTTTGTCGTAATTACAAGAGTTCAACTATTAATAACCTACCCTTTACTATCAACACAAACTTCCAATTATTTAGTTTACCATAGTTTTGGATTTATGTTACTATTTTGTAATCTTGTGTTTGATGTTAAGGTCATCTCGCCATACCCATTTTACTTAATTATCAAAAGAATTAACATTGTTCAAATTATGTAATGTTGTTATTATTAATGTAACACTTCTATAATTTCATGTTTCAAATTAATAAAATATTATCGTTTTTGGTTAGGTTCACTAATGGACCTCAAAACCCTAATCATATAATTTTACTTTTTCACTAATAAAACTTGTTAGTAGTATATCATCCATCAATATTACCCCATGATAATAATGCTAACTTACTTATTCTATGAAAATAAAACTGTTTTAGTAAAAATAACACATTAATTTTCTATGAATATTCTATTCAAGCTATAGACTCCATAAAGAGAGAACGAGGTGAAAACATTCGTGACATTTCAGCTGATCCGGTCATAGCTCGAGTTTGAAGTTATTTTTTCGGATCAAGTTGAACTTGGTTCAAGTTCTATTTCCAAACTAAATGAGTTGACTTGGTTTTCTAGCAAATAATATTATATATACTAATATATATATTAATTTAATCAATTCGAACCCTGGAAATTGAACTTGAGCATTTCCCTGATCGACCCTCGAAGCATCGATTCATAACACTCAATTTTGAACGAACCTAATATATTTAGAGCCAAACCCAAAACTTTAAAAATATTTAAGTTAGACTCAGTTTGATTCGTTTTGCATCCCTATCCGCAAATGATGTGTGATCTCTTTATCTATATTTTGTTATACTTAAATTATCATAATATGTTAAATTTACGTTTTCAATCAATTTATGAGTCTAGAAAACATTTATAATAATACAATTTTGTTACAAAACAATCTCGTGTTTGCATCAAGTAGCTTTGTGTTCACGAATCTGTTAATCACCATAATCTCTAATTAATTTTAGTATATTGTTTTATGATTAAAATAACGATTTTAATTGAGATTTTTGTTAAGATCTAATGTACAATTTTGACGAAATGAGTACATTTGATTGTCCTTTTGCAAAGGAGTATAAATATAAAGGCAAAGAATATGAGTTTCCACCATAAACATGACAGTATTATTTCATTATTGACTTTTTCATATGTACACGTTTTTATTTTCAAATCATGCTGCTTAATTTTCCATATGTTTACAACACGACAACGTTTTGATTAACCTGTGGCCTGTTTGTATACTGGAAGCAGGAAAACTAATGCAAATTGTACAATTCCCATTTGATCTAATTCTTTGACGTCAAAATGGATGTCACCATGACATCTTTTCAATTTACATAAAAAACAAAGGTGCAAGAAGCTAACGTGTTGAATCAACATGAAGAAAGAATTAAGTTATAGAAATTGAAAATCTATGGCCAAGTTTCCCAACTATGACTTGTTGGAAATTAAATATATGGAATAGATCTTATATTCGATGTATTGAGTAATGATATCTACCATATATATTTGATAGATATTTCAGTTAGTCATTGGGGAAATATATAGATATACAATTGATATAAGCTTGTTATCATTTATTCATTTAACCAATAAAAAACCGAAGGATATTGTATTTGTTTTCGCAAATTTTAGATGGTATCGAGCAAGATGACGTTGGCATGTCCAAAGACATAATGACGGTGGTAGATTCATATTCGCCTTACTTCCTACATGCCTCATACTATCCATGACAAGTGTTCGTGAGTGAGATGCTCTCTAAGGTCAATTACGACGAATGGGAAAGGGACATGACGAATGTCCTCTATATCAAGAACAAATATGGATTTGTCGATGGTACAATTCCAAAACTCCTTAATGAAAAAATAAGAAACTCGCTTCGTTGTAATGCCATGGTGAAAGAATGGTTGAATCCGCCATGAGTAAAGAGATCTAAATCATTGTAAGGTTCGCGACAATCGAGCAAGAAATATGGTCGAACGTGACCGAAAGGTTTAGAAAAGAAAGTGCACCGAAGGTATATTGATGAAAAAAATAATGGAGAAGGAAAAATTTATTGATGAAAATCTAGGGTGAACATTCGGTACCAAATACCGAACCAAACAAAATATTGAAATACCGAATACCAAACCAAACTAAATATTGAATACCGATCCCGATCCAATAGTTGTTTGGTACCAATACCAAAATAATTTCGATATTGATACTAAAATATCAAAATTAAAAGCAAATAAAAAAAATTGTCACAATCAATTTTATATAAAAATATTTTAAAAAGACAAACATTCATAAAAGCAAATACGAAAAATAAAACAATCTTCAATTCTTCTAGTTTCTACTCCAATATAAGTGTAGAATATTCTGAAACTTCTAAAAGCAAATACGAAAAATAATTATTAGAAAATAAATGAGAAGTTGATAGTTTACTCATGTGGAAACTAAAATATTATTCTCAAAGTTATCTTGTTCACCCTAATTTGATAGAAATTAGAATAATGTCATAAAACACTACATTGAATCCAATATTAATAATTGAATGATGTATAACGCATTTAAAACTTAAAAATATATAAATATTTTAAAAATTAATTTGGTATTCGGTATATACCGAATTTTCATTTTTATTACCGAATACCAAATACCGAAATAACAAAATTTTGGTATGGTATTTGGTATTCCAAAATTTTTGCTCACCCCTATAAAAATGAAATCAACATAATACAAAATGAAAATAATTACATATTAATAGAAGAAGACAATATCTAAACATTTAATGTATCTTAATTTATTTAAAATAATCTTTATCAATTTTGGTAATTCACATTTTTTCTTCCATGTATTGAGTATTTTCCTTGATTAAAGATTTAACTCGATCCACTCTTAATTGGACGATATCGTTTATGTTATTATCCTCCCTAAACGAGGCCGTGTTAGAGGTAGAGTTTGCCGTAGAATAAGAGTTTCTTTGTGATCATTTGGTTGATTCAAAAGTTTGAAGTATGATTGGTTTATGGAAGAAGTGATATTGGTGTATGATTTGGGTTTGCGGAAGAAGTTTGATCTTCTAAATTTGTGATATTTGGTTTGGTTGTGTAGGTTCAGATTTGAGAGGTTATTTCAAGAATATGAAACTTTGGTGTAGAATTTTGTAGAATCTCATGAGAAATCACACAAAACGATAATAATTTTTGTGTGATTGATAGAAGAAAGTTTGGAAAATGAAATGTATAAAAGAGCTACAGATTTTGAATCTCAAAAATAAAAAATGTTGGGTTTTTTGGTTTGTAAAAACAAATGAAAAAGTAATCTCGAAAGAAACATAGGGAAAAAGAGTTTTTGCTGAAGATTGGTGAAGAAGTTTACAGGATTTCATGAAAAATTACGCAATAAAGGCTCCGGATGTACTGCCATTACGGATGTATGGTCGTACCATTTGGATTGACTAACGCCCCAGTGATCTTCATGGATGTGATTGTAACGACCCTCCTTTCCGCTTGCACGATATTATCCGCTTTGGACTAGGCTGATCCTAATGACACCCACCTAGTCCTCACGACTTTACTTTTTCCCTAGCCCCCACACTTCCCAGTGGGTCACCGATCCCTGAATTGCTCCAGGGTGAGCACGCTTAATTTTCCAGTTCTAACGTTCCGCTTGCCACTTTGCTAGGGAAAAGACCTCGTGCAATATAAGACGAATCACTATACTTAATCTCTGATCGTTCCCCGTCTATAGCCGATGTAGGGATTCGCCTAAGGTGCCCTCTCTCTCGCACCCCCGAGGGGNTATCTTAATTTATTTAAAATAATCTTTATCAATTTTGGTAATTCACATTTTTTCTTCCATGTATTGAGTATTTTCCTTGATTAAAGATTTAACTCGATCCACTCTTAATTGGACGATATCGTTTATGTTATTATCCTCCCTAAACGAGGCCGTGTTAGAGGTGGAGTTTGCCGTAGAATAAGAGTTTCTTTGTGATCATTTGGTTGATTCAAAAGTTTGAAGTATGATTGGTTTATGGAAGAAGTGATATTGGTGTATGATTTGGGTTTGCGGAAGAAGTTTGATCTTCTAAATTTGTGATATTTGGTTTGGTTGTGTAGGTTCAGATTTGAGAGGTTATTTCAAGAATATGAAACTTTGGTGTAGAATTTTGTAGAATCTCATGAGAAATCACACAAAACGATAATAATTTTTGTGTGATTGATAGAAGAAAGTTTGGAAAATGAAATGTATAAAAGAGCTACAGATTTTGAATCTCAAAAATAAAAAATGTTGGGTTTTTTGGTTTGTGAAAACAAATGAAAAAGTAATCTCGAAAGAAACATAGGGAAAAAAAGTTTTTGCTGAAGATTGCTGAAGAAGTTTACAGGATTTCATGAAAAATTACGCAACAAAGGCTCCGATACCATTATGAAAAACGGTAATTGAATAGAAAATAGTTTATTGATGATAATCGCCATAATAATTGTATTCAACATAATATAAAATGAAAATGATTACATTATTTATAGAAGAAAACAATATCTCAAAATTTAATTTCTTTTAATTTATTTAAAATCATCTCTATAAATTTTGTTATTCACATCATTTCTTCTATGAATTGAAAATCTTTAATGATTAGAGNTTAACTTTCCAGTTCTAACGTTCCGCTTGCCACTTTGCTAGGGAAAAGACCTCGTGCAATATAAGACGAATCACTATACTTAATCTCTGATCGTTCCCCGTCTATAGCCGATGTAGGGATTCGCCTAAGGTGCCCTCTCTCTCGCACCCCCGAGAGGTCCTTACAGTGATGAATCGGGTGTTTCGCCAGTATCTAGACAAATTCGTAGTGGTATTCATTGACGATATCCTAGTTTACAGGATTTCATGAAAAATTACGCACAAATTATGAAAAACGGTAATTGAATAGAAAATAATTTATTGATGATAATCGCCATAATAATTGTATTCAACATAATATAAAATGAAAATGATTACATTATTTATAGAAGAAAACAATATCTCAAAATTTAATTTCTCTTAATTTATTTAAAATCATCTCTATAAATTTTGTTATTCACATCATTTCTTCTATGAATTGAAAATCTTTAATGATTAGAGATTTGACTCTATCCACTCTTGATTGATCAAAATCGTTTATGTTATTAATATGAACTTATACAAACGAGGTCACTCCTTCAACCAGATGGGATGACATTGCCTAATTTCTACACAATGAGGTGGGAAGTATGATATCAAATACAATCAATGTCTTCTTGCCCAACATATACATGTTCGCCAATAGAAGCTATAAGATGATCCAAGAGAAATAACATCTCTCATTTTCTAATGGGTTTGGGTGAGTCGTTAGACACTGTCAAAACACACATCATGAGCATGAACCAATGATGAAGTTAGGGTTTGCGTACCACCTAGAGAATGAAAGCAGCAGGAAATCACGACTGAACGACGACCAACCATGGAGGCATTATTATTCTAGCTGCAAAACATTGAGGGAAACATGAACATGCACTGTTGTTTTGAACTCATCGACCATCTGACGCACTTTGAACTTTTGTCCATGTATCTCACATATCCCTATATTTGGTTTACCATGCACTTATCACGATGACCGAGACTCCACTGTTTTTGGATGACCGTATACTTGTCACAATGTTGAGTTCAATATTGCCACTTAACCCTGAGTATCCATATTCTTTAACTTTCTTGTTCTCATCGTTTCACCTTCTTCTTTAACATTTCAATATATCACGAAATTCTCTTCCTAGATTAATTATGATAATCTTCTTTACCATGCCCGTGACCCTTAACTCTCGGTATATTTTGGTCTTGTGTCATTTTACCGTAACTTGTGCCGTTCCCCTTTCATAGTCACTTTCCTTATTCTTTATTATTTCACATGATTCTCTTCCCGTTACTTACACTTTTCAATTTATTATCTTATCTTCGTTAATATGTCACTCAACCCCATTTTAACTTGATTATCTTACTGAGGCACAACCTTGCACTCTTAGTAAAATGGTTCTGACAATTTTAAATAGATGATGGAGCTCTCAATAATCAAGTTTTGGAAGCAGGAAATATAGAGCATACATGGGATGAAAGGAAAATTTCAAATCCTTCAGTGAGAGAATAAAACACAATATGTTTACAATCATATCAACGGTTAAAGAGATGAAAATGCATTAACATGCTAATGAACTCTTCATAACATGGAAATCAGGAAATTGAGCATGTCTGGAAGGATAGATGGATTGTGACATTACAAGACATTTTCCTTATACCATTTCACATGGTTGATAATGGTGGACATGCACATCTTATGGGAATGCAATGACTTGAAAAATGAGTGGGTAGAGATCATAAAATGGTGGACATGCAGGAAAACATTCGGGCCACCATAATCACGGGACCAAATTATCCATATATATAGAAGAAATCAACAAAAAAACAAGAAGAAACGAGCATTGATATTCAGATAACCTTGTGGATGCTTTAGTATAAAAGAAACCATTTGATTTTCGACCAAAACAAGAGCTTTATACATCTAGTGGTGAGAAAGATACGAACATTAATGTATCATTGGATAAATAAACGAGGAAAACTACATAAACTTAAGATAAATGTATGGAAAACTTAATTGTATATATATCATACAGTAATGCAATTTTCGATTTTTGTAAATTAAGAATACATTATTCATATGGTAACATATATATGAAATAACATTATCGTTCAAAAATTATTATTACATCTATAGATGTGGAGCCCAAGACCAACATTTTTTAACCAAGGAATTGGAGTTGTAACGATATATTTAATTATTGTAAAATTTCCATTTGATGTAAGCACAAAAAAAGTTTACATTTCCTTGGAGATGCTACTCATGAACCCATGGTGTTGCACATTGCCATGTCCTAGGTAGATTGTGATTCTATCCGAATGAACCGAAGACAAATACAATATTGAGATTTTCGAGAACCTTGCGAGATTACGATTGAATCATGATAGAACCCTCTTTATTTATGTCCGTTGGTATTTTTATTTGAATATTGTTCATGTTCGTTCGTATTTTATTCAAACAAAAATTCATGTTCGAACATTGTTCAAATACTTTATATAAATGTTCATGTTCGTTCAAATATATTCAAACGATCCCTTCAAATTTGATCAAATTTCATATTGAAATTAAATATACTAAAAAATGTTTTTTACTAAATTTGAAAAATTAAAAGAATATAATTTTATATTTATAAGAAAATAAGAGAAAAATATTACACATAATTCAAAAAACATATGGAAAATATGATGTATTTATACTAAATATAAATAAATAATATATTTATTAACAAACATTCATATTTGTTCATGAAAATTTTAATGTTCATTTCAATTATAAACGAACATGGAAAAATATTCGAACAAAATTCATATTTTTCGAACGACTGAACCCGATTATATACGGAGCGAATACATTTCAAAAGCGAATTGTTCAGATCACATATTCACTCTATCCCTTGGCTTGTTGTATATATGGACGTGAATGCTAATATTGAAGTCAAGGAAGTCATATTTGTAAGTGTCATCGTATTGTCCGTAGGGTTCATTAGAATTTGGAGCGGGTTTCGGTATTAATTAATTTAAAAATTCTATTTTTCCATCATAAATTATAAATTATAATTTATATTGGTAGCTACTTCTTTGGTTGAACCGAACCTAGAATGTTTATTTTAACTTTTGATTTCAAACATTCTCTTTGAGAAGAGTTGGATATAATTTCAGGTGATTTGAAACTATGTCCCCCCTACATTGCATAATTTCACATGTCCCCCCTTCAATAATCACATTAAGAAACTATGAGTCAAGTTTGTCTAATGGGATGAATGATCATAGGAATAAGGCATATTTATATCCATAAAATGCCTTGAGATATTATTCAGAAGAAAGCACAGAGAAAAGGCAGCAGTTCCATGAAAATCAGAAACGCAAAAGTTACTACTATCCAAAAACCACATCATAGATGTTGATAAATAAGAAGCCATTCCTCCACATACTAATGCTGCTTTCTTTCATTCATCCGCAAACCTGCAATTTTGTGGCACAAAATAAGCTCACAACAGCCCTTCCTTGCATCAAATCCAACTCTCAAAATGGCTTACCCGAGCTCAGAAAGCTTTAGATGAGCCTCTGTATAGTCTTCGAAGAACGCATCCTCATCCTAACACACAATAACAAATACATTACTAATCTAATCTACCAAATAATAACAATGGCATTAGCAAAAAGTGGCACAAACCTCGGCATACTTCTTCACAAATGGACTGAAGGAATCGTCATTAAGAAGAGCTTTATCTGAAGGTAACTTCAAAAGCCCTTCTTTCTCCCCGCTCAAAAGCTCCCTAAAAATCCATAACAACAACAACAAAGCAAACTAAACATTTCCAGTCTTACGAGAGAAAAAAATCAGCCAAGTCATTACTTGAAGTAAGAGTTGTCAAAGATAAGAGGATTTTCAGTCCATGGCCCCTCAAATCCGGATCGTTCCTTGTGGCTTCTTCCCTGGAATACAAATCATCATTCCCTAAAATTTGCACAATCATAACTAAAAAATACGAACCAGAGTATGACCACCGGATAGGGCAACAATGTCCTTGTCTGTAAGGCCCATTTGCTTGATGAACACATCTCTTAGGTGATCACAGCCTTGATGATATAATTATGAAATAAGACTTTTTCACATTAAAGCATACTCACTTTGGTTTCTCAGTCATGACAAAATTGAGCATACTTACCCTGGGTAGCATCAGGAAGGCGACCTTCCACAGGTGGCTCACTCTTATCCTGAGTTTATAATATGCCTTACTCAATGCTTAAAGCCATAGAAACATAGAAAAACAAAATCGTACAATGACGAAACGAAGAAGAACCATAATATTTACTAGGGAAAAAGGTATAGCATGGCATGTATATAGATATCCCTTAGATAGTCACAAGATCAAATTACAGAGTTCTTAAAATACTAGAAGCACGTTTTGTTATTCTAGCAATATTCATTTATAATTGGAGCGAATAAATATAAAAACATACGAGTCGAATAATGTTTATTCACAAATGTTCGCACTTCTTAAAAACTCTAAATGAAATCATTGAGAACTATAGATTGTTTGTGCTCGCCCTAGATGACTCTAGGATGGATGAGCGATCCTATAAGGAAAAATCAGATCAAATGGAAAATATTAACATGGTATAGTTAGTATATAACTGAACAACAATACTCAACTAAAAGAGATAACAAGTTCAATTATAACTGCGGCTTATTCTACTGACCTCTCTGCCAGGGTGAAATGGAATTTCGGGTCCTCCGGTGACTTCAACAGCAACAACTCCAGCCAACTAAGTAAATTAAATAGTAAAAAGGTTATTGAATCAGCAATCAGGGTTTGTAACAAGCATATTTCAATGTTACCTGATAGAAATCAGCATAAGAGAGTATGGGAAATTGGTCCTTGATAGGCTGCAAAAGCCTCACGGCAATATCAAGACCATTATTTGCGCCATGGCTTAGCTCACTGTGAAATCGCATTGTCCCAAAAGGACCTCCAGTCTTGGAGTGCTGATCAAATGTACCAGCAGAATGCCAGCTGCATTCAAAAGGGAGGGACCATTAGAATCATTACACTAATAGGACTACCAGACAAATCTACCACTCTATTACATCAAAAGTTCTCTTAAGACACTATTCCCAAAATGCGTTGCAGAACTCTACTCCATAAAATCAATTTCGAAATCAAATATGTTTTCTTGCGAGTAAACTAGGTTTTTGTATCATAGATCTGTCCTGAAAACTGCACACAACAAATAGTTTCTCAAGCAAGATCTNTCTCTTAGGTGATCACAGCCTTGATGATATAATTATGAAATAAGACTTTTTCACATTAAAGCATACTCACTTTGGTTTCTCAGTCATGACAAAATTGAGCATACTTACCCTGGGTAGCATCAGGAAGGCGACCTTCCACAGGTGGCTCACTCTTATCCTGAGTTTATAATATGCCTTACTCAATGCTTAAAGCCATAGAAACATAGAAAAACAAAATCGTACAATGACGAAACGAAGAAGAACCATAATATTTACTAGGGAAAAAGGTATAGCATGGCATGTATATAGATATCCCTTAGATAGTCACAAGATCAAATTACAGAGTTCTTAAAATACTAGAAGCACGTTTTGGGAAAATCAGATCAAATGGAAAATATTAACATGGTGTAGTTAGTATATAACTGAACAACAATACTCAACTAAAAGAGATAACAAGTTCAATTATAACTGCGGCTTATTCTACGGACCTCTCTGCCAGGGTGAAATGGAATTTCGGGTCCTCCGGTGACTTCAACAGCAACAACTCCAGCCAACTAAGTAAATTAAATAGTAAAAAGGTTATTGAATCAGCAATCAGGGTTTGTAACAAGCATATTTCAATGTTACCTGATAGAAATCAGCATAAGAGAGTATGGGAAATTGGTCCTTGATAGGCTGCAAAAGCCTCACGGCAATATCAAGACCATTATTTGCGCCATGGCTTAGCTCACTGTGAAATCGCATTGTCCCAAAAGGACCTCCAGTCTTGGAGTGCTGATCAAATGTACCAGCAGAATGCCAGCTGCATTCAAAAGGGAGGGACCATTAGAATCATTACACTAATAGGACTACCAGACAAATCTACCACTCTATTACATCAAAAGTTCTCTTAAGACACTATTCCCAAAATGCGTTGCAGAACTCTACTCCATAAAATCAATTTCGAAATCAAATATGTTTTCTTGCGAGTAAACTAGGTTTTTGTATCATAGATCTGTCCTGAAAACTGCACACAACAAATAGTTTCTCAAGCAAGATCTGTTCTATAAAGTTGCAACTTCAAGAACTTACGCTAGACGGAGCATAAGAGGAGCACAGTTCTTTTCTGCTATGAATCCCCTGAGCTTTCTTTTGGCTCCTTGGACAGCCTTGAGGTACTCCTCACTCACAACCGGATACTTCTTCACCATTTTTGCTGGTTTCTATACACAACAATAAAAGAAAGGATAACGAAAACAACTCCAAAATACAAGTTCAGCAAAACCCACAAATCGACAGACCTAAAAGAGTAGAGAAAACTAAAAGAAGCTCGTGGTGAACTGAAGCCCAACTGCAGAGATATTCGCGTTAATACAGAAGAGTAATGAAGAAAGCGAAGTTTCCAGATGCTAAATTCTAACCGTCCGATCTGAAAGATCGTACAGCGATCCACGTCTGAACAATTTTGTAGGTAGAAATAGGAAGGCGATGGAAATTGAACTGTGATTTGACCTTGTCATTCAACATAAAAGACTAACGTATCCTTATAAGTGCCACATGTTGAAGGCTGGTATGGCATTCTGGGGTATTTAGTAAAACCATCGTGTGAACGCGACGAGTTGTCTAAGATTCCGTCTGCTGAAAGCCTGAACTAACCAATTAACTCATTAATATGCATTTATACAAAAGCCTAAATTGTTGCAATTAAATCCACATAATTTCCGCATTATTATGGGAAAAGTATGTGATAGCACCCATGTTTTGTATGTGAATAGTTAACCATTTTCCCGATGGTTTGGTCGGATCGATTTAATCGACCGGTATTGAACCGTACATATATTTTAAAAAATAAAAAAAATGAAATTAAATAAAAATTAACATCTATAATTCTACATAATCATTCTTACAATAAATTATTTATATAACTTTTTAATCAAGTAAGTTTTACAAAATTTCAAAATTAGAATAAAACCTTACATAAATTATAATTTAAAAAAGAAAACTAGCTTATTACCGGTTCGGTTTAAGAGTGATTCTTGAATTAGAATAAGAATAAAAAAATATGAAAAATGAGCTGATTTTTCAAATTAGTAAACTAAGTCTTTTATATATTGTGTGGACAATTTTGAAAATATGTATCGGTTGGGCCCGCCCAACTAGACGGCCCAAAAATAGCCCACAAATATAGGATAGCACTATCATTTGAATTGGTCATATTTGAAACAATTTTTGATAAATAGAGTTGAGGTTAGATGATTATATGTATTGTGAAATTGATCATCATTTAAAAAAAAATGTTTTTGAAACTGTGAATTGATTGAAATTTTATAAAATTATTATTTTACTCTTATATTTAATTAATTGTGTATCATTTAAAAATTATATTTTATATTGATTTATGATAAACTCATTATTTAAAAAATTACTAGAATATAATAAATTATTGATCCAAATTATCAAAAAACAAAACATTGTCAAAAGTTAATCATCTAAATTAACGACATTCTCTCATCCCGCTGGTGCAATACGATCACGTATTTCATTCATAACTCGAATGATCAGCTTACTTAAATTTTCCAATAAAGGAAAATAATGGTAGGAAATGTATTCCTTTGAGAAGTTAAAAAAAAAGAAAAATAAATTTTAAACACTAATTTAGGAAAGATATAATGGTCATTTCCAAAATGCGATTTGGCCACCATTATGTTAAACGTATTGTCATTACACCGCAGTTTTTTGTGGTGAAACGAACATAATTGTTAAATTTGCTTGGTTAAAATAGAATACAATTACGGTACGTTCACCTCATCGGGAGGTGCATTGCCCTTCCAAACAACCCGATTGATGTAATTGTCACTGAGTTTTTTTATTTGCAAAATAAAGTCGTGAGAAAACAAGTGTGGTTGATTTCTACATTAATAGAAATAGAGCCCAACATAGTTTTATAAAATTTTGATTTCGGCTCATTTTATATGAAATCAATGTTATTTAAAAAAAACAGCTCGGTCTATGTGATGACAGAAACCAAGGAGAAGTTGTGGTTGTGAATTCTGATTGGACAATT
>RWGZ01000921.1:179520-264868 GCA_009725065.1 Utricularia reniformis | reverse complement strand
AGAAGAAGATGGCGGGGCCGTGGCTGCAGAGCCCCGCAAAATGTGGGTAGAAGACAGGAGCAGCCCGTTCCTCCACCAACCGAAGCGGGCACCCAACCTCCTGAAAATGAGGCTGCACCCAGAGACGTAGCTGGAGATATTTATGTCATCTCCGGAGGATTGAGAATCAATGAATCGGTCCGGGACCGAAAGAGAACAGCGCGCGGAGGCTATACTGAAAGCTCTGAATCTGTGGCGCTGGTTAAGTTCTAGTTGAGCGGTTCCCTTACTTCGGGGGGGATATTACTTTCACTATGGCCGACCGAGAGGCGATTATCAATCCATGCGATGACCCCTTACTATCAATGGAATCATTCGGAACCGTTGGGTCCACAGGATCTTGGTGGACACCGGGGCTTCGTACAATCTGATGAAGCTCGAAGTTGCTGAGATGCTGGGAGTTGCCGTTCACGATCCTCCAATCGCTAATATAACTCTCTGGGCATTCGACCAGAGGAGTGTTATTCCATGCGGGAAAATTCTATTCCGAGTCACCCTAGGAGACCCATCCAAGGATCGATCGGAGATCCTGGAATTCATTGAAGATACTTTGAAGTCGACTTGGCTTACAACGCAATTTTCGGACGGACCGGTCTCAGTAAGTTCGAGGCGGTCCCTTCAACTTATCATATGATGCTCAAATTCCCCTCCGCTCACGAAGTCATTTCTGTAAAGGGGGATCAGAAGGTAGCAAGACAATGCTACTTGAGCTCGTGCCGAACTTTGACCTGTTAAGTGTTAAGAGGGCCCGGGTGGATTTGATTGAAGAGCCACCTCACCCGAGGCAAGCCATGGAACCTGTTGGGTTCAAACTCATAAATCTGGTTGACGATGACTCAACCAAAAATACTCGCATCGGGGCAGACCTAGCCCTTGCATTTGAAGAAGAGCTGATCCACTTGTTGAGAAGCCACGTGAATATATTCGCCTGGACCCCGGATGATATTCCGGGGATTGAACGATCCGATAGTGAGCATCGGATTAGCACTGAGCCTGGTACAAAGCCTGTTAGGCAGAAGAGAAGACATTATTCTCCTGAAAAAATCGAGATTATCCTGGTTGAAGTGAACAAACTACTACGATCGGGGTTTATCAGAGAGATCCACTATATTGAATTGGTTGCAAACCCAGTAGTGGTTTCCAAGGCAGATGGGAAGTGGCAAATGTGTATCGACTTCACCGTCGTCAACAAGAGCTGCGAGTCGGATGCGTTGCCACTGCCACATATTGAACGATTGGTAGATGCTGTGTCTGGCAGTACAATGATGAGTACCATGGATGCTTACTCCGGGTATCATCAAATCTTCCTCGATGAGGAAGATCAGAAAAAATCATCATTCATGACCAAAGATGGTGTCTATTGCTATGTGGTTATGCCATTCAGACTGAAAAACGATGGAGCAACATACCAAAGGTTGGTCAACAAAATCCTTAGAGATTTGATAGGCCATATGATAGAAGTGTATGTTGATGATATGATTGTCAAGTCTATGAATAATGAAGACCATATTACTTATTTGTCTCGTTGTTTCAAAGTATGCCCAAATATAAGCTCAAACTAAATCCAAACAAATGCTACTTCGGGATCCGAAGTGGAGAATTTTTAGGATATTACGTTTCAGATAAAGACATAGAGATTAACCCTGAGAAAGTGCATGCTATGATTGATATGCAACCTTCATGAAACAAGAGAGAATTTCAGAGGCTCACAGGCCGACTTGCTACGCTAAGTAGATTTATTTCCAGATCCACAGATCGGGCTATGCCTTTTTTGAGAGTGCTAAGAAAAGCAAGTAATCTAGACTGGATCGTAGAGTGCGATCGGGCCTTCTCAGATCTGAAGACGTATTTAAGCACTCCCCCGAAGATGGTGAGCCCAACTTGTGATGAACCTTTGGGCTTATATCTAGCGGTATCAGAAGTTGCCGTCAGTGCAGCTTTGGTAATCATCCGAGATGACGTTCACAGACCTGTTTATTATGTCAGTCATTCTTTGGTATATGCTAAAACTAGATATACTACATTGGAAAAGTTCATGTTGGCTTTGAAGAAGGCTGTATCTAAACTGAAGCATTATTTTGAAGGTCGAACGGTTTATGTTTACAGTGACCAACCTTTGAAAGTGGTTCTTAAGCAACCGGATCTAAACGAGAGATTAGAGAAATGGACTAATAAACTCAGCGCTATGTATATGAAATTCTTGCCCCGAAGGGCGATCAAGGCTTAGGTTCTCGCTGATTTTGTGGTCGAAATGACCCAATCAGCCATATTTCTAAACTAGGAGGATGATCATTGGATTGTCCACGTAGATGGATCGACCTTCGGAGGAAGAGGGGCGGGCATTACCCTCACAACGTTACAAGGTGATCTTCTTCATTTTGCAGTTAAATTTTCCTTTGCTGGAACAAATAACGTGGTAGAATATGAAGCTGTATTATCGAGAATGACCCTGGCCCAAAAAATGGGTGTTAGCAAAGTGCGAATGTTTTCAGACTCAAAGTTAGTGGTGGAACAGTTCGCAGGGAGATTCGAAACTCATGATCCGATGATGAAATTCTATTACGCCAAAGTCCTAGAATTATCCAAAAAGTTCAGTGAATTTTCTCTTGACCACGTGCCACGGGAGCAGAATAAGGTTATTGATGCACTTTCCAGGTTGGCCGCGGGCATACCTGACATGGGACCGAGCACTATTTTGTTCCATATCCAGGACCGACCTTCGGTCGAGATAATTGTGACCGAACAATTAGCTGAAAAAATTGGGGCTCTATGCTACGAACCCCAGGGATTGAATATTAGCGTTATTGAATCTCCTGGGGAACCCAATTGGATGGACATCTTTATTAAATATCTAACAAACGGTTATCTTCCTGAAGACAAGTAAGAAGCCAGAAAAATAGAAGTCTAGCTAAGAGATATGTTCTAATTGACGGACAATTGTTTAAAAAGAGTTTTGAGGGCCCGCTGTTACGTTGCCTATCCCATATTGAGGCTGAAGCCGTCATGGTTTATGTTCATGAGGAGATATGCGATATCCACTCAGGGGCTGGATCTTTATATCATCGCGTCGTCAGAGCCGGATACTTTTGGCTGACGTTGGGTGAAGATGCCAAGAAGTATGCCAAACGTTGTGCCACATGTCAATATCACGCTCTGGTCCCACAGCTGCCTGGGGCTCCCTTATCGGTGACCCGGTTGCCTTGTCCGTTTGACAGATGGGGAATTGATATCCTCGGACCTTTTCCTCGGTCAATAGGACAAGGGAAATTTTGTATTGTGGCAGTTGAATATTACTCGAAGGAGATTGAAACAGAAACAGTAGCCATTATCTCTGATAAGATCGTAAAACACTTCTTATAGAGAAATATTGTGAGCCGCTTCGGAGTGCCCCGAGCATTCATATCAGACAATGGGACCCAGTTCCGTGGGAAAAGTGTACGGGATTTCTGTATCAAGTTGGACATCGCCCAACATTTCTCATCAGGGCCCATCCTCAAACTAATGGACTTACGGAGGTATCTAACAAAGTTATCTTGAAAGGATTGAAGACCAAGTTAGAAGATTATGGAGGGAAATTGCCCGAACATATCTATGAGGTCCTATGGGCATACCGATCTACACCCCGCTCGATGACCCAAGAATCAATCTTCTCATTAGTATATGGGTCCGAAGCAATTAGCCCGGTGGAGGTTGCCATCCGATCGCCCCGAATATCTCAATACAACGAGCATATGAACGACGAAAGGAGACTGTTGGATCTCGAGATGATCGAGGAAAAGATAGATGCAATTTACGCGTTGATGTATTCTTATCAGCGAACTATGGAACGGGCCTATAACAAACGAGTCCTCCCAAAGGAATTCTATGAATGCGACCTCGTCATCAGAAGCATAAAGGTGCATAGGAATGTCGGAAAGCTAGACATAAATTGAGAAGGACCGTATCGGATATTGATGAAACTGGAATCTGGTGCATATAAACTCGAAACATTGGATGGTGATGAGATCCCCCGATCTTGGAACGTCATGAATCTAAGACGTTATTTCTTGTAAATTTTCAATTAATAGCTCTGATTCAATAAATATACATTCTTCTAAACGTAAGCAGAAAGCAAATAAGTATAAAACAAACTGTTTCTAATTAAATGATGGACTGACCCTAGAGTCGGATGATTTAGAACGAATCTACACTAGTGACCGAAGCTTCTTATCCGCAAGGCTCCCAAGTTGCAGTGATCGCTCTGACGAGTCAGATGCTCTTGCGCTTGCTCAGTCCCAAGGATGAGTCGTAATTCTCCCAGAACTCACTACGAACTAAGACATCCCCTCCAACGGCTTTCATTCTTGGGAAACAACCATTGTACTTATGAAGTTCACTACAAAAAAAGGAATGAAAGTCAGTATATCGAAATACAAGTTCGGGTCTAACGTGGGACATATGCATAACCAAAGCTCGAACAACATAACCTACGGGACTTCATTATCATGGGACTCATAATGAACCCAGGCCGCACCTTTCCAATTCTACTATGACCCACAGGACGGAATAAGAGTGATCAATATATAATGTGAAACGACCAATCCAGTTAAAACCAATCAGAACGAACCAAATGTAAGATTGAGGACCGATGAGTTAGCACACTATAGCTAGCCCCTATCATTTACTTAGTGGTTGAACACACTCGTTTATAACAAACACACTCGATTATTTTAAAAGGTCAGTTATAATAACTTTATTCTGACTTTAAAAATGAATGGAGAGTGAAAGAAACTCTTATTAGGAATAAGGAACGAATCAGGGATAATAATACAATCAAGATCTAACTGTCCTGCCCATCTTTCTTATCCTCCACTCTCTGCTCCTACGGTTTGGTCCGGGCCGCGAGCTGTCTTAGCTCTTTCTCTTGATCGGCCACCTTCTGGTTGACCGCTCTCTCAATTTCTTCAAAGAGGTAGAAGAAGAGTTCGTCCTCTAGGACATGTTCTTCCAAGGATGGAATTACTTGAAAGTTTCTATTCTTCTCTAGAGGTTCGATCGTCTTCCACCTTTCATCCACAGGGGAAAGCCCGAATCACTTAGTAACCTGATCCCGCATGTTATCCAGATACTTAGCAATATACCTCCCATGCATGTTATCCACCAAAGCGAATAACAAAGGGGACCTAGCGAATCCCAGGATTGCTTCCCGAATCGAACTTTTAGTCGAAGTGCGGGTTCTAGTTAACTCCTCTTCCAAGCTTGTTTTCTCCTCCTGGGCCCGAAGAAGAAGCTCGTTGAGCTTATTCCTCTTCTCTTGGGCCCGAGCTTGAACTTGGTTAATTTCATCATCTTTAGCCCGCAGCTTGGCTTCCAGTTCAGAGACTTGATCCTGAGCTGTTCTTCCTTTCTTATCCAGCTCAGAGACTTGATCTGTTAAGAGTGATATTTCCATCCCAGCTCTTAACAGTTCACTGTCCAATCGGTCCCGGTCCTCTCGCACCGCGACCAGTTCACCATGTTTGATCTCAACTTGCCTTTTTGCAAGGTCATGTTGATCTTGGACTTTTTGGGACACAACCTGGTAACCCTGGCTCTTTTCCACGGTGATCGCATAAGATATTAAGGTCAGAACATAAACCTTCGGGCCTTAATATCAAGGGAACTTACCTTAATTACGAGGTCGAGGAAACCCTCGATTATTTCTTTCCCAGACATGTCTGGCTGGATATAATCTGGGTTTTGTTCCCCGTAGAGATGGAAATCTTCAATGAATGCACTCCTCCAGGAGGCCAACTTCTTCCCTTTCTTAAACCTGTCCAGCAGGCCCAAGGCAACCCCTCAGTCGGAATTGGTCTTAGGGCCCGAGGCAAGATCCTTCAAAACGATCCCCTTAGTAGGGACCGAAGCATTCCCTCCTTTCTCCAACCTTTTAAAAACCCTTGGGGTGGCTGCTTCGGTCGCTCTCTTCCCTTACCCAAGGGGATCGGCGGCAGGGAGACGTTCGCCTTAAGGTTGGGGCTGGGGAGAACTGTCTCCACAGGAACGGCTCCCTGCATCAACAAATTAATCGTGTCAGCGATAATAGCAAACTATTTCCGATTTGGTAGAAGCTGGATAGGCTCAAAGATCCTAGCCGTTATCACCTCATCTACCACTCCAAATACCCGAAGCGCGGGTCCTTGGACCGTTGAGGGATGTCCTGAGCAACGCAGGGTTAATGTGTCTGCACTGGTGGTCTGGATCGGGGGGTTCCCTCCAGTAGACGACCCCAATGGAATCAGCGTACCCCCTATCGCTGATTCAGATGGCTTCGCGCTATCCGTTGCTTCCTATCGTCCTCCAGAAGGACGGGCCGAAGCGGCAGCCAAACGCTTGAGTCTCGAGCTCTGCATCGTTTCGGTTGAATATGCAAGATAAATATATAAGGATAATGATGTGACGAAGTAAAAATTTAACTTCGTACCCGATCATTCAGATAGATCTGAACAAGAAAACACCCCCTTCGGGCTGGGGCTCCAGTCCTACCCGCGACCCTATTTCTATCAGTCTCTCCTCCCGAAGCAACTCTGTCTATTTAAGACATGCTTCGGGAGGAGGAAACATCACAAGTGTGTTTGCGATATCCGGACGGGAAGGGTTGAACCTGGTTCGGTCTAACTGACCTATGTGTGGGTGGGTTATAAGCAAGGAAGTCATACCGGTCGGTACAGCTCGTACCGATCTCTACCGGTACGAGTGATTTTTACGATATCCGTTGGTATACCGGCGATATATCAGAATACCGGTGTACCGGTCACTACCGATATTTACTGGTATGATCGGTATACCGGACGGTATACCACCGGTATAACTTCCATGGTTATAAGTGGCCACACCTTTAACATGTCCTCCTTAGGGACCGTTATCCACACATAACAAGACTCCCACGCATGAAGAGATTCTTTCTTATCAACTATAGCGCACTCCTTGGTACACATCGCTATGTAATATAACCTACGACATCCTAATAGACCCTTACCCCTTCGGGATCCGACCAAGAACAAATTGAAAAAATATTCTAAGGTCGGGGCCATGCTTTGTTGGTGGCAATAAAAGATAAACGGCACTATATACACATAGCTACCCGGAAATAACGCAAAGGTCGGGCAATGAATTTCCTTAAGTACGGCGCTACGAATGGGTGTAACGGAAAATGTAACCCGCACTTCAGAGATGTGTAACTGACAGGAATAGCGGTAGCCGGAATGTTCATTTCCGCTGGAAGGAAGCAGGGAATATCTTCCCGCCCCTTCTTTATGGAGTAATGAGCTGGATTCGAAAACCTAGACATAAATTCTTCGATATCCAACTCAGACATGGTTGGGTATCTCATTTTACGAGGAGCCATGGCTAGTACCTTGATGAAAATCGGTAGGAAAGAGTTTAAACGTAGGCAAGAATGAAGGCGCAGAGAGCTTGATTTGGGTGATTTTTTCTTCGCGAAATGATGATGAGGAGGACAATATCCGAAACCCCGATTTAAATAGTAATTTCCCTACCAATTGTAAGCCGCCACGTAAGACTACCATAGGCGGTTGCAGTCTATACGTACTCATCACGCCTATTGAATAGTAGAATGTGGAAAAGCGCAGGTCTGAATATTAATATTTAAAAGTGACACAAAATTGAATGTTCTAGTATTTTGAATTCAAATCCACATCTTAAATGGACTAAGTAATGATCGGTCCCCTAGACGCTCATTACGAGCAGGCTCGGTCCTATATTCTCCCGAACGTATATAACATTGCGTGGTCGGCCTTGCGTCATCTCTGCGATGGCAACCAAGCCCGAGGGGCTAGTGATGAGAATCCTAGGGCCAGGTACCCTGCAGTGGGTAAGACCCAATAACGATTGGGCTAACCCAAGTAATAAAAAGCGAACTCGCGCGGCCCAAAATCCCTAGCTTAGTACATTTGAAATAAATTGGCCCGATGTTCCCAGACAGGACCAAAGATGGACTTTGGCAAAATAGAATGGCTTTTGACAAATGGTCTCATAGTTCGATCCAAACGGTTACAGCCCACGCGTTCCACGCTCCGGTTCTCCACACGTTTACCACGCTTCGGGCCATATCACGCAAACCACGCATCGGTCCAGGCCACGTTTTATATCGTGCGACAACAACCTTCAACAAACTTCTCAGATGCAGTTACAGGGCGTGGATTACACAGGCCTTCAGCTCTATAAATGCATAGCTTGACAACGGAATTCGCAGGACCTTTTGGACGTGTAAGAACACGATGTTACTCTACCGGAGTTCTTATCGCTTTCTTATACTTCGTCATCTTCATAAACATTCATTGTATCTTGTAATGAACTGCTTGATTAGTGAATCGACTAAGAGCTTTTCCTACTCTTAGTCAAGTGGTTTTTTCTCCATTTCCCTAGGTTTTCCACTCTAAATTGCATTGCCCATTTCTTCATTTGCTTTATTTAATCGTTTCCCCACCATAAACAAATTAAAACCGAATTCATTTCTTGACGAACCGGACGACTGTTGGTACTCCTAAAAAGGGACCATAACAATATCAAATTAAATAAATCTCTATGAATTCGACTTAAAGTGCTACCATATTTTTAAATTATTTATAGTTGTTTAACGAACACATCACAAGAGGACAGATTAATACTACGGAGCAGAGGCGTCATCGCCGAACTACCATGTGAAGTCAGACGAATTAACTACGTCTCTCATATATACTTGTGTTGACTCACAAAGTGGCCACAACTGTGACGAGAAATCTCTACCCGAAAAAAAGTATTGAGCATACCCAAGATCCATAGCATGGATGTTTGCTTAAGTCATATCATCTATCATGTTCTTGTACATTCTCGCTTGGATAATAATCACATGTAGATAGAATACATATTAAAGTTGTAAAAGTACATAATAAACTTCTCTGACAAAGTATAAAGAAAAAAATCAAAACAACGTAGTTTTGTGTCAAGTATCGAAGCGAGTCGAAGAATTTGACTAATTTCAACACACATATATATATGAGAAATTGGAGAGTGAGTGGGGCATAGTTTATATTAGTATAGAGAGATAAACTATTCTAACTAAATTATATAAATAAATCTTATTTGGCTATACCATATAATTAGGAGTTAAGAACTTAAGACAAGCAAAGGGTATAGTGGTGATTTTGTCCTGGATCAGTGAATTGTAATTTCATTTTTAGGTGACACGTCGTTGGGAAAATAAAACCAAATAAACTTTTAATTGCAATTTCTGTCTTTTTCATCCTTTCCCAGTCCGTCTTTGTCGTTCAACTGCCAACTTGTTAGAATGAATGTCGACATGTAGTTTTTATTAATTTTTTTAATTTTTAAAAAGAAAAATTATGAAAATTAGTGTGTTGCTGTTTACTCTACTTTTTTTAGCTAATAAGTGAATTTTAAAAGTTTGTATTACATTGATATTATTTGATATTGATTTTTTGTCTATTTGAAGGGTAACTAGTTTTAAAGACATATTAATTTAATTTTTAAAAATAGAAACTAATATTTTTAAGTATATATATTGACGTCACATATAACTCCAACTTGAGGTTAAGAATAAATGTATGGTGATAGCCAAATGGTCCAGTCGATGGATATGATTGAAGATGAAAATCAATTACATTCAGTTCGAAAGAATCGATTTGGTCATTTGGCATGACCGACCATGAGTACCAAGGGTTAATGTCGATCGAGGTGGAAGACCGGCGAAGGAAACCTAACACGAAGAGGTGATGTCGATCGGTTTGATTGGTCTCCTTCACCGATCAATGATATGGATCGGGTGGTTCTGATGACTCTATTTGATATCGATTGTATTGGAATTTGATTTAGAATCGAGATTTTCGAAGGGGAAATTTTTTTTCTTTGATTGATCCATATAATATATAAAGGAAAATAATATATGACGATACATCTTATTGACTGTATATATGGAAAATACAATCAAAGATATAGAAAGAATATTTTATGCAAATATTATGAGTTGTATTTGTGGCATCCAAACTTTAAAATAATGTAAATGATGTAATCGCGACATTTATAAATTGCATGTACAACACTCAAAATTTATCCAATGCACGTTATCAATCCTCCAAATTTTAAAAATTGTAAACATCATACTCTATAAATTTAATAATTGTTTTACTCACCCTTAAATTCCAAAATTATTTATATTTGACATTAAAGTAAGTCTAGCATAAACTTTAAAAATAATCATTAATGAGTACGAGGGTCATCGGCAAACGGTGTCCAAATTCTCGGTGCTTGTACGTAATTTTTAAAATTTTGGAGTATCATATTTACAATATTTCAAAAATTGAAGGTTACCATTGTAATTTTCTCAAAATATTATAGAATATTTAGTTAGTTAATTTCTAATTAAATTCTAGTCGAATCCTATAAATAGATAGTATCATATACACATAGTGATCACTATTCTTCTTTAGTGCACTAAAGATAGTCATCATTATGTCTTTTTACAAATATTATAATTTTGAGTCATATTCTAATTTGGTCTGATTAATTAGTCATACTTTGTCTATAAAATATACACAATCATCCTCTGAACAATAAAGATTGTTCCTTGACTATTTTTTCAAAAAAAAATAATTAAACACTCAATTAAATAAAGTGAATGAATCAAAGTGCATTATTGGTGGAAATTTATTATAATTATATATAAAAAATATTTAATTGAATTGAGTGTTGGTTGTGTTATGTGGTGTTGGAGAAATATTGGGCCAGTGGATCTGATTTGAGTTCACAAATTGTGGGGTTGGAAGACTCAAATGAAAAAGCTGAACCCCAGTTCTTGTCGGAAGCACAAATAATTTTGTCCTTTCATTTTCTAGACTTCAATATTTTATATTTGATTTATTAGTTTATATCATCATGTAATACATATATTTTATTTCGTGTTGATTCATCATGAAACTTATGTTATAAAGATTAAGTTCTATTAAGAATTTGTCTCACTACAATGAACATAGACTATTAATGTACACATCATGGTTTTAAAAAACTAGTCGAATCGGCCGTTTGGATCGGTTCAACAGGGAATTGTTCGCCCTCCAGGTTCGATTCAAATCGGTTTGCATGTTATTTTAAAAACCGGTGTGGCTCTGCTAAAAACCCGTTCGGATCGGTTTTTTCTCCAAAAAACCGGTTACAAAACTGGTTTTCATTGACAATTAGGATTAAAGTTAAACTAAAAAATAATTTTTGAGACTTGGCGATACCCATCCCTTTTTATATAAAGACATTAATTATGAAGATAGTTTAATGAATTTTTCTTATTTTATTTCATATTATTATTTAATCGTTGAACTTAAACTTTCGATATCTATACATATAGCTCTTGAAATCAACATCAAGTGTAAACTTTTGTTTGTATTAAATTTTATATATTAAACTTTATATATTAAATTTTATCTATTAAACTTTTTATATTATCTAATTATACTTTTTAAAAATTTATTTAAAGTTCTTTGTAAATAAAATATATTTTTAAATATATATTCTTTTTGTTTATTAATATTATTATTAATTTTTCTATCAAATCGATTCGACCACCCGATCCGACCAGTAGAAGGTATTTCCGATCCACCGGTTCTACCGGTTTTTAAAACCATGGTACACATCAATTATTGATACATATATATGTTGATATATAAATTATAATAAATTTTATGACGTTTAACTTTCCAATTACTAAATGGAATAATAACTATGAATGATGTGATTTTTGATTTATTTCAAATCCCTATAAATAGATATTTGTCTTAAAATAAAAATGTTATTGTTTTATTAAGTTCTCCAAAAAGTAACTTCTAGTAATGATTATGGGAGAAAAATTAATCTATAGCTCTACAAAATAACCCAAGGTAAATATGGATTGTAAAGATAATGTAATTCTAAAAGTTTGAGTGTTACCTGATTCACATTAGACTTTTTTACTTTATTTATTGTATTATTTTAGCAAGTTCTAGGTCGATCAATTTTAGGCATGGTTGAACCGAGCTAACTGGATTTATTCCTACTATTCCGTTCCTACAGAAACTAACCCATATTCATTTTATTAAATTAAAATATTTTTTCCAAAATGTAACCAGCCCTGATTAAAATTTAGCAATCGGAAAATTAACAAAACAAGCACTGCGATTTTGTACAATTGTACGATCTCAGAAGCTTTAAATATAGTGTAATGGTGTGTTCTTTTAATAGTATGAGAATATAAAGATACTCTTAGAATCAGTTGTCAGAATGTATTTATATAATTTGAGTATGTTTAAGTGTTTTGCATGGTAAATAATGAATAATGAAATAAGAATGATGTTCTGTAAAAAATGGTTATGAGAATGCATTCTAAATACTAAAATACTATTTTGTCCTTATAATTATAGAAAACAAGATTTATTTAATTAGAAATAAGTAAGGGTGTTCATTCGGTAAATACTGAACCGAATTTCAATTATCGAATAAGTCAAAAAATTTGCTATCGAATACCGAACCGACTTTTGTCAGTTCGGTAAATACTGAATTGTTTCGGTTTCGGTATTTACCGAAATACCGAATTTTTCGAAATTTAATCAAATATTAGTTTTAAACTAAAGAAAAGGTTAAATTCAGTAATACCGTTTTTTTTACCGAACCGAAACCAAATACCGAAATGGCCAAAATTTTAAAACTGAATACCAAACCGATTTTATAAATCGGTATAGGTTCAGTAAAAAAAATAATAAACGGTTCGGTATTCGGTTTTTACCGAATAGTAAACACCTCTATAAATAAGAGATTCAGTCAGAAGGGTAGTTTGTCATAAATTTTTTAAAATGCATTACAGAAATTCAAAATGATAGATTCATGTTATTTTGCGTTGAAGAAGAAAAATCATAACGTATTTTGAAAATTTATTTTCAGAATGAGAATGAAAACATTGGGGTGTTCTGTAAACGAATCTAAAATGTATTTTAAAAATGACAATGCAATCAGAATTTGTACTAAATAACCTTTGATGAATGAGTTTTGTCTGTTTTTGTTAGGGTTGATTGTCGATAATTTAAATAATGGTAAGAATGTTGATAGAAAATAGAGAACAAATTATTTATTTATCGTCTCAAATACAATAAAAAACTAATTATTTATAGAGACTAAAAATAAGATATTATCTAAAAGAATATAATAAATACATAGTTTTCATTTTTCTTATCATAAAATATTGAAGTTTCCATATTCCATAATTCTAGTTCAATAGCCATGTGGAATCGTGGATAGCAAAGTTATAGGTAATTATAAAAAGAACTGTTCTACATAAAACCCGGATGGAACCCATCGGTTCGCATTTGTTTTCTTATATCAATTATCTATTAAAAACATATTCAGAATATAGCAATTATTATCAAATTAATCGTAATAGAAAGTGATCTTCGGTCACATATCATACATTTTATACAAATAAGGCCTTCAATTTCCTGAAAATGCATTGAACTTATACAAATAATTCAATTGAAAATTTCGAGTACTTATTTTGACTTTTTAGTTAATTATTATTAGTTAAATGTTTGAAAACCGAGCCATAATTAATTATGAGTGCCTGCTTAGACCATTAGTTGTGATTTGTGAACTGAAAGCAAGGCAAGTGACACTAATTGAATTTCATAATAATGTCAACAGTTGTCAATTTACTCAATTAAACAATAATTCACATGCGTAATTTCACAATAATTATCTTTTCATTTCGTCTCAAATTTATAAGGATCGATATTAAATTTTACGTGAAGAGAATATGTGCCATATATATATAAATCAATAAACATCCTATAATTGAAAAATATCAACTTAATCAAAGGCTTATACTTTTCGCTCTTAGTTTTCAAAGTGTTATAATATAGTTTAGTATTATAATATAGTATCATTTAACATTAAATACTGTTGTAGTTCTTTTTTAAAGGATACCAATAATTTTCGAATTACGATAGAGATAAGATCAAAATTCAATTTTTAGAATTGTAGTTGTTTGTGGGACAATTAAGGTTATGAAATAATGTAAACACATAAAATTTAATGTGGAAAACCCCAAAAGAATCATAGAAAAAACCAATGTACTGGAAAGAGAACTTTCTCGATTGATCTAATATAACGAAGGATGGACTATTACGATGAATGAATAAAGGCGACAAGCTTTCGTGAGGAATCGATCAGTAGGAGGATGTGATGGCTAGGGTTAGTATGTCAAGGATCCATGTTCGTATGACTTTCATCATGTATTTTTCCAATGGAGGAGTCGTAATTTATAGTATGTTATCAAGCTCATATCTCTCTCTATCTTTTTGTTGTTAGATCCACCAAAGTAGAAAACTTCCATAAAAGTATGTCTGCTATGAATATCGTCAACTTCCTTAAGTTCTATGAATATAATTGATGGATTAATTTATATCGAGTCGAATATATCAATTAAGCCTGATGATGTGTTGGGACCGCTCCAATGTCACAGGGGACCGATCCTACACTAGCCATCTTCGACAATTGAACATTCCCATGGGCTTAGCCTTGTTTGGACTGTCCTGTATATTTGGCTCATTTACAAAAATATTCACTGCAAAATCGTACTTTTTCAAAATACTCATCCACCTTATAAAATACACGCCAAAATCATGTTTAGATTGGTATTTTGAGCAAAAGTAACAGTGGGTAATTGGGCAAAACAAGCCCATATATTTGGGATGGATTCTCCACGTGTGTTGAACTCCTCCCGTGGTACCCGGTTATAAGATACACATCAAATAGTAAAATATAAGATATAAAGGTATGTACAAGTATCACTACAATGTTAGAGACGATTTGCAATAACATTCGTACCCATATCAATAAAATTCTATCCATTCCCTGGATGAGGGAAGAAGTACAGGGCGTCATTTCATGGATACTTTGCACATGAAGTTCTTTGATGGGCAATACACACACATCTATCATAAACATTTTTCAAATTTATACTAATATTCGCTTTGAAATATATAATTCTTTGATTGATCATTATAATTTTTCTAGGATAATGCAAGTGTTGTCGAATCACCAAATTAATCTTTCATCGTTACCCATTATAATCGATGCTGAAATTTGTTCTTGCGCATCCCCAATACTAATGGGAATGGTTATATTTGTGTAAGTGCTTTGTGAGATTCTTTGGCGTGTTCATCCATAATTTAAATTCTTCAAGATATTGGGATTAGGTAGAATCGAATAATAATTTGGATAATCAAACAAGCATCCCATTTAGTTGGAATAAAGGAGACTGTTAATTAATATCACAACAACAACGAAAAGAAATTTGAGATCTTTATGCTTCTTAATGTTTTCCCATTTGCTAAAAAGTGGAGTTATAAAGGAAAAAGTGAGCCCAATTGTGATGCTCAATAATGGAAGCATATCCGGATAACAAAAACATAAGATTAGTTGTACATATTGTGCGTTTAAAATAGTTATAATACTCATAATATAAGGTTTTCAATAATTTCGACTTTTCCATACATTAACCAATAACGCTCAACTTTAGTAGTGATGGCAATTTAGATTATTCGTCCTGCTACCCGGCAGATACCTGCACCGTTTAAATTATTGGATAATTAAACGGGTAGTGGAAATGGGGCGGGGAAGAAAATCACATATCCGTCTTAAATGGGGCGGGTAGTAATTTGATACATAACCGTCCCGCTACCCATTCGGTTATTCATTTAAATAATCATATCCACCAACTTATATTTATTAAATATAATTATTATTTTTAAAATTTTTGACTTAATTATTAAACCCTTATTAGTAGAGTTAAAGATTATCAATTAAACTCACTATTTCATTTTTCAAATTCTCTATGTTGTTTTTGTTTTTTCATCTACCTCTCATTGATTTCAATACGATTATTGCTCATTATTTCGTCAATCTTCTTCAAGTTATGAATTCTTGTTATGTATATCTTATTTTTAGGTTGTTTTTTTCCTATTGCTTTTTTTTCGATTTTTGGTGTCTACATCAAAATTAATTCAAATTTATCCTACCATAATGTTTTCGGTTTTTTTTGGGCAAGCAATATAATCGGTTGATAGATAAACAATACAAGTTTATGAATTTTAGGGTAAACAATCTGTATGAGTTTGGAAGGTTTTGCTCAAACAATAATTATATTGAATTCCGTGTAACACTTATATGGTTAATTTACTATTTATCTTTTTTTTCGTACGGCTAGTTGTACCAATGTTTTTGACTAAAATATCATGTTATATATGTTAAAATGATAATAATTTGTTTAAATTTTCTATTAGGTACTTGTAAAACTCTGGAATGTTGTCCGATCATAGAGGAGAGAGAAAATGATACTATTGGTCTCGATGATGCAACCATCAAAGTTTGAAATTATAGTTAGTGAAAGAGTTGTTTAATTATATATTTTTGTTTTAAGATTCTTTTGATATATTTAAATATGAAAATTTTACTATTTTTTAAAAAATCAAAATTGTAAACCGTTGCTTAAGTGCTAACCCAACGGTTAATCCATAACGGATGCGGGGCGAGGAGTGGGCGGATAACAAAAGAATGAGACATGGGCAGAGAACGATACACATTATGTTAGGTGAGGCGAGTAACGATTACTGGTATAACCATGCCATATCCGCGCCATATCCGCCACGTTGTCATCCGTAAACTTTAGTGCTTTTATGTTTCCTTCGTTACAATTTTACAATTTGAATTATCTTGAAGTGATTAATCTTGGTATAATATAGTTTTTTATAATGAAAATGTATGCATGTATATACTATGTGCATAGACATTCCATTCTTCCTCATTCACCCATGTCGAATTGAGTTGGATTATTCGACTCGCTCCGACGTTTCACGCTTGACACAAAACGATATCATTTTGATTTCGTCATTAATTCTATTCGTTCTTTGTCGGAGAAATGATTTGTGTGATCTTACGATATTTTTATGGATCGAAAGATGTCCTTTTTAAGGATATGGTGGAATCGACTATCGTAGTTTTTAATGAAGCTAAATCTTTGTCTAGAAAAAATTGAAAAACGTTGTACTTGTAGAATTGGAGTTAATGTTGAACCTCAACAAACTTTTATATTTATTTATCAATTTTGTATTATTATTTTATTTAAAATTTTAGGCAAGTCGAAAATCTAAATCTTACAAAATTTCTGAGTCGTATGCAGTCATACCGAGTTGATCTAATGAATGGATGCCACATAGTGTATTATTCTTCTAATAAATCAAGAAGGTGGGAGGGACATTGCGTAAGAATTTTTTTATCTTACACAAAATCATGTTTAACTTGGAATCAATCACTTATGTTTTTGTGGGAGAAGAATAAAAGAAATCAAATATGAATAATAATCGGGTTACTTAGGGTAGTTCATCAAGTTAAAAAAATGATTTATGACAATGAATTAGAAATTTGGTATAAATAGAATGAGGGATACAATACACAATTGAAGAATTCATTGCGATTCAATCATGAAAACATGGACAATTGTGAGAAATCTAAATAATTCATCGTGATTATGAACAATTAGACATCTCCAAGTGTGTCGCGATAGTCTACATGGCATCCGAGCCTCAATCTGCCCAATGATGCAACTATTTTCGAGTGTACATCCATTTGTCACATTGGTCGTGCGATCATAGCTTTTTTCTTCTTGGGCATCTCAATCCTGGGCGGACAGTCTAACGTGGCGTTCAGACATCCGTCAACCCAATGATATATGTAATTTATGTAAGTGTCCTTTGAGAGAGTGTCTTCACTCTCTCTCATCTCTCAATTTTTTTAAATTTTAAATAACATTTAGTTGTTTTAGTATATATACATTTTAATATTTATATTATATATTAAATTAGGGCGACATGCAAAAAATGTCCCCATGGTTTAAGGGTAATGACAAATTCAATTCTCATACTTTGCGAATTTTGACAATTTTGATCCCCAAAGTTATAACATGGCAAAACAAATCCCCTTGGTTTGTAAGGTTTGGCAAAACATGTTCCCGTTGTTTATAACATATGCCAAAATTAATCATCAATATTATTTAATTTTGCCAATTGTAATTCTCAAAGCAAAATAATGACGTATTAGATCCCCACAATTTCATAAATTTGGCAAAAATCGTCCTTAACGCCGTTAGATCACCCAAACATTTTAAAAATTGACAATGATGGTCCTCAATCTTTTTTTTGGCAAATTACATCCTCACACTTCTAATTATGTTGCAAATTTAGTCATTTGTCCCCAGAAAACGTTGTCGTTGTTATTCTATTTATAGTATCATGTTTCGTTATACGTATACTTGTTTGTCATGAATATGTGTATAAATACAACATTATACGAAGTACCAAAATGACTTAAATTTGGGTTGTAGCAAGAATAATTAGAAACGAAATACTTAAGTTTGTGTTGTAATCAAGGAATACTAGAACGTCGTTACGTAATTATGCTTGATAATTTGGAATTCTAAATGATCTATCTAACATGATTTTGTTTTTGGGAAATACTAATTTTTGTAAAATGTTAATAAAAGTATATAGTACAATTATTTCACAGCGAACAAAACAAAATGATATTGTTTTCGGGAAATGTTTTTGTTTGCAAAATATTAATATAGTACGATAAAAACATTGTTTCATATCGAACAAAATAACATGACTTTGTTTTCGGGAAATCCTTATTTTTGCGAAATGTGAATATAGTACGATAAAAAATTGTTTCGAACAAAATAACTTGACTTTGTTTTCGGGAAATGTTATTGTTTGCAAAATGTTAATATATACTAAGACAAAAACATTGTTTCAAATCGAAAAATATAACATGCCTTTGTTTTCAGGTAATCATATTATCTGTGAAATGTTAATATAGTACGAAACATTGTTTCAAATAGAACTAAATAAGATGCATTTGTTTTCGAGAAATCTAATTGTTTGCAAAATGTTAACAACATATAGTACGATGAAAACATTGTTTCGAATCGAACAAAATAACATGAGTAAAGTTTGGGGAAAAGCTAATGGTGCCTTCTGGATGACCTTCTTGCGGGAGCAGGTGAGTTAGGTAGGGTGACATGATTTTGTGCGAATGCGGTGATGTCCGCAATTGTAAACCAACGAAATGTCATCTGTGAATGAATTTCAAATCATACGAATCAGATCGATACTTTAACAATTACAAGGAGAATGATATAAGATACTTACAAACATCGGGTACTCGCGTGGGACAAACGTATCTAGTGCTTCTTGTAAAAAACAATAAATGTAGTACGACACATATATCCCACATTCGGAGTAACCGCTTTGCTTCAGCACCTGTGCACAATGTTAACAAGGTGTCGAATGCGAATTCCAAAATAATGCGAAGTTAAAAGACTGAATTGTGCTTCTTAATAAGAGAATGCATACACATATCAGACCAGCGAATAGGAATTGACTGGATAAGTCCCTGGGTATCTCTGCCATTATATATTTCATAAACGTTTCTCAAGAACCTGAGAATGCATAATACAATAAAATATGTAAGTATGTCTTGAATACGATTTAGAAGATTGAGAGTACATGTACACATTAGGTTCGATTGAGTGTTGTCGAATTGTGCCCAATGAATCAAGAATTATCATGGTGCGGGTACTAATATCACTAAAACCACAGAACACCAAAAGCGACCAATGACCCTATGACAATTCAAATAGATTGGAGACACTTGTGTGACACTAACTATGAAACTTCACATATGAAATCATTAAATAAATACCCTGTGACAATCGATATTAGTACGTAAGACTTCTCACATAACATATCCCATCTCAGGAACGCAGCCCAGTGCAAATGATCTTTCCCATTAACGTAGACATAAAAAACAAGAGCATCTACGAAGCTAAAAAAGTTTTTTATGGCGCGACTGCCCTATTCTAGGAATTATTAACATACACAAAAAATATTATGCATTACGTTATTGAGTAAACTTCGAAAATATTAGAGGAAACTCAATTTGATGTATAGTCCTCTGCACAATTTCGTCACTTAGAAAAGCGTACATACCAAGATTTGGTATGACAACGTTTGTGATGTGGTTCACAAACTGTTGTCCGTGTATGACAACGTTTTCGTTGATACAAAATGATACATGTCCATGTATGTTGGATACTTCTACACTCATCCGAAGTGGTCCCGATGAAGGTACATCAATTACATTTACTTCCTTGTTTGGGGTGCACTGATTTGGAATGTCATGTCTGGGAAACTACAACAACGGACACAAGTTATATATAAAATAAATGTTACAAAAACTGAAAGAGAGTTATCGTGGGTGATTCGTCATCATTTGACTAGAATTGCTGGTATTGCTTGAACTGCATATTATGACATTGCCACACATTCTACATTTACATAAATAAATAAGTAATATATTTAGATAATAAACTAGAAGACACATTTGAATTATTTAGAATAAATTGACAAACGTTGTTGTTAGCCTACGTAGATGGTATCGTCTTAGAACACTCTTATGTCGGTATTCCATGTGGCTTTCTCCCCTCCTACAAGCAATGTATATACAACAAATACAAGAGATTAATGTTTTATATACAATGAACTATAAGAAACATTTGATTTAATTAAAATAAATTAACAAACGTTGTCCTACGTAGATGGTGTTGTCTTAGAATTCCCTTCGGTCGGTTTTTCATTTGGCTTTCTCCCATCCTACAACAAGCAATGTATGTACAATAAAAGTTAGCCATTAATGCTTTCGAAAGTAACCGTATTCACCTTGAATGGTGAAGTATGTTCGTTCGCTCTAGGACACCTTCTTCTATTGTGCCCTCGCACGCCACACATTTCACATATTATTTTCTGTGCAGACGTCACCGGCGCTTGAGATTGTTCTCGTTGCATTTTCCGAGGCCTACCATCTTTGCGACGTTTGAAAAGCGGATTCAACGGTAGTGGCAAATCACACATGGGCCAAATATCGTGCCCTGGTAAACTAGATATTTCACACTGGTACGTTGTACGTTAAAAAGCTATACTGTAAAAATTGTTGACATAGTGGTAGCATGATTCCCTCCTATTTATAATAACGGCACATGCATGCTTATAGTCGATTCTTGCAAAATTAAAAATCACATATGAATAAAAAATGCCTACATTGTGTATGATTGACATGAAAAATACTACCTCGCAACTGCCACGCACGACATGTATATGTTCGACTTCGTACATCGACTGACACACGTTCCCGGCCGGGTTCCCAAGTCGCTCGTCAATCATCAGTGTGAACAACATTCCCACATGTTACTGCTTCAATACATCTATCAATAATATCACATATTCTGCAACAAAACCCATCGTTCAACATCTCACACGACGATAGTCGTCTCGTGTGCATACGATGTCCAATGAATGAGCATATTTCATCCAACATCCACATAATCGGTCGATGACAAAAAGAAAGTAATGAACTGTTTAACGACTCAACATGGTTATTGAGTAACAAATCATATTTACAGAACGTCCTAATAAATGGCCGATACCAATGTTCCCTTGGTATTCTGATCATGTAGACGTAGGCACCTGGAGACAATTTCCGCAAGTTTGCATTCTTTTATTAAAGAGCGATTCTGTGGTTGCTTTCGCGGCCGCCCATATTGCCTTGATGATAGGATGTGTTGAGAACCCGGCATGCGACACATTTTTTAAAATGTGTCGCACGCAATGACGGATCTACAATTATAAATTATGTATCAAAACAATGTATTCATCATTTATATCAAACAAACATAAGTTGTCTAACCTCAACCCTAGGAAATACAACGTCGAGTGCACTGGTCAATCCTTTTCCACGGTCAGACATAATAGTGAAATTCTCCTGATCATCAGAAAGAATACCACAATTCCTCTGCAACAGCTCCAAAAACCACTGCCACGACTCTTTCGTCTCGCCTCCCGCAATTGCGTACTCAATTGGAAATACACAATTGTTGGCATCCAAACCTGATGTAGTTAATATATGTCATTGCTCTTTCCCTTTCATATGTGTTCCATCGATGCATATGATTGGTCGACAACCATCCCTGAATCCATCACGGCATGCCTGCATCAATTATGACTTAGACAAATAATACAAATCATACTCCTGGTACATATGCGTAGTAAACCATACTTACCCCTGGAAAAATGTAGATTCCTTCAAAATGAGAGTTGTTTTCTTTCAACACAACTGAAGATCCCGGATTACTGATGAGGTATTGCATGCAATACTTGCGTATGTCTGTGAATATATCATGTGATCCCTCTTGCACGAGCCTAAGAGTTTCTTCTTTTGCTCGCCGAACTTTATGTCGTCCTAATTGTAGCTTAAATGTATTGTTCAGATCCATGAACAAGTCTTTGGTTGACAAGTCTGGTTTGTCAAGAAATTTCTGATAATAATTTTTAGCAACCCATTTTGATGTAACCGACGAATTGACCGTCTTCCTGTGACAATGTGGCTCGTGAGCTTGGAGTCCTTTAACGCACCATATCACGTCATTATCTCTAATAGACACATTCACGTACCATGGGCATTCCCGTTCCACGGTGCCTTTACAACGTACCACTAATCGATATCGATCGTTCTTCACAAAAATAAACTCCACCCCATCCCTTACGCACATATCTTCCAAAGCACTCTTCGCTTGTTGTTTACTTTCAAAACAAAGTCATTTTCTGCAAATAACACAACCAACTAATTAAAAAAACATGAAGTAGTATGATCAAATACAATATTCAACAAAACTAAACAACTACTTACACCAGAATTTTTTGCTTCAACTCTGTAGTAGGATCAAAAGTAGTTCATTCCCTATGCGTCGACGATGGGCCAAATATTGTGTCCAATGGCACCGAACCATCACGGAGTGGAACATCATTGATGAGAACTCTAGGACCGGGTACCTTGTGATGGGTAAGGCCCAGCAACGATCGGACCAATTTAAATGGCGAAAATGAACCCTTATAGCCCATTCCTCACCTCCAATAAAGAGCGGCCCGATGTTCAACTGAAGGACCGAAGATGACCTTAGCGAAATAAAACGTTTTCTGCCAGCTGGCACCTGGGTTCGGTCCGAGCAGTTACAACTCACGTTTACCACGCTTCGGACCTTCCCACGTTTACCACGCTTCGGGCCCGATCACGTTTACCACGCTTCGGTCCCAGCCTCATTTTACATTCCACGATAACAACCTCTAACAAATTTGTCAGAGGCAGTTACGGAGTGTGATCTACACTCACTAAGAACTCTATAAATACAGGGTCAGACGACGGAGATAACAGGACCCTTTGGACGCGGAAGAATAGACTGTTACTCTGCCGGATTCTTATCGCTTTCTTTACCTCGTCATTTTCATTAGCCTGTCTTGTATAAACTTCGAGTTATTTCATTAGTGAACAGGCTAAGAGCATAATCAGCTCTTAGTCGAGTGGTTTTCACCCCAATTCTTGGGGTTTCCACTATATATCGCCGTGTATTTGCTTTGTTTTTAGCTTTTGATCGTCTTCCACATTTAAAAGAAATCAGAACCGAGTTCGTTTGTTGAACGAACCGGACGACTGTTGGTACCCCCTGAAAAGGGACCATAACAATCATGAAGTTCTGATTTCGTATGTGTTTCATCACCACACTCATGACCATAATCAGTGTCATCCAAATTGTAGTATGACATCTCCTCCATTCCGTCACTAGACAAGTCACTTCCACTAGTGTCGGATGCTTGACGTTTCGTAGGCGATTGTGGCACGTCTGCATCTATATATGTACTAATCCATTAAAGAAACTGCATTTCTAATTATTGTGATAATATAAAAGTTATACATAGACCACAGTTTTGTGTAACTGATTCTATCTTGTAATCTGAGATGTTGTCCATCGCTGCAAATTATAATGTATAACATGTTACATGTAATAACAACGATGAAAATTTGAATCAAATCTCATTGACAATAAAATTAATAGCTACATTACATTAAACAACCAATTTTCCAAATTCAATTAATTTAATGTCATCAAATAACTACATTACAACTCAAGCATAAATATGATAAAAAATATCATTCTAATTAAACTACAAAAATGTAGCAATCTATTACAAAAAGTGCAACAATTTCTTACAAAACTATTACCAATAAAGTAACAATCTATTGCAAAAAATGCAGCAATCCAATAAAATAACGTAATTTGTATGAAAAGGACATTACTAAACAAATTTCAGAAAATTCAAACAAACTCGGAAAAATGTGACATATGCTTTATTTGTTCATTTGCAACGAACGCAAAAAATCCGAGAAAATCCACAACATTCACAAACAAAAACCAACAGATAATGAAGTGGAAATAGGAGGAAATGAATACATAAGAAAACGACAACTAAATGCCACTAATTTATTTGTTCGTTTACAATGAACACGAAAAAATCCAATAAAAACGCACAACATTCACAAATGAATACAACAAAAAACGAAATGCAAATGAGAGGAAATGCACTACTAGCTTTGAATCATGTAACGAAAACAAATTTCAGAAAAGAGGCAACGCGAATTGTATGAGAGGCAACACAAATATTTCAGAAATGAGGCAACACAAATTTTAGAAACATTCATACCCTTTTTGTAGAAAAAAAACTTCAAAAATCCGAAAAAACGCACAACATTCATGCACAAACATTCATATCTCTTTTATCGAAAAAAACTTCAAAAATCTGAAAAAACACACAACATTCATGCCCAAACATTCATACCTCTTTTATCGAAACAAAAAACTTTAAAAATCCGAAAAATGCACAACATTCATGCCCAAACATTCATACTTCTTTTGTAGAAAAAAAACTTCAAAAATCCAAAGAAACGCACAACATTCATGCCTCTTTTGTACTCTAAATATTTCAGAATTTATTAGGGTGAATAGTATGTGAGGAAGACAAAACTTTACCTCCAAAGTGACGATTAAGAAAGCAAATTCCCAAACAAAGTAGTGGTCGTTTCTTGTCGAAAACAAAATTCAAAAATCCAAAAAAACACACAAGATTCATACCTCTTTTGTACCCTAAACGGAGCAACGCGATTGGTATGCGAGGAACACAAAACTTGAACCCAAAAGTGGCGAAAAAGAAGACAAATGCCCAAGAATGTAGCGCCGTTCTNAATGCAAATGAGAGGAAATGCACTACTAGCTTTGAATCATGTAACGAAAACAAATTTCAGAAAAGAGGCAACGCGAATTGTATGAGAGGCAACACAAATATTTCAGAAACGAGGCAACACAAATTTTAGAAACATTCATACCCTTTTTGTAGAAAAAAAAACTTCAAAAATCCGAAAAAACGCACAACATTCATGCACAAACATTCATATCTCTTTTATCGAAAAAAACTTCAAAAATCTGAAAAAACACACAACATTCATGCCCAAACATTCATACCTCTTTTATCGAAACAAAAAACTTTAAAAATCCGAAAAAAAACGCACAACATTCATACTTCTTTTGTCGCAAAAAAACTTCAAAAATCCGAAAAAATGCACAACATTCATGCCCAAACATTCATACATCTTTTATCGAAACAAAAAACTTCAAAAATCCGAAAAATGCACAACATTCATGCCCAAACATTCATACTTCTTTTGTAGAAAAAAAACTTCAAAAATCCAAAGAAACGCACAACATTCATGCCTCTTTTGTACTCTAAATATTTCAGAATTTATTAGGGTGAATAGTATGTGAGGAAGACAAAACTTTACCTCCAAAGTGACGATTAAGAAAGCAAATTCCCAAACAAAGTAGTGGTCGTTTCTTGTCGAAAACAAAATTCAAAAATCCAAAAAAACACACAAGATTCATACCTCTTTTGTACCCTAAACGGAGCAACGCGATTGGTATGCGAGGAACACAAAACTTGAACCCAAAAGTGGCGAAAAAGAAGACAAATGCCCAAGAATGTAGCGCCGTTCTCTTGTTCCCTAAACCCAAAATAAGCTTTAATCTTGTAACCTAACGGGGTGAGTTAACGGAAAAATAATTTCAGGGACTACAAATGCCAAATGTGAATAAGATTGAAGACTTGTTTTGGTAATATGTAGAAAGAACAAGGACGTGTTTTGTTATATTAAAATTATGGGGACTAATAAAGAACTTTGGGCATCCAATTTGCCTGATCTCACAAACTATGGGGACATATATTGTAAAATAACATAAACATTGAGGATCGAAAAAACCAAAAAAAAATATGAGAACTCAATCTACCAAATACCCTAAAGTATGGGGCCATAGGTACAATTTTCTCATTAAATTACTATATTGTATTATATATATAACTATGTTTAATAAGTTTAATTTTTACCAAATTTATGGAATATAATTATTACATATGATTATTAGTTTTTTTCCATAAGTATTTTGTATTTATATTTTACGAAATTAAAACTTATTTGATTGAATATTTATAATATTTTATAATACGATATTGATTATGTTTCTCAAAGTTGTTTTATTTAAACCTTTGTAGGTAAATTTTTTTTTCTATTTATAAATATTTGTTTAAACTAATTCATTATACTAGAAAAATATATATAATAAAAATATAAATGACAGAAGTGATTAAATAAAAATTGATTTAATTAAATATTAAATAAATATTGAGTAAAAGAAAACTGAGGTGGAATAAGAGAAATGTTTCTCGAGATATACATGATGTCTTATCCTCAATTTTGTTGATTTCTTCTCAATTTGAAATTTCATGAAATCATAAATTTTTTAAGATAAATGTTGATTGAAAATTCACTTCAAGTAAACTTCTGCCTTTTAGTAGGCTCGAGTGATGTAAAATTCATCCTTGTCTAAAAGCTTATTTAGTCGAACATATTTGTACACATCTTAACAAATAATTATTTCTTTTACATTTAATAAATTTCCATTAAAATGTAAAATTAAATATAAGTGTCCTTTTTAAATATTGGAATTAATATTGAGGAAGAGTAATTTAATACAAAGAGAGACAAACTAATATATGGTAGGGATGCAAATGAATTGAGATGGTTCGTGAAACTTTCGAGTCAAGCCGGCAAAAACTCGAGTTCGAGCTTGATTTTTCAGCTCAATCGAGTTCAAATTGCCAACGAACTGAATTGGTTCACATGTATCAAATATATATATAAATCGAGACGCGAAGCTCAATTTAACTGAACCTCAAATTATTAACTTTTAGTTTTCGAATCTAAGTCAAAGCTTGTGTATTACAAGACGAATCGAACCTTAAATCACACTTAATTTCCATTATATTCAGTTCGTTTGCACATTTCACAATTAGTTGTGATTTTGAAGGGAACTTAACTAAGTTGCATGATTCGCTCGGATTCGTGCAACTTAGCAGACCCGGTATGCATCCTGCGTAAATATTTAAAAAAATGAAAAAATATAGTTTAATTAATTTGTATGAAATTTTATATAATATATCGAATTAGTATTTGAAATATTATTGGATTATTATATAAATTATAAAAATTAATATATTTATATTATTTAATCAACGAATCATTTATGCATACTAATCGAATTCGTAAAAAATTAATGAATATCACATTCTCACACCCCGAATCTTGTATCTCGAATCCTTGTTGGTGCAACACTAGAACTCAATAGTAATAAAATTCAAGGAGGACAAACTAAAAATACAAATGTGTAAAAATAAGGACAAAAGGCAACAATTGTTGCTTTTTTGGGTATCTACACAATCACAACATTTGAGTGACTAACTTAGCTTCTTTGATCTACATTTGTGGTTGTGTGAACCCTATTATTACCACTTTGGGAACAGCGATTGTTTCCCTTTTCCCCTCTTGTCGGAATCTACGTATCTCCGGTTGGATTCTTCGGGAAAACATTCCCGTAATGTCCTAAATTCAGACCATGTCGATTAAACTCCAATTGTTCTTCCAAATTAAATCCAAATGAAGAAGAACCACCGCCATTTTCTTGAACTTGTAAATGACTCATAATATTCATAACTCCTCCTCCTCCAACAGAAGTCTCCGGTCGTCGTTCTTTCTCCGGCGAAGTTGTTTCTTCGACACTAACTGTAGTTATATCATGAATACTTGATCTTCTCTTATCTTTACCACCAGAATGCTGTCTGATAAAATACTTTTGAGCATGACTCGCAACTTGTGTTGGAGTTCTTGTTGTCACGTAATTCCGCGATATATTCCTCCAATCCCCTTTCCCAAACTTCTTCAGACCCAATAGAAATTGTCTGAAAACATCAACATTAGAAAAAAATAAAATTCAATCAGATCAATATATGAATCTACCTGTGTTCTTCTTCTGTCCAGGGAACCCCCTTTTTGCGTTCATGATCGGTACTATATCGCGATGAACAAGAGGAAGACGAAGAAGAAGTAATTCTTTTTTCACTGTGACCGTAAAAATCATCAACCCGTTGGAAATTAAATGAGTAGGAATTACTATTGATATAACCAGGAACAGCTATTCTTCCAGCTTCAATATCAGTAATATCATCAACTAATTCTCTGTATTGATTGATTACATCATGAACAGTTTTCCCAGGAATCATTGACGCCACGTTATGCCAACGATCTGGTGTATCTTTATCAAACAATGCAAGAGCACTTTCAAACCTTTTATTTTCTTCTGGAGTCCATTTAGCACCAGAACCGGTAGAAACCTTATTTTCTTCAATAGAAAAGTTTCCAGACAACTGATGATTGTAAGAAGATGAACGCCCTAAATCGCGATTCATTTTTTTCTGATCCGATTTGTGAAATGAAAATATCTCAAGATATAGACAAACAAAAGAAGGGATTCTCAAATTCTCGTCCTAGCTTTATGACGCATTAGAGGAATATGAGGAGAGTAAAAGGAACAAAAGAAGGGTTCCTGTACGAATGGAAGAATCAAGAAGGAGTAATTGTCAATTGATATGGTGATATGAGTTTGGACTTTGAACAACACGCAGACGGATATGAGAAGCGAAAGAGTGTCAGATTTGAATGGGTGAAGAGTGAAATCTGTGTCTGTAAGTTACTTGTACTTGATCTTGATGTAATGAATTTCATGGAGGAGAGAAGAGGAGAAATCTGACAAGGAGGAAACAAGGCTGGGTCCATAAAAAGGACCAGACACATTTGCAGAGGTGAGGGTAGTTTTGTAAACCTACATTTTAAAGGGTTTTTCGTCATTTCCTCAGTTCACATGTTCGCTGTTGGCCAAGTTCTAGTACTCTCATATCTCAGTGCCTCAGTGGACGTTCTTTTCATCAGATGATAATATAATAAATTTAGTTACTTAATTTGGATGCCCTATTTTATCTTAATTAAAACAATATGCTAGTTTCTAAAAAATACGGTGATTCATTTATTTGTAAAATTACTTACCTAATTCACATAAAAAATTAATATATCCAATTGATTGATTAAATTTAATATTTAAATTATTATAAAACCAAAAATTGTCAAATTATCAATTAGTTTTTTAATGTATGCAAAATAAATACAATATTATTAAAATAAAACGATCAGCAGTAAGTAAATAAAATTTTATTGTGCACAGTTCATTATTATATAAAATAGTGTTAAATTAGAGGATAGAATCTTTAATAAAAAAACAATGCATTTTTTAAGGTTATATTCAAATTGGGTGACCTATTAAATTACACCATGTGTACACAGTGCAATAAATACTATCCAATAATTATACCCACTCTACGCCAATTTAGGAAAATTGCGCCGCGAGGAATTAAATTTTCCATTTGTGGAAAGTATAAACCCATTTTTTATTTATTGACATTTCCTTCCCAATAAAAATTGGCTCATGCACCTTGTCTTTATATAATAATAAGTTAATAATTTATTTAAATAATGTACTATTATAATGCCAATCGTATTTAATTCGTATAGTTTTGTAATAAAAATATGAAAATATTTTTTAAAGATACGCATAAGCAATTGAATCTTATATTCAAAAATCAATTTAACTATATCAAATATTCATAATTCAAAGTACACTAAAACAAACTCAAGAAGATAATACAATGATATGCTTTGCATTAATACAATATTATATGTTTTACATTGGATTAGTACTAATAAATCATATTTAATTCAAGTCTTTACTTTGTGGATATTCATAAATATTCCAAAAGTAACCGAGTATGCTTTATTATACAGTGAGCACACATAACTTTCAAATTTTAGTGTGATCTTTACACTTTGCTAAGGAAATTATTTCGTGTAAACGATGAAAATTATTATATTTAATATATAAGTTCCTTGTGTATTTCTAATGTTGAGATTTGTCTAAGATATCTCGACACTTTGAAGGGTCTCATATATTTCATTATAGAGATAACAATGTGTATAAAACATACACATTTAGTTTCAAATGAATAAAAACTACATGAAAACATGTAGGGATGAGTATTTCAAATATTGAAATTGAAATGTCAAATACTGATTTTTCTACAAAATGTAATACTTATAACATTCCAATAATTATTGAAATACCAAAATTATGTCATTATTTTAGTATCGATACCAAATTATCAAATTTTTTGTCACATTATTCGGTATTTTAATATGGCGCCATCTAAAATAAAATTGACAATATAACATCTTATCTAATAGCAATGTTTAAAATTTCCGTTATACAGGAAATTTCGGGCGTACGGGTTTTTCCGGGTCAGGTCATGTTTTTTGCGGGTTGGGTCGGGTTTTATATTAAAAAAACAAAATATTAATATTTTATAATTTAATTTATTTTAATATTTCGGTACGGATCCAGTATACCTGAAACATATCCAGAATATTTATCCAATGAGTTTGTCTGGTATACCGGCCGGTACCAATTTTTAAAATATTGTCTAATAGTCAAATTTTAAACATTTTTATACCACATTTATCGCTTGTTTAAAAACAACTTTCAATTATGATAGATTCTATTTCATTATAAGTGTGGAAGTTTGTGAAGTTATCCTAGTAAGCATAAAAAATAAATATAATAATTATATTTATTAAATGTAAAAAGTTTTTTGTAATTTTCAAACTTATTTTATTTGTATAATTTTTTACTATAACTAGAATTTAAACAATAAAGACAAGTATAAACAAATATTTAATATAATTGTTGTTGTCAGAAAGATATGGGTACCAACAGTCGACATGTTCGTAATAAATCGGACATGTTCTGATTAAAATGGGGGAAACGATGAACAATCACAAAATAAGCAAATAATACAATGATTTAACGTGTAAACCTCAGAGAAATGGGAAAAAACCACCGGAATAAGAGCCCAAAAATGCTCTTAGTTAATATATTGATAAAAACCGTAGTGATTACAGACAGTAGAAGACTTAAGAAAATGACTAAGACTGAAATACAATGCGTAGAGGAAACTTAGCAGAGTAATGGTGAATTTAGCGCATCCGAAAAATCATCTCGAGCCAGCCCCTTCATCTGGTATTTATAAATGGTGGATCGTGTACAGAAAACGCATTGTAACCACCCCTGACACATCGTTTTCCCTCTGGTGAAATGCATGGCAGCTGACCACTGCCCGTCTGTAACCGTTTGATAGGTCCCCGAAGCATTTTGAAGGTTGTTGGTTGCGAAACCTTCAGTCCTTTAAGCCTTTGGGCCTTGTTGCATTTAGATATTTGGGTTGCCACATAGTTATGGATCTTGGATCACATAAATTTGTATCTTGTCACATGGGCCGACCAAAATCACTATGGATCTCAATCGGTTCGGGGTACAGGATCTCGGAATTCTCATCAATAATTATAGTTTTTATGTTTAAAAACAATTGAAATGTAATTACTAATTGTGTAGCCATATTTATTAATATATACACATTATATGTATTATATTATATTAAATAAATATAAATAAATAAATATATATAATATTTAATCTACCAAAAACCAAACTAAATAATGAAATCTTACAAATTAAATATCAAAACGAATATCGAATTCTAAAAAAATAACAAAATATTCCAAATTATTTGATCACTCCTAAAACTTGCTTCTAAATGCAATCAAACGACAAAAAAAGCAGAATAAAAACATCTCTCATATTAGACTATAATTAAGTGTTTTTCCTTCTACAAATAGCTCACCAATTTTTATCTTATCTTCATGCAAAAAATATTGTCATTTACAATTCGGCACACTATATGAGCACAAAAAATAATATAACATTTGTAATTGTCATAACGTATTCGCAATACAACATTCACACATACAAATAATAATCAATTCACTTACGTCACCCAAACTTACATATGTTTGTTCCTCAAACTTTTATTAAATGAAGTTATTATCCTTTAGATCAATACTGAATAGCTCCTAAAGCTCTAATCAACTAAGTGAATTATATAATATAGATGACGTGGTTGAAGATATTTTATATCATTAACTAAATATGAGACAATAATGATGGTTTTTACATATAGTTTTGAGTTCATTGTGACAATTAGACTCCAAAATAATAATGAGAATGCTATGAGTTAAATCCCTACTAATCCGTGTTTATTTACTCTATAAAAAATTAAAATCCCAAATGAATTATCAGTTTTGTATATTATTTAAAAAGTATTAGAAAACACTAGTCAACTACTCAAGAATGTTAGGTAGAAAGAAACACTTCCATTTAGGGATGTTAAATGGATGTGTTAATTCGATCAAAGTTCAAACCAATCAAAAATTTGTGTATCTAATTGTCAAATTATTTATTTAATTTGAGTGTTATTCCATATGAGTTAGTTTGACCCAAATTGAACATATTATTTATTTATTTTATTTATAATATAAGTATCAATTTAAAATTTAATTAGTAAAAAAAATTCCAAAAAATAATATAAATAAAAAAAGTCCATGTTAAAATACAACAAGTATAATTGCGAATCTAAATAAATTATGAGATTAAATTCACTAAGTTTGATATGCTGCAAAGATTTATTCTTTTTTGGTACAGAATGTATTCTTTTATTCAAATGGTTCATGTGAGTGGTTTATAAATATATACCTTTATTATAAGGTTTTAACATATAATTTAACTTCTTTCATGTGGATGCTTAATAGAGTATAAAGTTTAAGCTCGATAATTTAACGCAAATGAAATGATACAACAAAAGATGGTAATGTTTCATAATTTTCTCCTATTAATATTTTTATTAGATTAACTTTCTCTATTTTACTTTTTATCATATATTATTTTCACAAGTATCAAAATATTAATATATATTTCTCATTTTAATAAAATAAAATTTATATTAAATGTTTGAGATTAGATTAGACCTTAATTATGCTTAGATTTAAGTTTTTAGTAACCAACACAATTCACTTTTTTAAGAGATTTTCTTATATTACAATGAGAAATAACATATAACTTATAATTTATTACGCAAAATTAATGTTTCCCTAATGATGAAAATTTTAAAAACTCACTCAATTAAAACATATAATTCAATTTATATTTAAAAAATATATTACATATTACATATTTTATATATATTACTCAATCCTTATTATAATTGTGTTAGGAAAATATATCGTCAATGTATTCATTTTCTAGGCCAAAGGGAATGCACCTTATAACCCTTTACTTATAAATTCATGTGACATGCATCTAGTCAATTATTGTAAATTCATTAAGTATTAACTTTTATTAATATAAAAGAATATGTAAATAAAATAAAAGTGTATAACTGGATATGTTTAAATTTTCAACTTATATTTGAGAATCTAAAAATGTAATTTTTGAAGTGTTGACGTTGATTAAAAAATAACTCTATACATAACCTAACTGTCTAAATAGAGTATTAAATCACCTTCAAATTAGAAAGTTGACTATATGTTTATATTTATAATATTTACTCCATATTCCACATTACATTTCTCAAACAATGAGATAAAATTTTCTTTTTTAGAAATACAAATAATATAAACTCAAATAATTAGAAAGTTGACTATCGTGTTTTGGATGAGTCGATATGTGAATGTGCTCAGTCAAATTATCGGTCATCTCGTATAAACATATGGTTGTAATTTAAATAATTAACCGCTGTCGCAATATGAAGTTGTCGACTTTGGAGGGTTCGACATTCATACGAGTATTCAACCAATACACTACTCGAATGCACAACAACCATATATTATTGATTGACGGGTCATTTTGATATTTAGCGAATTATTGTACAAGTTTGGTGCTTGATAATATATAACACATTGACTTTGAACAAAAATTTGAAACTATAAAAATAAGTCTTATGATATAATATTTGATTCAAAAAAATAACTAGACTCAGTCGAAGGTGTGTCGTATACATATCGCCGCGTAGGGCTGTGTTGGGAAACAATGTGGCATGCCCAAGGTACGTCAAGACATCACTAGGAAGAATCATGTTTCTCTAATATTCTATTTTTTTATTGATTATAAAAAACAACTAAATTTGTATAAAATCTTAGAAATTTTACCAATGACACAAAGCTCATGTGAAATCTAACTAAAATGGGATAATATATATAATTAAAATAAAGATGATATTTAATCTTTCTAATATTCCTTTAATAGATTTAAGGAAAATTAACAAAATTTCGAACCCTATATCTTAAATATTAACTTCAAAAAACATATAAAATCAATAAAAATAATAAAGAATTATCCATACTATACCATCAATACATTTTCTTATTTAAAAGCACTATAAATCAATAATAATAATATACATTTTCTTATTTAAAAATACTATAAATCAATAAAAATAATAAAAGAATATATCGATTATATGCCACCAATACCTAGCTAATGTATCATTTATTAAAAGAATATCAAATATTTCGATTTTAAAAAGTAATATGCTCGGTATAAGCACGATATCTATTTTTTTATCATTGATGAGAACTTTGGGACCCGATACCCCGAATTGGTGGAGGCCCAAAGTGGTTTTGGCAGGCCAATTTGACAAGATATAAACTTATACGGCCCAAGATCCATTACTTGGTGATAGCTCAGTTATTTAAGGGCGATAAGGCCCAAAGGCCTGCACGATCCTCCAAAGGACCGAAGGTGATACGAGTAGCAGCCTTCAAAATGCATGGTAACTTCCCGCTACCCGCTGCTCGCCTCTAACAGGCAGGCAGTGGGTAACGGGAAGTTACCATGCGTTTTGCTATGGAAAAACAACATGTTAGAGGCGGTTACGAGACGTGTTCCACGCAAGTTTCTCATCTATAAATACAGGGTGAGGTGGCTAACTCGAGAGGACTTTTTTAGGCGAGAACTGTCGTTATTATGCTCGCGCTCTCCATGTGCATTGTATTTGTCTTAGTCATTTTCTAAGTTTTCTACTGTTTGTAATCTCTAATGTTTGATTAATATATTAACTAAGAGCATTTCAAACTCTTAGTCCGGTGGTTTTTTCCTCCTATTCTAGGGGTTTTCCACGCTATATCGTTGTTTTCTTGTATCCATCTTGCTTTATTATCGTCCCCCATTTCAAAAAAATCAAAAACATGTTAAATTTGTAAAAAACATGTCGACTGTTGGTACATGGGTCTTCTAGACAACAATAGTTTGACGCCGTCAGTGGGGACGATTTTCTGATTCCCATTTGAGGTCTCTACCTAGGAAGGACAAGCAAAATCAAGGCGATTGACAACTCTGTGAACGACAAGGAAGTGCTTGCTAACAGCATTTCAGCCCCTACTTTCTTTTTACAGGATCTGGAATATGTTATTTTAGAAGGTGGTGCTAGAGGTTACAATAGAGAAGAATGCAACAAAGCCACATGTCGTTTCTAGCCCTGTTCCAATAAACAGATGGTAGGAAAGTCACTCTGAAATGCGCAGCTCCGACGAAGATGATATTATAAGGCGCGAAGTTACCGTTAGGAGGCGTAGGTCTCTGTCTACCCCACATCCTCCGGCAAGAACCTCAACTCCCGTTCCTAGGATCGACTAGGAACACATGCATGAGCGTATTCATGAGCTCACTAGGGAGTTGGAGGCGTTACACGCCCAAAAGGATTTCGAGCTCGATCTCGGGAGGAATCCTAGGCTATTTTATAGGGCTATGTAAGACCCGATCCTACGCGATAAGGATGAAAACTGGTGGCACAACTTACAAGCTACCCACACTTCATCCCAACAATCAGGCAGTGTTTCCGCTGCTTTGGGAGATTTGATGCTCCCATTTTCTGACGATATCTGGGCAGTTGTCCCAGATCAGTCATATCGCAATCCCGAAGGATTGCCTGTTTTTAAGGGCGTTGGAGATCTGATTGATCACGTTGCTGATTTCGAGTTGAGGAACTATCCAATCATATGGTGGTTTTATTTTGGCTTTCTCATAGCAATTCGCTCCAAATGTAGGACCGCCCCGAAGCCGTCAATAATTATATCAACTGAGATATATCCTGGCCAAAATAAGTCTCTGGTCTTTCATGGAGAAGTTCAACAAAACAGCCCGAGGCAACAAAACGGTCCTTGAACAGTGCAGTTTCTCAGCCAGCTTGGTTAAGAGTCACCCGCTCACCGTGGGAAATTTGGTGCAGAAGTACAACAAATATATTAAAGTGGTTGAGGCATTGGGACCGAATTTAAGGAAACCTATCGAGAATTCTGAACCCGTAGGTGATCATAGGGTTGCATACCCTAAAAGACAACCCCGAGAAGTAGGGGATGTGACGGAGAAAGGTTTTCCCCATAAGAGTGAAGAAAAAAGGGTGTATTGTGAGTTGCATCATAACAATGATCACTCGACGCTTAAATGTCCGTTGCTGCAGGAGACAGTAGCGGCAACGATGAAAGATAAGTTCAATCAGAATGGTTCGAAGGGCAAATGTGCTGAATCCCATCGAAAGGGACGCCAAGGTGATCACCGTGATAGGCCGTGGGGTAAGGATAATCGGGGACATCCCCGAAACTATTATGAACACGCGGAGGATCGATGATCGCCTCCACTAGAATATGAGAGAGGCTCGCACGGTCGAGAGAACCATGGATAGGGTAGAAGAAAACGCTTTCGGGGTCGGGGCGGTCGAGGCCCTTAGAACGAAGGTGGGAGGCGGGAAAATCCTCCTCCCCCACCAGTTGAAGTATAAAGACAACATCCGCAAAATTATGATGTTCCCCACGAGCAATCAAGTATTCACATGGCTTCGTATGAAGCTTTGTATGGGAGGAAATGTAAGGGTCCTTTGTATTGGGATGAAATTGGAGAAAAACATCTTGTAGGATCCAAACTGATTAGTATTACCAAAGAAAAAGTTGAGCTAATCAGGAAAAGATTAATAGAGGCACAACATAGACTGAAAACATGGGCTGATAAAATGAGAAGAGTTGTAGAAGTTGATATTGGAGATTTTGTATATCTTAAGGTTTCACCTATAAAAAGAATTACCATATTTGGAAAAGTAGGAAAATTGAAACCTTGATATGTTGGTTCATTCATGATTAAATAGAAAGTAGGCAAACTTGCGTATCAGTTGGAATTACAAGAAAGGTATAGCTATGTTCATGATGTGTTCCATGTTATGTTATCTTATGCAGTATACCGATCAATGAATCGGTCCGTGACCGAAAGAGGGTAGCCCGCAGAGATTTTTCTGATGATAAAGAATCAGTCGCAGCGGCTACCGAACGGTCCTTCCTTTGCGAGGACCCAATCACCTTCACCGCTACTGACATGGAATGTATTACAGATCCATATGATGATCCCTTTATTATCACTGGAATCATTGCTGGCCATCGGGTCCACAAGATCTTAGTGGATACCGGAGTTTCGTGCAACCTAATAAGGCGCGAAGTGGCCGAAACTCTTGGGGCTTCAGGCCCCTAAATAACTATTGCCAACCTTACCCTCTGGGCCTTTAATCAGATGAGTGTTATTCTATGCGGGAAGCTCTTGTTTCCCGTAACGTTGGCGGATTAACTCAGGGACCGGACTGAAGTCCTTGAGTTCATTGTCGTTGAAGTCGATTTGGCGTATTACGCCATCATCGGACGGACCGGGCTCAGCAAGTTTGTGGCGGTCCCTTCCACTTATCATATGATGCTGAAGCTCCCTTCTGCTAGTGGAATAATATCTATAAGAGGAGATAAGGATGTAGCCAAACAATTTTTCATGAGCTCTTGCCGAACGTTAGCACCTCTGAAGAGAGCTCGGGTGGATCTGCTGGAAAAACCTCCCCACCCACGACAACCGAAGGAACCCATTGAGTTCAAACTGAATAATTTGGTTGAGGATGATTCAACCAAAACTACTCGCATCGGGGCTGATATGTCCGTTTCTTTTGAAGAAAAACTCATCCGCTTGCTGAGAAGTCATGTGGATATATTTGCTTGGACCTTGGACAATGTTCCGTGAATTGAACGATCAGTAAGTGAGCATCGGATCAATACGGCACCCGAAGCAAAGCCCATTCGGCAAAAGAGGAGGAGTTATTCTTCTGAAAAGCTCGAGGTGATCCAGGCCGAACTGAACAAGCTCCCACATGCTGGATTTATCAGGGAGGTTCATTATCCTGAATGGGTGGTAGACCCTGTGTTTGTCTCTAAGATAGACTAAAAGTGGAGAATGTGTATCGATTTTACCGATGTAAACAAGAGATGTGAATCTGACCCTTTCCCGCTCCCTCATATAGATCGTTTGGTGGATGCCGTTTCTGGAAGCACGATGATGAGTACTAAGGACGTTTATTCTGAATATCACCAGATCTTCTTGGCCGAGGACGATCAAAAGAAATCCACCTTAATGACTGAAGATTGCCTATATTGCTATGTTGTGATGCCCTTCGACTTGAAGAATGCATGAGCAACATACCAGAGTATGGTAAACAAAATCTTTAGTGATTTGATAGACCATGTTATGGAAGTGCATGTTTATGACATGATTGTTAAGTCCATGAATGATGAAGATCATATCTTGTATTTGTCTCGCTGTTTTGAAGTATGTCGCAAGTATAAGTTAAAACTGAATCCGAATAAGTGTTTCTTTGGGATCCGAAGCGGTAAATTCTTAGGATACTATATTTATGAGAAATGCATAAAAGTCAATCCTGAGAATGTTCGGGCCATTATTGACATGCAGCTCCCGAGGAATAAGAGAGAATTTCAAAGGTTAACCGGTCGGTTAGCTACGTTAAGCAAGTTTATATCTAAATCCAGCGATCGGGCCCTTCCCTTCTTCAGGGTACTCAGGAAGGCAATTAGTTTGAATGGACCAAAGAGTGTGATCGAGCATTTACTGAGTTCAAGACATATTTGAGCACTCCATCAGTGATGGTTAGTCCAGTTGTGACTAGCCTCTAGGTTTGTATTTGGCCGTTTCTGATGCCCCTGTGAGCGCTGCTTTGGTGACCATAAGGGATGATATTCACAGACTGGTTTATTATGTGAGACAATCTCTAGTATCGGTTGAGACCCGATATACTAATCTTGAGAAATTCATGTTGGCAATGAAGAAAGCGATATTTAAGCTGAAACATTATTTTGAAGGCCGGAAAGTGTATGTGTACACTGACTAACTTCTTAAGGCATTTCTCAATCAGACTGATCTAAAAGGAAGGTTATCTGTATGCGCAATCAAAATCAGTGCCATTTATCTGGAATTCGTGCTCCGAATGATTATTGAGGCCCATATCCTCGCAGACTTCGTGTTCGAGATGACCCGACCCACGATATGTCTGAATCAATAAGATGACCGATGGATAGTTTACATTGACGGATTGACCTACGGGGGGAAAGGAGCATGTATTAGTTTCACTACTGCTAAGGGAGATGTCATCAATTCTTCGGTAAAATCTTATTCCCCGGCACGAATGATATGGTGGAATATGTGGCGGTATTACCTTGGATGAATCTAGCTCGAGAGATGGGGTTGGTAAAATACGAATGTACTCTTATTCCAAGTTGGTTATGGAACAGTTTGTATGACGATTTGAAACTCGTGAACTTATGATGAAGTTATATCATGCCAATGTCCTTGAAATATCCAATAGATTCAGTGAGTTCTCTTTGGATCATGTTCCGCGGGAACATAACAAGGTTGTAGACGCATTGGCTAGATTGGCTGCGAGCATTCCCCTAATAGGACCGGTCACGGTATCAGTTCATATACATGACCATCCTTCGGTTGACATCCTACTGACGGAACATACAATTGAAGAGATTGAGGCTTTGTCTCATGAACTCCAGAACTTGTATATCGATGATATTCCTGGAGAATCCATGTGGATGGACCTCCTAATTAAATACTTGACAAATGGCCATCTCCCGAAGGACACTTTAGAAGCTAAGAAAATTGAACTCCGGGCCAAGAGATACATATTGAAAGATGGCCAACTATTTAAGAAGAGTTTCGAAGGCCCGCACCTAAAATGTTTGGCCCATACGGAAGCTAAAACTGTCATGATTTATGTTCATGAATGAGTATGCGGGTTACATTCTGTGTCTTGATCTTTATATCATCATATTATCAGGGCCATGTATTTTTGGTCGACGTTGCTTGAGGATGCCAAGAAATATACAAAGCAATGTTCTACATGCATATATAATGCATCTGTCCCACAGCGACCATGAGTCCCTTTATCAGTAACCCCACTCCCTTGCCCATTTGATAAATGGGGAATCGATATTCTGGGATCGTTTCCTAGGTCGATGGGCCAACGCAGGTTCTGTATCGTGGTAGTTGAATATTATTCCAAGTGGATCGAAGCAAATGTTGTACCTACAATATGTGAGCAGGTCGTGAGGAATTTCTTATGGAGGAATGTAATTAGTCTCTTCGGCGTACCTTGGGCATTAATATCTGACAATAGAACCCAAATCCACGGAAAGATGGTTTGGGAATTCTTCCTCAAATTAGTCATTGATTAGTGCTTTTCTTCAGTCGCTCATCCTCAAACTAATGGACTCACGGAAGTATCCAACAAAGTTATCCTGAATGGATTAAAGACTAAGTTGGAAGATTTGGGAGGAATGTGGTCCGATCATATTTATGAAATTCTTTGGGCTTATAGGACTACACCCCGATCCACGACATTGGAATCTCCTTTCTCTTTGGTGTACGGTTCAGAAGCAGTGTGCCCTGTGGAAGTAGCTTTCTAATCCCCTCGGATAACTATGTATGATGAGCACATGAATGACGAGAGAAGGTCTTTGGATCTGGAGATGATTGAAGAGAAAAACAATGCTATCTATGCGCTCATGCGCTCTTATCAACGAACAATGAAGCTGTCCCATAACAAGCGTGTTTTGCCGAGAGAGTATTCCGAAGTTGAGCTTGTCCTCAAAAGTATTCAAGTTCAACGGAATGTTGGGAAATTGGGCAGAAACTGGGAAGGACCCTATCGGATTTTGAAGAAATTTGAAGCTGGGCTTACAAATTGGAGACTCTAGATGGCAATGAGATCTCTCGAACCTAGAATGTTATGAATTTACGACAATATTTCTTGTAAATCTTTGAATATCGATGACAGTTCCGAACCAAAAATATGTTCTCCAAATTATGAATGGAACACAAGTGTGCATTACATAAATTGTTTCATGTTAAGTACGGGACCGATCCTAGAGATTAGATTTTCTGGACGAATTTGGACTGGTGATCGATGTGGTTTAGGATATTAAGTGGTAGTGATCACTATGATGTTGTCTGATGCTCCTGCACTTTGAAGAGTGCTTCCGATAAGTCACCAAGCTCCCCAAACTCACTACGAACTTGATATCTCCTTCAATGGTCCTTTCCATCTGGAAACGACCCTTATGCCCTACTCAAGCCCTTCTCCATCAGAAGAAGGGAAAACAGGGATGGAAAAGATCAATCAAAGAACAAGTCAAGCTCGACGCTGGACTTACATAGTGTTGGGGCTCGGCCGAAGCCTGTCTTTGGACTTATATTGAACCGGGGCTCGGTCGATACTCGACTTGGAACTCGTAAAGAACCGAGGCTATGTCACTTTATTTAATCATGAGCACATGGACGGATCAAGAGTGATTCACGCCCTAAACACATATCTTATATCTCAAATTCAATCAAGTTCCAATTCCCAATTTTATTGGGGAATCCAGCGGATCGAAACCCGACCTTATACTTAAAGAAATGTTTTAAGATCTTAAGCAATCTTATGGGAAACACACAGACGATGAGTCAAAGCTTCCTCTCGGCCCGAGGTTAGTCATATTCATTAATCATATCGAAAGTATTACGAGTTAAATGATGTATGTTTGAAACAGAACTTGTCAATGAATTACAAAGAAGATTACAAATTGACAAAGTACAAAATTGACTAGTATAAGCTAAGTTCTGCTCTATTTGTCCTTCTTCTTTATCATTCTCGTCGGTCCGGGTCCTAAGCTCCTCCAGCTTCCTCTCTCGATCCTTGACCAACTCATTGACTAATTTCTCCATCAAGTCAAACAATGGAAAGTTGAGATCTTCAGTCAAGGGAGGCTCCTATAAAACTGGCAGATCCTTGAATTTCCAATACTTCACAAGGGGATCGATCTTATCCCAGCATTCATCTTTGGGATCCATAACAAATTGTATGACAACTTGGCTCTTCATGTTGTTCAAGTATTGTGCAATGGGAGATCCCTCTACAGTGGACTACGCCCCAGATAAGTCTTCCTTCAAGGCTGCTATCTATTCTTGGGACCGATGGATTCAGATACCTTCCTGTTCTGAAGTTCCAACTCCTTATTCTGGTTGGTAGGGTCATATAGTTGGGATGTTAGTAGCGAAATACTGCTTCCCGCTCCTAACAATTCCTTGTCCAGTCACTCTCATTACGTCTGGACCGACACAAGCTCCTTTTGCTTTATTTCCACTTGACTTTTAGCTAAGGCAAGCTTATCCAGGGTCTCTTGGGATACCGAAGTATTACTTCGGCCTAGTTTAACCGCTGATGCCATTGTCAGGCCCTTCCTGGCTACCTACAAAAATTTGATAAATGTCAGAACCCAAATATCTTGAGAACAATAGGATCGGGTTTTTCTTACCTTAACCTGGGAATCCAAAAAACTCTCAACCATCTCTGAGATCGAGGCTTCTACGTGGGAAGAATCCTTCCTTCCCGTCAGTCTATAATCATCCAAGATGGTTTCCCTCCATGAAACCATCGGTTCTTCTGGCGTGAGGCGTTCTTTATTGAATTCACCATCTCTAGGATCGCTTCCCAGGTTGAAGATGGTGTGACAGGGGTCGGGGCCACCTCCCCAATAACTATCCCTTTCTTCGGGATGAGGGCTGCTGTAGGGGGACCCTGTAACTTCGGTTTCTTTACGGATTTTGAGGGTCCCGGTTTGCCATCACTCCTAGTTTTGCTATGGGGAACCGGAGGTCGGGACACGTTTCCCCTAGATTTAGGGTCGGGATGATGCCTCCGACATTTATCGCCCCCTTCAGTAACAGCCGTATAGTGTTATATCCTATCGGAGAATGGTTCCCGATCCTATACAAAGCAGATAAACTAACAGATTTAAATCGTGCCGTGATTGGGTTTTCTACATCAGCTACGGGGTGAGGATCAGATCCTCTACTACTGGAACCCCCAGCAGATAAAAGCGAACCTGCGGGAGTAAGTGATGCCGACCCCGAGGTTCGAGAGCGGGTCGATCTAGAGGCCCAAATCGGGATTGTTTGGCCTTGGCTACTACAGTTCTTTCGGCAAGTTGGGACCCAGACATAGTCTATGTCGAACATGCAAAGAAAATTGATGAGAATCAGAATAAGAGAATTTTAACATAATAATACACTATACCTGATTCTTCCGATGAGTCGGAACTAGAAAAAATACCCTTAAGGATGTCTATGCGCTTAAGGAGCTTCTCTAGGGGAGAGCACATTGCTCCTGTGTTAGCAATGTCAATACGTGAGGGATTGTACTTACTTCCGTCCAGTTTACCGATAAGCTTATACGCGGTGGTTAGCTTAATCCCCAACATATCGTCCTTCTGGACCCCAATCCACACATAACATGTTTCCCACTCATGTAGGGAATCCACTTTATCAACTAACGCGCACTCCGCAGTTCGAACCGCTATATAATACAACATACAGATCCCCAAAGTCCCTTACCCTTTCGGGATCCTATCAAATGTAAATTAAAAAACAACTCTAGCGTCGGGTCTATGCCATGTTTACGACAATAGAAAATGAATGCTACAATATAAACGTAACTGCCCGGAAACAGGGCATAGGTTGGTCATCGAATCTCCCGAAGAACGGTCGCTACAAAAGGATGTAGCGGAAATCTCAAACCGTTCTTCAGGGAGGCATAACTGACGTGGATAGATTCCGGAGGGGTAATCATCTCCTCAGGGAGAAAACATGGGACATCCACCTTACCCCTCATGATTGAGTAATGGGCAGGAATTTATAATTTGACCCGAAGTTCTTCGGTATCAATCTCAGACACAACTGGGTATCTAACCTTACGGGGAGGCATAGATTACCTTAAAAGTTTAAAGGAAAGGGTTTAATTTCGAAGAGCAATGGAACGGCACAGAGAAATAGTTTCAGAAAGTTTTTCGTAAATGAGAACGATGGGTGAATAGTAACCAAAACCCTAACTTATAAACATTTGTATTGACCAATAACCGACTGACACGTGCCCTGACACAAGCAGCAGCCGAGTGACAATACTCATCACGTCAGATAGGTTACCAGAATGCGGAAGGGCACGGGTTATTTTAATATTTAAATTACACTACTACTCTATAGCCTTTATAGAATTTAAATTCAAACTCACCTCATAAATCACATAAGTATAGGATCTATCCTAACGACACTTGTCACATTGGTTCGGGTAGGGGCATGCTCTACATATGATCGGGTGAAATGCCCGACACATCTTTCGTCATATAATTGGCCTTATATCACATCTACGATCGCGATAAAGCCCGAGGGGCTAGTGATAAGAACTTTGGGACCCGGTACCACGAACCGATGGAGGCCCAAAGTGGTTTGGGTAAGCCCATGTGATAAGATATGAACTTATGTGGCACATGATCCATTACTTGGTGACAACGCAATTATTTAAGGTCGATAAGACCCAAAGGCTCTCACGATCCTCCAAAGAACCGAATGTGATACGATTTGCAGCCTTCAAACGCTACGGGGACCGATCCTCTGGATCGGTTCAAAACGGTTACAGGCGGGCAGCGGGTAGCAGGCAATTACCATGCGTTTTGCTATGGGAAAACGATGTGTCATAGGCGGTTACGAATCGTGTTCCACACAGGGTGAGGTGGCTAACTCGAGAGGACCTTTTTGAGGTGAAAACTGTTGTTATTCTGCTCGTGCACTCCTTGCGAATTGTATCTACCTTAGTCATTTTCTTAAGCCTTCTACTGTTCGTAATATATATTGTTTGATTAATATATTGACTAAGAGCATTTCAAGCTCTTAGTCCGGAGGTTTTTCCTTTTTTTCTAGGAGTTTTCCATGGTATATCTTTGATTTCTTGTATCCATCTCGCTTTATTATCGTCATCCATTTCAAACAAATCAAAAACAAGTTAAATTTGTAAAAAAACATGTCGATTGTTGGTACCTGGGTCTTTTATGAAAAGCTAATAGAGACTTGTAGGAACGTGTTCTTGTACAGAATCGATTAACGTGTTCTTTTTCATTCAAAAGCAAAGATGTTCGTAATACAAGAAAGGATAAAAAAACAGCAAGTGTTTTTAACAACGAAAATGAACGAAAAGCAGTAAAAATTAAGAGCAAAGAACTTAGCATTTAAAGCAGAGGCAACATCACACGTTCCCCATGATTCCATGAACAACGAAACCAGCGAAGTCGTGGAGAAGAAGATCGCAGAGGAGTTAGGGCAGCAACAAAAGTCGCAGCCAAATACGTGAGGCAAGTTGGGCCTCAGATTATATCATCATGGGCTACGAAGTCCCGGCCCAACCACGTTAATATGAGGTTCAACAATCTCCTCCTTAACGTTGTTGGCCGAAACTACACCAAGCCGCTTCCTAAGATATAAAAATCTAGAAACTGGCAATGGTTTTGTAAAAATATCGCCCACTTGTTCTTCAGTAGAACAATAGACCAACTTAATGATCTCATCACTTTCAGCCTCTCTCAAGACATGATATTTGATCTTGATATGCTTTGTTTATCCATGAAAAACAGGATTCTTCGTAACTGCAATAGCAGATTGAGAATCACAGAGAATATTAGTTGATCCAGCAGGGAGCAATTTTAACTCATCAAGTAGTTTTCTGAGCCAAATGGCCTGATTGGCAGCCTTAGAAGCTGCATAATATTCGGCCTCAACAGTCGATTGAGCAACAGTTGACTGTTTTTTCGAACTCCAATATATCACACATGTTCCTAGAGTAAAACATTATCCAGATGTGCTTTTTAAATCATCTAAACAGCCACCAAAGTCAGAATCAGAAAAACCAAACATTTTAACCTCACAACCAGAAGAGTATAAAATGCCAAAATCAAGAGTGCCTTTTAGATACCTTAGTATACGTTTTGCAGCAGCAAAATGTATAGAGGTTGGAGAGTGCATGTACCTTGATAACATGCAAGTTGCATACGAAATATAAGGTCGTGTTGAGCAAAGATACATCAGTTTTCTAATTAGTGATCTGTAAATGGAAGAGTCACAAGCAGGAATATCACTATGTTTTCCGATTTTAGTATTCGGAAGCATAGGCACATATACTTCACTACATTTTTCAAAGCCAAATTGTTTCAGAATTTCGAGTGTATACTTCTCATGAGATATAAAGATCCCAGAGGATGATTGTTCAATCTGCATCCCCAGAAAATACGATAATTTTCCCAAGTCATTCATTTCAAATTCAAGCAACAATTTCTTCTTAAATTCTGCACAATCAGCACTGTTTTTTCCACATACTAAAATATCATCAACATAGACCGAGACTATCAATATCAATTCTCCAGAACTCTTAACATAAAGAGTAGTATCAATGAGACTTTTCATAAAACCACATGACAGCATGAAACTGTCCAACCGTGAGTACCAAGCTCTCGAAGCTTGCTTAAGGCCATACAAAGCCTTCTTTAAAAGGCAAACTTGAGAAGAGTTTTCTGTCATCTCAAACCCCGGAGGTTGAGTTACAAAAATCTCTTCTTTAAGTTCACCATTTAAAAATGCAGATTTCACATCATACTGAAAGATGGTCCAGTTCAATATAGCAGCTAATGCAAGAAGGGTACGAATTGTGTCAAATCTTACAACAGGTGAAAATGTATCAAAGTAATCAATACCTTGTTGTTGATCATAGTCTTTCACAACCAACCTGGCTTTATATTTATTCAAGGTACCATAAGCATTCAACTTGGTCTTAAAGACCCATTTTAGACCAATCACATGTCTATCAACCGGTGCATCTACTAAGACCCAAGTCTGATGCCTTTTTATCATCATTAGCTCCTCCTCCATCGCTGCTTTCCAAGCAGGGCAAGACAGAGCTTCAGAAATTGATTTTGGTTCAGTTTCGAGACCAAAATTACACTTGGCATAAATTTCAGTAAGGTTCCTCGTACCTCGAACAGAGGCTTCCTCCTCATCATCATCATCGTAGATCTAGCTGCTAGGAAAATCAGAAGCAATTTCAAGAGAATTAGTAACAGGTAAATCAGTAAAGAAATCCAGATCATCAAGTAAATCAGATAAATCACATTCAGAAGGCCGAAATGGAGTTTTCAGCTTTCCTTCCTCAAAGTCCCACAGAGCATTTTCATCAATTTTCAAGTTTCGGGAAACAACCACATGTTTTGTTATAGGATTATACATCCTATAACCTTACACATTTTCACTATACCCAACCAATATGCCAATAAATGCTCTTTTATCAAGTTTATTCTTTGATGCAACTGGTACAAAGCAGTAACATACACTGCCATAAACTCTTAGAAAATTCACAGAAGGCTTCCTATTATGCCATTTCTCATACGGTGTAGTAAAATCAAGTGCCTTATGAGGCAATCGATTTTGTAGGAAAACAGCAGTAGAGGCTGCTTCAGCCCACAAGTTTTTTTGGCAAATCCTTTTCAAACAATAAACATCTAGTCATGTTTAAAATAAACTTATTTTTCCTTTCAGAAACACCATTCTGTTGAGGACAGTAAGACACTGTCAAGTGATGCAAAATACCACAATCTTTCAAAAAATCTTCGAATGCATTAGAGGTATACTCAGATCCATTATCAGATCTCAAAGTTTTTATAACACATGAACTTTGAGTTTCAACACGAATTTTAAAGCCTTTAAAGATACCAAAGCACTCAGATTTTTGATTTAAGAAGTAAATCCCGCAGAAGCGACTGAAATTATCAATAAAGATGAGAAAATATTTATTTCCAATCAAAGATGGATACGGCAAAGGTCCACATAAATCAGTGTGAATTAACTCAAATTTTTCAACCGATTTAAAAGAAGACACCCCAAAAGGACTTTGTTGAAGTTTTCCATACTAACACACAGTGCAAATTTCAGGAAAAGTCGGATGAAACGATGGTAATTCCTTGACTACATCATTTTTCAACAAAATCTTAATATATTCAGAACTCAAATGACCAAATCTTTTATGTCATTTCTCAGATTCAAGACTGGTATTAGCTGGAAAAGCATCAACAGTCAATACAAAGCTTCTATTCTTTTCTGGTATTGAAAACAAGCAATTTCCAACATTATCAAAAATCTCACAAGACTGATTTTTAAACACAATAGAAAATCCATTGTTTAAAAGCTGTCTCACACTCAGCAGATTTACTCCAAGATCAGGCACATAAAAAACATCATATAATAACCGAGATCCATAAGACGTATTAAGAATAATAATTCCAATATCTGTTACCTGAAGTAATTTACCTCCATTCCTTTTACTGAGGCTTGATAGGATCTATCAAGTACCGAAAAAGAATCAATATTGTCAGTCATGTGGTTAGAGCAACCACTATCAATGTACCAACCTGATGAAAAATCAATTGAAAAGGCATTGGCTTGAATTAAACCACTTGAGGAAATAAAATCAGTTAAGGTTGACACTAGAGCAATACCATCATTCGGTTCAGTAATAATTTCAACAACATTAGCATGAGGTTTTGTGGGACAAATTCTATCAACATGTCCAAACTGAGAACACATAGTGCATTTAGCACTAGGACGACGAAAACAAAATTTTTCAGAATGATTTGTTTTCTTACAATGAGGACATGGTGAAAACTTAGACTTTTCCTTAGATTTTTTCCACTTCTTTTTCAAGTCAGAATTCTGAGACTCATTTTTTCCATCTTTACCAACAAAAGCTTTCTCGGTAGTTTTATAATCTTCCTTAAGAGATAACCTAGACTCTTCGGACTGTAAAGCAGAAATAAGTTCATAAAGCTTCATATAAGAAATTTTAGAGACTGCCTCGATAGTAGCAATACGAACATAAAATTTTTCAAGGACAGTGTTATGGTCCCTTTTTAGGGGGTACCAACAGTCGTCCGGTTCGTTTAGCAAACGAACTCGGTTCTGATTTGTTTTAGATGTGGAAGACGATTAAAAGCTGGAAATAAGTAAATGCACAGCGATGTATAGTGGAAACCCCATGAATTGGGGTGAAAACCACTCGACTAAGAGCAGATTATGCCCTAAGCCTGTTCACTAATCAAATAACTCATAGTTAATACAGCAGAGGCTAAAGAAAATGACAAGGAATAGAAAGCGGTAAGAATTCCGGTAGGGTAACGGCCTATTCTTCCGCGTCCAAAGGGTGCTGCTATTTCCATCGTCTTGCCCTGTATTTATAGAGTTCATAGTATGTGTAAATCGCGTTCTGTAACCACCTCTGACAGGTTTGTTAGAGGTTGTTATCGCGAGATGTAAAACGAGGTCGGGACCGAGGCGTGGTCTGCGTGATCGGGCCCGAAGCGTGGTAAACGTGAGTTGTAACCGTTTTGTAACCGCTCGGACCGAGCCCAGGTGCCAGCTGGCAGAAAACGCTTTATTTCGTTAAGGTTAGCTTCGGTCCTCTAGTTGAACATCGAGGCCGCTCTTCCTAAGAGGTGTAAATGGGCTGTAGGAATTCATTTTTGCTATTTGAATTGGCCCAACCGTTGCTGGGCCTTACCCATCACAAGGTACCCGGTCCTAGAGTTCTCATCACTAGCCCCTCGGGCTTGATTGCCAATCGCAGAGGTGATACAAGGTCGATCACATGATGTTTGCACATTCATGAGAACAGGGGACCGTACCTGTAGGTAGTGAGAGTCCAGGGGACCGATATTTGCCTTAGTGTATCGATAATCACGCTTAAGACCTAATAACGTATATTTAAATTATACTTTTATCTTTGATATTCTTTAAATATTAATATCTCGACCCGCGCCTCTTCACATTCGAAAGTTCAAGAGGTGTGATGAGTGCGCCCCGTACTGTCACAGTCTTGGGCAGTATTACGTGGCGGCACGCCATTGGCTGGGAGATTAATATTTAAATCGGGATTTCGGACACTGTTTCTTCTCATCGTCATTCTCGCGAAAAAGAAATTGCAGCAAGTTTCTTGTGCCCTCAACCGATTTTCGTCCGAACCTCTTTCAATCCGCTTTTTCTAAGGTATATTCTCATGGCTCCTCACAAAATGCGTTATCCTTCTATGTCTGAGTTGGACATTGAGGAGTTTAGGTCTAGGTTTTCAATCACTGCACATTACTCTATTTGGAAGGGACGGAAATATATTCCCTGTTTCCTTCCGGCAGAAATGAATGTGCCGGCGTCTGCTATTCCGGTTAGTTACGCTTCTTTAAAGTGCGGGCTTCGTTTTCCGCTACATCCTTTTGTAGCGGCCGTGCTTAAAGAAATCCACTGCCCCACTTTTGCGTTATTCCCATTCAGTTACGTATATATTGTAGCGTTCATTTTTTATTGTCACCAACAGAATCGGGCCCCAACCTTAAAACACTTCTTTAACCTGTTTTTGGTTGGGTCCCGAAAGGGGAAGGGTCTGTTGGGATGCCGTAAGTTGTATTACATAGCGGTGCGCACCAAAGAGTGCGCAATTGTAGATAAGGAAGAGTCTCTCCATGCGTGGGAGGCTTGTTGTGTGTGATGACAGTTCCGAAAGAGGATCTGTTGAAAGTATGGCCACGCATAACTCACCCACGCATAGGTCAGTTGGACCGAAGCAGGTTCAACCCCTCCCGCACGGACACCGCAAATACACTTGCGATGTTCCCCCCTCCCGAAGCACACCTTAAACGAAAAGATCTGCTTCGGGAGAGAAGGTTAATAGAAATGGGTGTTGAGGGTAGGACCGGAGCCCGAGCCCCAAAGGGGGTTTTTTCTTCTAGTTCAGATTCAGATCCATCAGAAGGATCGTTTATGAAGTAGTGTTTATATTTTAATCTTTCCTGATCCTTATGTATTTATTTTGCAGATTCGACTGAGACGATGCCGAGCTCACGCTTTAAACGTATGGCAGCTGCTCCGGTTCGTCTTTATGAGGGACAAAGGGAAGCATCGGGCAGCGCTGAAGCAAGTGAATCAGCAACGGGGGGTACGCTGGTCCCTTCGGGGTCCGGGGACCCCCCGATCCAAATAACCGGCGCGGGCACACTGACCCTTCGCTACACAGAGCAGTCTTCATCTGGGGACAGGCCTACGTTTCGGGTATTTGGAGTGGTAGAGGAGGTGATAAAGGCTCGGATTCGTTCATTGAGCTTATCCAGCCTATATCAAATCGATAACACCTCTTTTATTAGCACTGAAACTGTTACGTTATTGCTGCAGGGAGCCGTTCCCGTGGAGAAGGTTCTCCCCGGCCCTCAGCTTAAGCGGAACGTCTCCCTGCCGCCGGTCCCCTTAGGAAAAGGGAAGAGGGTCACCGAAGTGGATGCCCCGCAGGAGCCGAAGAGGCTGAAGAAGGGGGCAGCGCTGCGGTCCCCATTAAGAGGATCGTCCTGAAGGAGCCTGCACAGGGCCCGAAGACCAACTCCGACTGGGGAGTTGCCCTAGGCCTGTTGGACAGGTTCAGCAAGGGGAGGAAATTATCCTCCTAGCGGAGTGCCTTCGTAAAGGACTTCCGCCTTTTCCGAGAGCAGAACCCAGACAACGTCCAGGTGGACGTATTTTGGGAAGACATTATGGAAAGCTTCCTCGACCGCACATCCAAGGTAACTTTAGCTTAACATGGAGGCCCGAAGCTTCATTTTTAAGAATGTGTTGTCTTTTGCAGATGTTGAGGAAAGCTTTCACAACTGCTATTTCCGTTGAGAAATACCAAGGTGATAGCGTTGTGTCCCAAAAAGTCCAAGACCAACTTGACCTTGCGAAAAGGGAAGTTCATATCAAGCACGGGGAGTTGGTCACGGTACGGGAGGACCATGACCGATTGGACAATGAGCTGCTAAGAGCAGGGACGGAGGTCTCACTCTTAGCAAATAAAGTCTCTGAGCTGGAGAAGGTGGGGGAAACGGCTCAGGGGCGAATAGATGACCTGGAGGCCAAGTTGCGGGCTAAAGACGAAGAAATCAACCAAGTCCAAGGTCGGGCCCAGGAGAAGAGGAATAAGCTGAATGAGCTTCTCCATCGGGCCCAAGAAGAAAAGACGGCCTTGGAGGAAGAGTTGACGAGGGCCCGCACTTCGACCGAAGGTTCAGTCCGAGAAGCCGTTCTGGGGTTCGCTCAGTCCCCTTTGTTATTCACTTTAGCGGATAACATACACGGGGTTTACACTGCCAAGTACTTGGATAACATGCGCGAGCAAGTTATTCAGCAGTTCGGGTTTTCCCCTTCTGATGAGCGATGGAAGATGATCGAGCCACATGAGAAAGACGGCAAGTTTCAGGTTATTCCAACCTTGGAAGAACCTGTGCTGGAAGAAGACCCTTTCTTCTATCTCTTTGAAGAGATGGAGAAAGCGGTCAACCAGAAGGTGGCCGATCAAGAGGAAGAGTTGAAGCGGCTCGTGGCCCGGACCGAACCCCAAGAGCCCGAAGCAGAAGATAAAGAAGAAGAGCAGATTAGTTAGATTTAGTTATCATTTTGTATCTGCCACACTTCTTACTTAATATAAAGACTTTTTCTTCTGATTTGATTATTTTAATTGCTGAAACGAAGTGATATAACAAATTTATGAATAAACTAATAAGTTTTATCTTAACGAAGCTGTTTCATCTTAACTTCTGAATAAACTAACAAGTATAAGATCGGGGACACTTACAGGGTGTCAACCATCGGTCCCAGACGTTATATTTAGTTTATTTATGTCAACTTTGATTGGATCAGTCGTTTTACATGGTGTATGGGTCACTCTTATTCCGTCCTTGGAATCATTACTCAACTGAATAGGCGTAGACGGCATTAACTATGAGTTTTTACGAGCTTTCGCCGAACCTTGGTTCTAATAAAGTCCATTAGGTTTTGCTGGCTAAGCTTGGCTCAGAATACGTCTTATGTTAGGACCGATCTTATGTTTCGATATGCTGACTATCATTCCTTTCGTTGTAGCAGATTTCATAGGTACAAAAGGCTATCCCTAAAGACTGAATGCCGTTGAAGGGAATGTCTTAGTTCGTAATGAGTTCTTGGAGAATTACGACTCATCCATGGGGCTAGGCAAGTGCAGGAGCATATGACTCGTCAGAGCGGTCACTACAACTTGGGAACCTTGCGGACAAGAAGCTTCGATCACCAGTCCAGATTCGTCCTACGCTTATCCAACTCCAAGATCGGTCCATCATTCTATTAGAAATAGTTAACTCATGTACTTACTTGTTTACTACTTATGTTTAATGGAATGTTTTTTATTAAGTCAAACACATTAATCGAAAATTCATAAGAAGTATCGCCTTAAATTCATGACATTCCAAGTTCTGGGGACCTCTATACCATCCAATGTTTCAAGTTTATACGCACCTGATTCCAATTTCATCGATATGCGATACGGTCCCTTCCAATTTCTGTCCAGCTTTCCAACGTTCCTCTGTACCTTAATGCTTCTGAGGACGAGATCGCCTTCAAAGAATTCCCTTGGGAGGACTCGTTCCATATTCCGCTGATAAGCATGCATCCGTGCATAAATTGCATCTCTTTTTTCTTCGATCATCTCGAGGTCCAATAATCTCCTTTCACCGTCCATATGCTCATCGTATTGAGATATCCGAGGTGATCAGATGGCAACCTCCACCGGGCTAACAGCTTCGGTCCCATACACCAATGAGAAAGGTGATTCCTGGGTTGTTGAGCGAGGTGTAGTTCGGTACGCCCATAGGACCTCATAGATGTGTTCGGCCTATTTCCCTCTGAAATCTTCTAACTTGGTTTTCAATCCTTTCAGGATAACCTTGTTAGATACCTCCATAAGTCCGTTAATTTGGGGATGAGCCACCGATGAGAAATGCTGGGTGATGCCCAACTTGGTGCATAGATCCCGTATGCTCTTTCCGCGTAACTGAGTCCCATTATCAGATACGAGCGCTCGGGGAACCCCGAAGCGGCTCACATTATTTCGCCATATATAGTGCTTGACCGGTTTCTCCGAGATGATGGCTACTGCTTCTGCTTCAATCCATTTCGAGTAATATTCCACCGCTACAATACATAATTTCCTTTGAACTATTGACCGAGGAAAAAGTCAGAGGATATCGATCCCCCATCTGTCAAACGGACAAGGCAACTGGGTAATCGATAGGGGAGCCCCAGGCAACTGCGGGAGTGGAGCATGGTACTGGCATATGGCACAACATTTGAATACTGCTTGGCATCAGTAAGCAATGTTTGCCAAAAATACCCGGCTCTAATAATGCGGTGGTATAAAGATCGGCCCCTGAATGGATGCCGCATATCCCTTCATGAACATAAATCATGACGGCTTCGGCCTCAATAGGAGATAAACATCGCAGAAGCGGGCCCGGAAAACTCTTTTTAAACAAACGTTAGTCCACTAAGGTGAATCTCTTAGCTCGGACCTCTATTTTCCAGGCTTCAGACTTATCTTCAAGAAGAAATCCGTTTGAGAGATATTTAATAAAGGAGTCCATCCAATTGGATTCTCCAGGAGATTCAGTAACATCAATATTCAAGCCCTGGAGTTCATCACATAGAGCCCCGATCACTACAATATACTGTTCGGTCACTGGAATCTCGACCGACGGTCGGTCCTGAACGTGGACCGAAATAGTGCTCGGCTCTATGTCAGGTATGACCGAAGCCAATCTGGCAAGTGCATCGGCAACCTTGTTTTGTTCACGAGGCACATGGTCAAGAGAGAACTTGTAACGACCCTAATTTGGGCCTAGTTGTTTTGTTAAAACATGATAATTAAAACGGAAATATTCGGAAGCAAATTTAAAACATAGTTCGAAACATTAAAGTACGACTGCATAATTTAGAGTGTTCTCCGAAGGACCGGACTCTATCACCGGACAACCGACGACCTCCTTCCCCGTCCCTATCATATCTCACCTGCGTCACCTACAAAATCTGTAAAGCGGTCACAATCTATTAAAGGAAACTTCACACACACTACACATTATCTTTCTTACTTCTTAGTTACATCTTACACACACACATGAACCATTTCACTTAACCGTTTTCTTATTTCCCTTTTCTTTTACCCTTATCATTTCCATCATTCATTAACTTTTCTGTTGCCGAGATTAACATGCTCGGTGCATGTCCCACCCAAGCCAGCCGTTAGCTGTTGGATGACTCAACGGGCCATATGCATCCCTTCCCCGGGTGGGTACTTAGGCGCTACCCCTTTTTCCACCCGGATCCGTTCCGCCCTCTTCGTACGTATCTTTTCCTCTTTGGAACTTATCGGTCCCTTCATCAGGCATGCCCTTCCTTTGGCGAATCGTGTACTAGGCACAATGCCGGGTTCGGTCGGACGGTCCATCCTTCCTCAACCCGAGTCTTATTATCATTTATCTCGTTCATTCGTATCATTTCTTCCTTCTTTATTAACCCAATCTCATTCCCTAAGTCTGAACCTTCCCGTACTATATTGTGTTCACTCCGCTTACCGTTGCTTTCGCTTGCTATAGTCTTTCCGCGCTTTCCTGCATTTCGTAATACGTTTTAGTTACTCGAATTTCGATGTTATTATCCTATTGTTAACTATGTGGTTACCGTAGACCTTACGTGTTCCGTTCCTCTTACGATCCGACATCAAGACGTGACGAAAACACCTAAATTTAGAATTTCCTCGAAATTCGCGATAATTCTATGCTGAAATATGAAATCCGCGATAATTTACTCTTGAAACCAAATCCGCGACAATTCTCTTCACTAAGCAAATCCGCGATAATTTATACCTGTTTCATTTTCGCGACAATTTCCTCTTCACGTGAAATCCACGACAATTTCCTTCACAAAAGTTTTCGCGATAAAAATGCATGCGGTCCAAAATTCCGCGAAAATTTCCTTCTTCGCGGGAGTTTTCGAATTTTCGGGTCTTAATGGTGATTAGCTCGTTTTTGGGCCTCTCACCACTATTTATAGACATCCTAACTTTTCTAATTCACACTTTGACCCCTCCTTCCTTTACTTTTGACCCCTCTTTTATCTTTTTCTTTACATTTCTATTCTTTGTTCCCTTTTACGTTTTTTCGTTCCCGTATCTCTCATTGTCTCTCGTCTAGACTTTACCGTTACATTCCCTACTATTTGTTTCGACATACCTTTTTCTCACCTATTACATCCTTCCACACTCATTTTGAGTTTCGTCCCGAATCTCGTGCGTACCAATCTTCCATTTACTCCGGCGCTCTATGTCTAATTTCCCGTTCCGTTTCCCATGTAGCTTCCCTTTCTCCTTGATTGAACCATTGTACCTTCACCATGGGGATTTGTTTGTTTCTGAGCCTTCTTTCCTCTCTGCATAAGATCTTTACTGGGACTTCCTCGTACGTTAGTTCCGGGGTTATCTCAATGGGTTCCCCCACACATTCTTGGATCCCTTCAGTCAACCTCCTTCTCAGTTGGGATACATGGAACATGTTGTGTATCACTCCCATTTCCTCCGGGAGCTTCAGCTGATATGCTAGGTTTCCGATCCTTCGTTCCACCTCATATGGTCCGATATACCGGGGGCTCAGCTTGCCTGTCCTTGTGGTCCTTAGCACCCCCTTCATAGGTGATACCTTTAGGTATGCGTGATCCCCAACTTTTGTATCGTTCTTGTGCCGCCTTCATGTTCTTTCGTACCACGGCTACCTTTTCAACAGTGACTTCCACTAATTCTGTCCCCGTGGTCGTTCTCTCTCCCACCTCATCCCAACATAGCGGTGTACGAAACTTCCTCCCGTACAACGCCTCATATGGCGCCATACCAATGCTGCTCTGAAAGCTGTTATTGTACGCAAACTCCACTAGCGGTAGGAAATCCTCCCAACCTCCCTTAAATTCCAATACACATGCTCGTAACATATCTCCATAATCTGGTTGGTTCTCTCTGTCTGACCATCCGTCTGTGGATGATAGGCTGTGCTCATGCATAACTGAGTTCCGAGCGATTTCTGTATACTCTGCCAAAATCTAGACGTGAATCTCGGGTCCCTGTCCGACACGATATTTACTGGAACTCCATGTAATCTTACTATGTTATCCACATATATTCTGGCTAGCCTGTCCACTCCGTACGTTGTCTTGACTGCTAAAAAGTGAGCCGCCTTCGTAAGACGGTCCACCACTACCCATATTGCGTCGTTCTTCCGTGGGCTCTTGGGTAGTCCTACCACAAAGTCCATGCAGATGCTATCCCATTTCCATTCTGGAATTTCTAAGGGTTGTAGTTCGCCCCCTGGGCGTTGGTGTTCGGCCTTAACTCGTTGGCAGTTTTCGCATTTGGCCACAAAGTTGGCAATCTCGTTTTTCATTCCATTCCACCACCAGTGCGTCTTTAGGTCTCGATACATCTTAGTACTTCCTGGGTGAACTGAGAATGCTGAACTATGTGCTTCCGTCATAATCTTCTTTCTTAACTCTGGCCTGTTTGGTTCCCATATACGTTCAGTCCTTCGGATTAGCCCGTCGCTTTCTTTGCTTATTTCCCATTTATCGGTTTTGTCCCCCCCTTTTCGCGTCACGGGTTTCTCAGGGTCCGATATCTGTGCTTCTAGTACCTCCTCCAGTATCCCCGGCTACGCGGTAATCGTCCCTAACATGACTGTGGTCGATTCTACCATTTCCAGTTGCAGGCTCACCATTTCCCTAATCAACGTGTTGGCTAGCGCGCCATGAGTCTTTCTGCTCAATGCATCCGCTACCAGGTTTGCCTTTCCGGGGTGATATTGGATGTCCAGATCATAATCTTTTATCAGTTCCAACCATCTCCGTTGTCTCATATTAAGTTCCTTCTGGGTGAATAGGTACTTCAAACTCTTGTGGTCGGTGAAAATCTCGCATTTCACCCCGTACAAGTAATGTCCCCAAATCTTGAGTGCGAATACTACCGCGGCTAATTCCAAATCATGTGTCGGGTAGTTTAACTCATGTATCTTCAACTGACGTGATGCATATACTATACCGTGAAATCCTGCCCTGGTGTGGGAAATACCAGTATTGGAGCAGATGTCAGTTTCGCCTTGAGACATTCAAAACTTTCTTCGCATTTCACATCCCACGTATACCTCGTTTCCTTTCGGGTCAAATTTGTCAACGGTTTTGCAATCCTTGCGAACCCTTCGATGAATTTCCGGTAGTACCCAGCTAAACATAAGAAACTCCTTACCTCCCAGCATTTGTCGGCCTTGGCCAATTCGTAACTGTTTCTATCTTTGTTGGGTCTACTGTCACCCCCCCTGCTGATATGACGTGGCCTAGGAAAGCTATGATGTCCATCCAGAATTCACACTTGCTGTATTTGGCATATAACATCTATTGTCTGAGTGTCTGAAACACTATTCTCAAATGTTGCTCGTGTTCTTCTTGGTTGCGGGAGTAAACTAGGATGTCGTCAATGAACACCACCACAAACATGTCTAGGTATTGACGAAACACCCAATTCATCAAATCCATGAAAATTGCTGGGGCATTAGTTAATCCAAACGGTACCACCGTGCATTCGTAATGGCCGTACCTTGTTCGAATGGCTGTCTTCGGTATGTCTCCTTCTCTTACTCGAACTTGATGGTACCCTGCCTCAGGTCTAATTTTGAGAATGCCTTTTCACCTTGTAACTGATCAAACAAGTCGTCGATCCTAGGCAACGGGTACTTATTCTTTATCGTGACCTTGTTTAATTCTCTGAAGTCGTAGCACAATCTTAACTCGCCGCTTTTCTTTCTAACAAACATTACTAGTTGTAATAGCCGATAAAAAAAAAGGTACGACGAAACAAATAGTAGGGAATGTAGCGGGAAAGTCTATACGAGAGATAATGAGATACACGGGAACGAAAGAACGTAAAAGGGAACGAAAAATAGAAAAGTAAAGAAAAGTAAAGAAAATGATAAAAAATGGGTCAAAAGCAAAAGAAGGAGGGGTCAAAGTGTGAATTAGAAAAGTTAGGATGTCTTTAAATAGGGGTGAGGAGGCCCAAAAACGAGTTAATCATCATTAAGACCCGAAAATCCGAAAATACCCGCAAAGAGGGAAATTATCGCGAATTTCTCCCATGCATGCATTTTATCGCGAATTTGTGGATGAGCATATTGTCGCGGATTTTCGTTGAAGAGTAAATTGTCGCTTAAATCTGGACAGTGCAATATTATCGCGAAAAAAATTACAAGTGAAAATTGTCGCGGAAATCGGACCAAAGGAGAAATTATCGCGAAAAACGTGACAAATGCAATATTATCGCGGAAATCGGACCAAAGGTGAAATTATCGCGGATTTGTGATTTCAGCATAGAATTGTCGCGAATTTCGAGGAAAAAGTGGAATTAAGTGTTTTCGTTACGTCTTGACATCGGATCGGGAGAGGAAAAGGACACGTGGGGTCGACGGTAATCACATGGTTAACAATAGGATAATAACATCTGAATTCGAATAACTAAGACCTGTTACGAAATGCAGGGGAAGCACGGGAGGATTATAACAAGCTAAAGCGAACGGTAAGCGGAGTGAACACAATATAGTAAGGGAAGGTTCAGACTTAGGGAATGGGATTGGGTTAATAAAGAAGGAAGAAATGATACGAATGAACGAGATAAATGATAATAAGACTCGGGGTGAGGAACGATGGACCGTCCGACCGGACCCGGCATCGTGCCTAGTACACGATTCGCCAAAGGAAGGGCATGCCTGATGATGGGAACGATAAGTTCCAAAGAGGAAAAGATACGTACGAAGAGGGCGGAACGGATACGGGTGGAAAATGGGGTAGCGCCTAAGTACCCACCCGGGGAAGGGATGCATATGGCCCGTCGAGTAATCCAACAGCTAACGGTTGGCTTGGGCGGGACATGCACCGAGCAAGTTAATCTCGGCAAGAGAAAAGTTAATGAATGATGGAAATGATAAGGGTAAAAGAAGAGGGAAATAAGAAAACGGTTAAGTAAAATGGTTCATGTGTGTGTGTATGATGTAACTAAGAAGTAAGAAAGATAATGTGTTGTGTGTGTGAAGTTTCCTTTAATAGATTGTGACCGCTTTACAGATTTTGTAGGTGACGTAGGTGAGATATGGTAGGGACGGGGTAGGAGGTCATCAGTTGTCCGGTGATAGAGTCCGGTACTTCGGAGAACACTCTAAATTGTGCAGTCGTACTTTAATGTTTTGAACTATGTTTTAAATTTGTTCCGAATATTTCCATTTTAATTATCATGTTTTAACAAAACAACTAGGCAAAAATTAGGGTCGTTACAAATGGTATCAGAGAGTAACATCGTTACTAAACTGGTAACGGTGCGGTCCTACGTAGAAGAGTCTAAAAAAAAAATGCGTTCCATATGGTAGTACCGCCCGATGGTGGGGGAGTGTGTCGGCCGCATTACTGAAGGATGGGCCTATCTCTTGGGCAAACTTTAAGAATGTGTTCTTATACTACTACGTGCCGAAAGGACTTAAGAAAGATAAGAGGGCTGAATTTGACAGACTGACTNAGTGAGGTGGAATCCTTCTAGATGTGAGTTGTTAGTGAAAGATGGAAATTCTTATTGGTTTATGATGTTTGTAAGCGAAATATAAATTGATAAGTGCATATTCGAGTTGCTTTTGAAGGTTGAAAATGTTATATGAATATCGATTCGTTTATGTCTCCACTCCTCATCATAAACCTTTGTGTTTATGTTTTGCGGTTTCAAAGAAGTCATAAGTGTTGCCTTAGTTGGGTTTGATGATGAGAAAGAAGGGGTCGTAATGATGTTAGTAGGAGACTACAAAAGGTCGAAATTCGGTGAACCGACCTTAGACCGGTTAAGAGAGAGGATTTAAGATGTTATGAAAGTGAGCCTCATTAAAGTCATCATATATGCGGAACCTTCTATTGACATGAAAGGGAGGAGTAATTATTTCCTTCCAAGGAATCGTTGAAAGGAATAGTACGTGGCGTGCCACATTCGCAGTGTCCGCTCTTGGTACTACACAGGCATTGATGGCTAGTGAAGTTAAGACCCGTGATATTTAATCTGGTAATGGGATATACCAAAAGTTTCCACGTAATAAAACGAGTATGTTTAGTATGTTGTTATGAGCGGAATTTCTTATTCTCAAAATAGAGATTGCGGACAATTGCGGTACTCCAAAAACTAATTCAGTCAACACTGGGGACTTGCGAATAAAAACGTTAGGTCAATATGGAAGAATATGTGAACATTATAATAGTTTTGAATTAATATGGATATGATATAATAGTGATCTTTGAACCAGCAACAAGAGAGTGCAAGTACAAAAACCTATAGTTTATTTCACTCGGAAGAATGAGAGTTTGTTAACGGGAGTGAAACCCATTATTGTTCGAGTTCTTGATACATATTATCGATTCACGGAAAGTCATGTCTTTATGCTCGAGGGATTCTTTTATTTATTCGAACATGATAGTGCTAACGGATTTATCCTCAATTCAGCATATAAAAGTTTATCTTCCTCCTAATCGATAAACATAGATGTTTAGTGACATGCATTCATGAGATATTCAGAATAATGGGCTTTCAAGATTTATATATTAGACAGTGAAGTGTATTGCGATGCAAGAGAATACTTGTGTCTATCGTCATTATGGAGAAATCACTAGTGAGACTATCTCAAGAGAAAGGCCAATCTTTGAAATCGTGTAATTGGCAACCGAGTTTGCTTATAAATATCAGAACTGGCAAGTAGAATCGGTTAGTAAACAATTTATATCTCCGCTAATCATCTTGTGCGAAGCTAAGTGCATTCAAGAAAGAAGTTTATGCCGAGGACTATGTTGAGTGTGAGAAGATGATGAGATAAATATTGCAAGTTAAGTTAGAAATTGGTTCAGTCTTAACCTAAGTATCTACGGTGAATATCGCAAGCGAAATTATAAGTTGAGTCATATTTGCTATGAGGATATGTGGAGACAATTAAACTAATATTTATGATTTCCCAGTCGACACATGGGGACTGACATTAGTATGGGCCTTCGCGATGGCTGTGGACATGAAGAAATTGCGCATTATGGTATTGAAATGAGCCATTGAACGTATGTAAGTTGAATAAGTATCCCAAGTTTGGGAACATGAAAGAGAACATTCGCTATGATTGTGCTGTTTGCTGGTCTGTGATTCCTGAGGAATTCGTATTGGATAATGCAAAGAAACTCTTCGTAAGATACTTTGCACAATTATTGGAAAAGATCATGGGTGAATGGCGTGAAAACAGGTTAGTGATGCTATCGATATACATGGTCTCCAAATGTGGGCACTCATAATTGTTAGTGATGCTATCCATATACATGAGAAATTAAGCGATTGATGCAGGTGTCACGTGTGGCCTCCACATGTGGACACGAGCGGAGAGGAGCAGCAACGGACTTGGTATATTTCCGATTTGTGCAAGTATTATGTATAGACGTGACTCATCGATCTTTTCAAAAAATAAAATTCCCCCTCTTTTTGTGGTCATATTCTATTTTTTTAAGTATATTTTTTGACGACATGAATTCAATCGACTATGGGACTGGTAAGATAGGAGTAGGTCCATTGCATTTTAGTATGATAGAAGATGGAATAAAGTAATAGGTTAGATAAGAAATGCAATGTACCGCCTGTCTTGTAGTCAATCATTTTCAAACTCGTCAAATTAGATACTGCGTCAAAATATTTGAACATGATGAGTCCTTCTATCTGCAGCAGAATCGTTTATACATAACTACTGTTGGAATATGTCAAGGGGCCCGATTTATTATGACATAGACGGCTTAGAACCGAGCATATTTCCGTGGCAAATCAGGGTGCAAGTATATACCTGACTCCTCCATGACACGCCGATGAGGGTCGCGCCCTCGTCGGAGGCTGGTCCATTTCCGCATGGCACCGTCTTATGGACGGGCCGAATGACGCCGTCTTATGGACGGATCGAGAATGTGATGGTGCCGTCTTATGGACGGTGCCGAAGGAAAGGACAAATCAAGGAGCTTCTTCGGACAGAGGGAAGAGACCGGTGGAGGGCCCCACCGTTTCGGAGATTGCGGAACCCGTTAGGATGAGTGGGTTAACCGCCGAGTTCCTTGACGCGTTCCGAATAAGAGATATACCAAAACACGTGGTGAAGGAGTGGCTCGAGATGGGACGTCAGGCTGGCCTGATACTAATAAAAGATGGAGTCACCTTTCGGATTCCGAGGGGTGATAGCTGTTTCCAATAGGCCAGCCTTGACGTATTTTGAAAGAAATCCGTCACTCCCGCCGCGTGGACGAGATGACCACACGGTGTTTACCGACTTCGGTCGGTTGATGAGCCAGTTTGCGACCGCGCGTCGCATGATGGGAGAGGTTTGTAATCAGATCGGCCATTGTTACTTACTCTTTGTTTCATTCGTATCTTACAATGTTTTTCGTTGTTTTTGCTTTTCTTTCAGATGGAGCGGACGGTTGTGGAGATGAGCACCGCAGCCGCAATAGGGGAGTACTGCATGCTCAGGCATTCGGAGCTTGACAGCCCGGATATAATAGGAGAGCAGACGAAGAAGGCCGCCGAAAAATTGATGCAGAATCAGCGGGAAAAGCATGCCCAAGAAATGGCGGCACTCCGGGAAGAACATAACAAGGTGATTGATGCCCTAATTCGGGTTCATCGCAGCGAATTAACGGAGTGTGCGGCGTTTCACATTGGGAAAAGGCATGCTCTTGAGCAATCGATCGACACCCTCAAGACGAACGAAAAATATGCTCAAGACAAACTGAAAGAGGTTAGGGCTGAGACCGAAGACAAGTTGAAAAAGGCCAAAGATGCCAATGCTGCTGATAAGAAGGCTCTCGGGAAGGCATTGGAGGAGAACAAGGAATTAAAATCAAAGAATGAGTCCCTCCAATCCACCGTGGAAGTCTTCGGGCTCGAGCCGCTAGGTTGCCGTCCCAGATCAACGATTGTTTCCGGAAACTGATCTGAGAGTATACAGTGCATTCTCTGACTTTCAGAAACCTGGCGGCCCTAGCTAATGCGACCTCAACTGCTCTTTATTTTTTTAGAGGGAGTGTCGAGACACAAAGAATCTTGGGCATATCCCTAACTCCTGAAGAGAGAGAAAGACTTGATCCCAGTCTATCCGGCAAGTTCGAGCCTGTGGATGCGGAAGATAAACTCGACTGCTCGGGGGATCCGTTCGGGGCGCTCCAATTCAACTTGGAGGAAGACTTGCACCAGCAACTATATTCAGAGGAGGTCAAGATACCCGAGGAGGGCCCATCGGTGGACGCGTTTCGGAGGTTGACCGCATTATTCCCGGAACCAGTGGGTCCCCTCGTGGGAGACCTTCTTAAAGACGAGGAGGTGATGGGTCAACGTGACCCCCCATTATACGTTCCTTCTAGTGTGACAGGAGCTCTGGAGCGCCATGAGGTCGAGATGGCGAGCTTTATTCCCGAGAAGTTGCCCGTTGCGGGGACTAAAGAAACAGAGACTCATCCTCCCTCGTCGACAATTAAGCTGGTAAGAAAGCGCCCGGTGAAGGTTCGGGCTCCAAGAGGAAGAAATAAACTTCCATATCTGTTTTCTTCCGTTTTGTACTCTCCGCATTTTGTATTCTCCCTTTTTTTTATATATATGAAATTGATCTTCGTTTTTCCTTTTAATTTCTCCACTGTACTTTAAATAAAGAATCATACTCTGAATAACGCAAATTCTCCTCTTCTCAACTTTATTTTCTCGCCACATTCTTCAAGAAATATATAATTCCGAATAATCCACCTCGAGAAATAACCGTTCTTTCGCATAAGAATATATGTGAATTTCCGATATAGATGCGCAACAATAGCGCATATAATAATAATCAGGATGCGTAGAAGTCCCCAGTGTGGCGGAGCTTGTATAAGTCTGCGATAACTCTAAGGCGAAAGCCTCTTTGAATTGAGTAGATACTCAAATTAAGTCCACCGCTCTGCATTCACCAATATATCTTTGCCACCGGTATACACTTACACCCGGGGCCATCACACACTCGCCAACGGCATATACTTGCACCCGTGGCTATCACACTCTTGCCACCGGTATATACTTGCACCCGGGGCCATCACATTCACGCCACCGGTATATACTTGCACCCGGGGTTGTCATACACTTACTCGGCCCGTCCATAAGACGGCGCCATCGTACATTCGACCCGTTCATAAAACGGTGTCATTCGGCCCGTCCATAAGACGGTGCCATCGCACTCTCGACCCGTTCATAAAACGGCGTCATTCGGCCCGTCCATAAGACGGTGCCATGCGGAAATGGACCAGCCTCCGGCGAGGGCGCGACCCCCGTCGGCGTGTCATGGAGGAGTCAGGTATATACTTGCACCCTGATTTGCCACGGAAATACACATCACAACAAACAGGCCTCTTAACATATTCCAACAGTCATTATGTACAGACGGTTCTGCCGCGGACAGGAAGACTCATCATGTTCGAAATATTTTGACACAGTATTCAATTTGACGAGTTTGAAAATGATCGACTATAAGACAGGTGGTACATTGCGTTTCTAATCTAACTTACTTAATTTATTCCATCCTCCTTCGTACTAAAACGCAATGGACCTACTCCTACCTTACCAGTCCCCTAGTCGATTGTATTCATGTCGTCAAAAAAGATACTTAAAAAATTAGAATATGACCACAAAAAGAGGGAAAATTTTTATTTTCAAAAAGATCGATGAGTCACGTCTATACATAATACTTGCGCAAATTGGAAATATGCCAAGTCCGTGGCAGCTCCTCCCCGCTCATATTTGCGATTTTGTACGTTCCTTCCTTCACTACGGCCGTTACTCTGTACGGTCCTTCCCACTTTCGATCCAACTTGCCAACATGCTTTGAGACTTCCACTTTCTTAAGAATCAAGTCTCCAACTTTTAACAACATAGGTCGAACGCCTTTGTCGTGCCTCTTAGCCATCCGCCTTTTACATACCTCCATTCGTATTGCGGCTCTATCGCGGATATCATCAATACAGTGAAGGTCCAACTTTCTCATATCCTCGTTCAACACCTCGTCATAAGCGATAACTCTTTCCGATAAAATAGTCACTTCAACCGGAGACACGGCCTCAGAGCCATATACTAAAGAGAAAGGGCTGAATCCGGTAGTGGACCTCGGTGATGTCCGATACGCCCACATCACATTATGCAATTCATCCACCCAAGAGCCTTTGGATTCATCTATCCGTGTTTTCAACTGTTGTAAAATAATGCGATTGATAACTTCTGTGAGCCCGTTTGTTTCTGGGTGTGCCACGGAGGTAAACCGCTGTTCAATTCCATAACTCTCACACCATTCGTTTACCCTCTTTCCGGCAAATTGCGTTCCGTTATCTGACACCAAGATCCTGGGAATTCCGAATCGGCACACAATATACCTCCAAAGGAAGCTGATAACTTCCTGTTCCCGAACACGTGATACTGCTTCAACCTCTATCCACTTAGAGAAATGTTCCACGGCCACGATGCAGAACTTCTTTTGGCTGGGTGCCTTCGGAAATGGTCCTAAAATATCGATGCCCCACATATCGAAAGGGCATGTTGTCGGTAAAGGTTTCATAATGGCTCTTGGTATATGATGCACGTTCGAGTGGAACTGGCATGCAGAACAAGTCCGAACAAAATTCACACAATCTTTCACCAGTGTTGGTTAAAAATAACCGGCCCTCTTAACCTTGTTCGCCAAGGATCGACCTGCCGAGTGATCACCACAGTCCCCAGAGTGAACTTCCTCTATAACGGCCTTTGCCTGTACTGGGGACAAACTTCGAAGATATGGGCCTCTGAAATTCTTCTTATACAGCTTATCATCCACATACACGAAATTGGTAGCTCATTGCATAATTCTTCGGGCCTCGCCTTCGTCGGTAGGCAACTCTCTCTTGATTAGGTAATTTACAATAGCATCGTTCCAAGATGGCTCGTCGGTTATGGCATCTAATAAAAACCATGTCTCATTCGAAAATTCCAAATTAGCCACCTCGACCGTCTGTTTCTCCAATGGACTGACTGAGGGCTGGTAATGGATCATTGTTGTTATCTTCGACTCATCCGAGAGTTCTAAAATCGTCGCCGCCTTTGCAAGACCGTCTGCACTCGTGTTTTCCTCCCTCGGGATATATGTAAGCGTAAACATCTTAAGATTCTTAGCCGCCTCTTTGAGTTTTTCCAAATACCTGCACAAATGGTTCCCCTTGGTGGAGTAAGTATCTGCAAATTGGTTCACCACTAACTGGGAATCAGAATGAGCATGCAAACGAACGATTCCAAATTCCACTGCCAAGTTAATACCAAATATCAAGGCTTCATACTCGGCGACGTTGTTAGTTGCGGAGAAGCGCAACTTTACCGCATACTCATGTTCTTCACCAGATTTCCTTTATTTAAAATAGATACCAATTCCGGCTCGCCCGGCAGACACCGATCCATCGACAAAGGCGTCCCAATATTCCTGAATACCCAATTCCTCCGACCGAGTCATCTCTACTATGAAATCTACTAACACCTGGGCCTTTAACTCTCGCCTGGAGATATACTCTATCTGATACTGGCCCAATTCGATATTCCACTTTGCAAGTCTACCAGAGGCATCAATATTTGATAGCACACTTCGGATAGGCTGATCTGTCAAGACTGCAATATGATGTCCTTGAAAATAATGCCTCAATTTCCTTGAGGCAACAATCAGAGCTAATACGAACTTCTCTAAATCGGTATATCGGGATTCCGCTCCCTGCAATTTCCTGCTCACATAATATATCGGTCTGTGCTCTTTGTCGCTAAGTCTGACCAACGCAGCGCTCACTGCCTCTCTTGTCACTGACAAATATAAACCCAACGGTTCTCCTGGAGATGGAGGAGACATAAACGGTGGCTTGCTCAGATAGTCTTTCAAGCTCTCAAAAGCCCTGCTACATTCGTCGTCCCAGTACAAAAGATTTGTTTTACACAAAACTTTGAAAAACGGCAAACTTCTTTCTGCAGATCGCGAGATGAAGCGATTTAATGAGGCTAACCTCCCAGTTAGCCTTTGAACTTCCTTAACAGTCGTCGGAGGAGTCATTTCTTGGATAGCCGTTATCTTATCTGGATTCATCTCAATTCCTCTTTCAGATACCATAAAGCCGAGAAATTTACCTCCTTTCACACAAAAAGCACACTTGAGCGGATTCAATTTCATTCTATACTTTCTCAGCACCCCAAAACAATCATTCAAATACTGGATGTGATTATCCCCATGTTTACTCTTTATTAATATATCGTCGATATAAACCTCCAAAGACTTTCCGATCATATCTTTGAACATCGAATTCATTAAACGTTGATAGGTGGCCCCAGCATTTTTCAACCCAAATGGCATAACTCTATAACAAAAAATGCCTTTTTTTGTCATAAATGAAGTAAACAACTTGTCCTCACAATGCATGAAAATTTGGTTATATCCCTTAAAGGCATCTAACATACTAAGCAATTCAAAGCCACAGGCCGCATCCACCATCATGTCAATGGCCGGCAGCGGATACGGATCCTTCGGGCATGCTTTATTTAAATCAGTAAAATCGATGCAAACTCTCCAGCCACCACTCGTCTTTGGGACCACCACTGGATTCGCGACCCAATCCGTGTATCTAACAGGCTCTATGAATCCTGCCTGCAGCAAACTTTCCACCTCCTCATCAATCGCCCTCTCTTTCTCAGGGGAAAACTTCCTCTTCTTCTGATGAACTGGTCGCACATATGGGTTAACATTGAGTCTATGAGAACAGACTTGGGGATCAACCCCCACATAATCCTGATAAGACCAAGCAAAAACATCTACATTACTTTGCAAAAAAGAAATTACCTCCTTCTCAAACTCTGGTGACAACTCGGAACCGATTGTCACTGTCTTTTCAAGATTGCCGGGAAATAAAGGCACTGTCTTGATTCCCAAAGGCTCCATCTTCATATCGTTCTCTTTAAACTTCCTAAGAGAGGGTCCGTCGTTTGTGTCAATAACTTCATCAGACGAGAATTCCACCATACAAACAGGTAACTTGGCTTTCGATCCATCCATACCACTTCTACACATCACATTATAACATGATCGCGCCAGCTCTTGATCTCCCTTCATCTTCCCAACTCCTAATTGTGTTGGGAACTTCATCATCAAATGTGGCTGAGACACCACGGCTCCAAATAAGTTTAAACAACTTCTCCCCAGGATCGCATTATAAGGGAGTATAGGGAGATCCACCACCACAAACTCCACCATCAAAGTTCTTGATATTTCGGGATCGCCCAAAGTCACCGGCAGAAAAACAGATCCCTCAGCTGCAACAACGCTATTATTAAAACCAACTAACTTTGTGTGCACAGGCTGGAGTTGGGTGGTTCCTTTCAATGCCATCTGCTCAAAGGCCGCAAGAGTCAATATGTTTGTAGCGGCCCCGGTGTCGACTAACACTCGAGAAACCGGATGATTCGCAATAATAGGAGAGACAACCAATGCATCATCTTGTGGGGAGAAAACCCCAGATAAATCCTCAGGTCCGAAAGAGATCGTCATCTTGTCCAAGTCCGTCAACTGGACCGTGTTAATTTCCATGAATCGCCCCTGTTGGTGTAGTGCCTGAAAGGAACGTTTACGGGCGCGATTCGAATCGCCGACGCTTTTTCCCCCCGCGATAGTCATAATGTTGGGGCCTAGGTTGCCCCATCTTGGTTGGGCATTTTCAACATTCAAAATAGGTTGACCCTGGTTAGGGCCAACCGGAGGAGGAGGCAATGCTTGCTGATTCGCGGGGGCTGGTGGATAAGCTTCATATCCGTACCCCTGCTGATTTCTTTGCGGCTGATGCCTGCCGCGGCCACGATAGTTGTTTCCTCTCCTTCCTCCTCTCTGATTCTGTCTGCCACCATTAAAGAATCCTCTCTGGCCACCTCCTTGACGCTGGCCACGCTGTCCTCCGTATCCACGTCCTCTTTCATTTGGCCGTGGTGCGTCGGCCCTTGGGGGTTTGGGTGCCGTCCCCTCCGGAATACTTATATCGATTTTTCCCAGTTTAGACTCGGGTAGAGCCTCCACAGTGCTGATCAGTTCATCAAGCTGACCCAATTCTAACAACCTTTCTACCTCGGACATTAACTCCCGGCAATCATTGGTTGCGTGCCCAAAACTCCGATGGAAGCGACAAAATACTTGGGACTCGTAAGTCCCCGGTGTTGGTTCATGCAAAGGAGGAGGATAACGAAGTGAACCTGCCTTCTTTTGCTCGATAATCGCAAAAATCTGCTCATAATTGTATGTGGGAAATGCTCTCAACTTCGGTTTTGCATGTGGGACAATCTTGTCCGGCCCGCGACTTGCAACAATATTGTGGGAACCATATGCCCGCACTTCGATCACTCCATGATCTCGCAAACCTTCATCTTCTCGGATATACTGTGTGCATCTCAAAGCCAAATCCTCCATACTTTCCGGGGGATCCCTATTCAAAGAATTACATAACGGATGCCCAGCTAGAATAAGCTGCAGCACCCCAACCTTCTCACTAACAGTGATCCGAGGTATTTTCCTACACTCGGCCTCGAAACGGGTAATAAAACCCAACAATCTTTCCGAAGAATCATACCGCAACGCGGTCAAAGAAGTAATAGACTTTATCGGCGTGTTAAAAGGCGCGAAAGCCGAATAGAATTGATCCTTAAAATCCTGATAAGAAACGATCGAACGTTTCGGCAACCGGTTAAACCATCGGAGGGCTGATTCTTTAAGGGAGGCGGCGAAGACGAAACACATGGCCGCATCACTGAAATTCATCAAACTTACATGAATTTCCAAATTCGACGTATGAGCATGCGGGTCAGTCGACCCGCGATACTGTGGAAGATCCTTAGGCATTTCAATAAATTCGGAGCGAGTGGCTCCGATAATTGCCATGGAAAAAGGAGATAGGGCATTCGAAGTATTCCATGGACTTTGCAAAACTTCCAAAGATGGTGACGCCTTTCCTCGATTACCGATGGGCTCATTAACCCTCTCATTCTCAAAGTAGTCTCCCTCGTAAGCTGAGGTCTGATGAGTATCCCGGGTGTGCTCCCCGTACACTCGTCTCCTTTCCTGGCCAAGAGTCAGATTGGCCTCCAACTGGTTCATCCTAGCCTCGCTTTGCTCCAACTTCCCGCTCATCTCCTTAAATTTTGATTCTATCAATTCTCCGATCTTTTGCAAAGTGTTGCTTTGCTCTTCGATTGCTGCAGTATTTGCTCGTGGTTCCGGAACACGATCAATATCATCCTCTGAGGCCACATTATTAACAGGTTCCGGGGTGGCATTGTTCCTTCGGGCTCTCCTTTGAGCCTCCACTTGCTCTAATTGGGCGATTAAAGTACGCCTTCGCTCTTCCAAATCCTCATCGGGTTCTGTCTGATCAGCAGATCTAGAGCGTGCAGGTGGCGGCAGGTGGGCGGTGTTACGGACCGCAACTCGGCCAACTCGTGCGAATTCATAACATTTGGACAGACATTCACGTGATCGAGGATAAAAACTTGGTTCCCCCCCGGATGAAAACCCGCTCCGGGAGGGCCGAATAGTCACATTTTGAGCAGGGGGCTCCTCCAGAACTGACGACCGAGCCCCCGGTAACACAGCAAAATCATCATTAATTTGAGGAATAGGATCCGCCTCAAATTCTTCGTCAAAAGTATCTTCATTAGAATTCCGAGTAGTCATGATAACAGAAATCCGAACTCAGCAATAAAGCTCTCAATGGGATAAAAATCTCGAGTCCCCACGGACGGCGCCAAACTGATCTAGTCTAAAAATATTTTGGGTATTTATTTTTNCGGATATCAAGTGGATAAGTCAAAGAGATAGAATCAAGTTATTGTTGGGCGCTTGGTCATGTCAGCGATGAACATGATGAATCTATGTTAAGTGGATGAGCCTATATTTTTATTTCGTATAAATGGTGTATCTAGTAATTGTCTCATGACTGTCTCGTATTTTTTTTTGTTTTGTAATGGTTGAAAGAACCAAGAAGCTGGCCTGGATGTATTAAGATCGCTCCCTTAAACGAAGTTGCGATAGTCAAGGGTCATTCCCTTATGTATGGCGAGGAAACTTGTGTTACGATCTCCTACGATGAGAGATGCCTGATCGGGATCCGTACGAAAGTGATCAAGTAATTACTCCCAAAAGGAATAGACTCTTTCAACACATTGTTAATGGGTCTTAAGCATTTTATGGATGGCTCGGGTTCATTATTTATGAGAGAGACAGATTAGCATGTTTGATCTAGTCTAAAAATATTTTGGGTATTTATTTTTAGATCAGTCAATTTATAATTAATTCGAAGTCGAGAGCCCCAAAGTTATGAAAAGCGGGACTTTGACTAAGAAGAAAGCGAGAGCCCTAAGGCGAAACTAAAACCTCATGATGACAGTTGAGAAATATTTTCTAAGTTCGATCGAGTAATACTAACAAATCGAAACAATATATCATAATTTCAGTCAATAACGAAGCGCACTAGTATGCAAAGTAAAAAGTGATACGTATAAGAGCATACACTCCGAGTTGAAGAAGCGTGAAATTCTCAATTCATTTCGAAATCTGATTCCGTTAGTAATAACGAGATGACTTTGACCTTATTCATGGTATTGTTAAAAATTTTATGAACGAGTTCTGGATTTCTAGACGAGCTGATATAATGTGGTTTACGACTCAAAATCTGAATCTTAAAACCAGGGTACTATTGATATTACCTGGGATATTTTCGTTATTTCAACGACCCGGGAGCTCGTCCGATGTGGCTAGATGGTATTTTCGATATTCTCGTACATTTTCGTCATTCTATAGTTTTGGGGGTGTTCTCGTAATCTGGACGTCCCGGGCTCACATATTGACATTTGACTTACGTTTCTAGCAGTCTCAGACATATTTGGACCCGGACGAGGCCAATGGTATTTTCGTAATGTGGCACCCGAGGAGCGTGCCGGTAAGTTGTGGCGACGTTTTTGTTTGAGTGTTCGAAATCTGGAAGCAATGAATTATTTTACGGGGTTTTTCCGGTATTATCTCATCTCTATCTCCAACTAATTATCAATCGAGGTGAATTTCCGGAGTTCTATTATGGAATGTCATTTATTCCAGTTTAATTGAATATTATCTGGTTACTTTCGGCTGAATCCAGTGAAATTGGACTCCTTGGGCTGATATTTATTAATTGGGCTAGATTTCTCTATAAATATGAGCCCCATGGCACTGAAAAGGGATTCAGACTCTTTTGGTACCTCCCAAGGCAAGGCTCTGGCTCAAATTCGATAAGGCAATCGCGAGACTTCGCTTTTCAATCTCATCCTCCAGTTTTCGCACCAAAACTCGCGGCCACCTTCATCTGGGTTACTGTTCGCGAGATATTGTTGGAACAGTGCCATTCGCGAGTTCTTGTTACCTGTCACTATTCGCGAGATATTGTTGAAACAGTGTCATTCGCGAGTTCTTGCTACCTATCACTGTTCGCAAGATATTGTTGGAACAGTGGAGGTCGCGAGTTTTCGTACGAAAACTCACGACCTCCACCCTCTCTCGCGAGTTTTCGGCAGTTTCGTCGTAACTTAGTGTTTTCGATCTTTTTTCGAGACGTTTCCATCTGTATTATTGTTGTCACATCATTGTACTTGTATTTGTTGAATATCATAGTGAAAACCAAGGTAGAGCTTCGCTCTCCCGAGGACGTAAGCTCACGCATTGTTGGCCCAACCTCGTATATCGCTCGTCTCCTCACAACAATTGAATTTCGAGTAATTAAAAATTGACTTATCAAAAAATAAATACCCAAAATATTTTTAGACGAGATCAGTTTTTTTATATATTAGACAGCGAATATTCTGAATATAAAATATTTAGCCTGTCTAATTTATAACAGAATCTAATAAAATAAAATAAATATATTCAAAATTACAATATATGATTTTAAATTCGATCGGTTTAGTGGTTTCAACGGATCGATATTCGGTTTTCTAGATCGAATGTATTTCTTAGTTTAAACAATAATATAACAAATGTCATTAATTATTAATAAAATTTAAGAGTACTTCAATTTGCATGTAAAATAATTAGTGATTTATATCGCAATAAAACGATTATAACGCATAATATATAACGGGATCATAATCAAAATCAAACACATATTTTATGAATTACAAAATACGATTATAAAATTGACCAATTTAGTGTGTCATTAACTAATAATAAAAATTTAAGAGTCATTCAATGTACAAGTTAATTTAGAAAATATGTGTTTCATTTGATCATGATTCCGTTATAGATTATGTGTTATACTCGCTTTATTACGATATAAATTTTTAATGATTTACTTGCAGATTGAAGAACTATTAAATTTTTATTAATAGTTAATAACATTTGTCATTCTATTTTCTAAACTAAAATATACATTCGATCAAGAAAAAACGAATAATCAATCTGTTGAAACCACTAAAACGATCAATTTTATAATCGAATTTGTAATTAAGAAAATATGTGTTTCATTTTAGTATGATTCTGTTATAGATTATGCGTTATAATTAGCGGTGTTCACTATTCGGTATTTACTGATTACATAACCGAATATCAAATCATTTTCATTACGGAATACCGAATTTTAAAAATCGGTTTGGTATTCGGTTTTATTTTTTTACCATTTCGGTATTCGATTCGGTAATTTACCGAATACCGAATTCAATTTGTTAATTATTTTTTCCAAATATTTAAATTCTTAGTGGGAATTGGAATTCTTCATATCCTAAAATAAAAGGGAGGTTCTCGGCTAATTGAAAATTAAAGCAAATTTTCTTCATAAACAAAATCGACCCCGGTTTTATATCTTGATTCATCAATGGTCATGGTATATCATTCGAGCCTTTTCGATTCACTTTACTTAGATAATTCGCTACTTATTGTTTGTTGTTGTTGTGAAAGTCATATTTTCTTGTGAAATTATGTTTGTTATTGTTTAATAGATAGATTTCTTGCCAAATTTTGCTAATTTAATGTGTTTTAAGTTAGAACACATTTTTACTCTCTTTCATATTCTAATCGGTAATTTCGGTAAACACCGAACCGTACACAAATAATTTGGTTTTTTACCGAACCGTCAAAATTCAGTTGGATGGTTCGGTTTTTTTATTGAGTTAATCGGTAGTGAATTTATTGAGTTAATCAATATTCGGTTTTTTATTTCGGTTCAGTAATATCGAATGAACAGCCCTTGTTATAATCGTTTTATTACGTTATAAATCACTAATTATTTTACTTGCAAATTGAAGTACTCTTAAATTTTTATTAATAGTATATAACATTTGTTATTCAATTTTCTAAACTAAGAAATACATTCGATCAAGAAAACCGAATAATCGATCCGTTGAAACCACTAAACCGGTCAATTTTATAATCATATTTTGTAATTTAGAAAATATGTAATTTTTATCTAGTCTAAAAATGTTTTAGAACGTTTGTTTATGATCAATCAATTTTTTTTAATAATTTTTAATTTAATTATTGTTGGGACACGAGCAATATACGAGGTTGGACCCATAATGTGTGAGCTTACGTCCTCGGGAGAGCCTAACTCTACCTTGGCTTTCACTATAATAATAAGAGGTTACATGTACTATCAAGATGTAATGATAATCCAAACAAAAACGGCATGAAAACGATCAAATTCACTACGTCGCAAATGGATTGAAGCGAGTCGCAAGATTTCGACGAAAACTAGCGAGTACAAACAAAATGTTGCGACTAGCATCACAAAGTCGAGAAAAATACCATAACCTCGCGACCAGGGTCAAATCCGCGCGATTCCGGTCACAAACTCGTGAAGAGCTACAAAATCTCGCGAAAAGACTCACAAGGTCGCGTCTACGATCACAATCTCGCGAATACATGCACAAACTCGCGAATACACTCACAACGTCGCGACTACAATCACAATCTCGCGAATACATGCACAAACTCGCAAATACACTAACAACGTCGCCACTACGATCACAATCTTGCGAATACATGAACAAACTCCCGAATACACTCACAACGTCGCGACTACCATCACAATCTCGCGGCAACCTGCACAATGTCGCGAGTAAGGGCTTTAACAAGGGCTCTCGAGACTTTTTGGCAAAAAGTCACGACTGGGGCATTATCTCGCTAAAACAGAAGCTTTGGGGAGCATGCCAAGAGTCTGACCCTTCTTTGGAACCTGATGTCTTGTATTTATATAAAAACTCGGCCCAATAAGTCAACTTAAGGTCCAAAAGCCCAATCTTAGTCAAATTAGCCCAACTTACTTAGAAAACGTCGCGACTACGATCACAATCTCGCAGCTACCTGCACAATATCGCGAGCAAGGACTTTAACAAGAACTCTCGAGACTTTTTGGCAAAAATTCGCGGCTGGGTCATTAACTCGCCAAAACGGAAGCTTTGGGAAGCGTGCAAAGAGTCTGACCCTTTTCTGGGGCCTCAGGTCTTGTATTTATAGAAAAACTCGGCCCAATAAGTCAACTTAAGGTCCAAAAGCTCAATCTTAGTCAAATTAGCCCAACTTACTTAGAAGATATTCAATTGATCCATAATAACTGTCACAGCGCCCCGGTACTTCGAGAATGCACCCCAGTCGAACATTAGTAGCACGTAATGTCGAGAAAATATATGGGAATATTCTTTTCTAGTTCATTGTCTCCAAATGCTTAGGAGATAACCAAAAATATCGCTTTAGGTCGCCAACGAGCTTTCCGAGTGCCAAATTACGAAAACACCCCTAGCATCATTTCCGACCGAAATCATACAAAACAGCTCAAAACACCATCAGAATCTCCAAACGTGGGCCGGCATGCCCAAATTACGAGACTACCTCTGAAATTACATTACTCAATAAATATAATTTTTATGGTCCCTATTTAGGGGGTACCAACAGTCACCCGATTCGTTAGCAAAGAAACTAGGTTTTGGTTTGTTTTTTATGGGGAAAACGATAACACTAGAAACAAGTAAAAGGACACAGCGATTAATAGTGGAAACCCGAGGAATAGGGGTGAAAATCACTTGACTTCGAGCGAATTACGCTCCTAGCCTGTTCACTAATCAAACAATTCATACAAAATACAGTAGAGGCTTAATGAAAATGACAAGGAAAAGAAAGCAGTAAGAACTCCGGTAGGGTAACGGCCTATTCTTACGCGTCCAAAAGGTCCTGCTATTTCCGTCGTCGCGCTCTATATTTATAGAGTTAGTGGCATGTGTAAATCACGCTCCGTAACCGCCTATGACAGGTTTCTTAGAGGTTGTTGTCGCGCGATGTAAAACGAGGTTGGGACCGAGGCGTGGAACATCGGGCCGCTTTTCGTTAAGTGTATAAATGGGCTGCAAGAGTTCGTTTCCATCATCTGAATCTGCCCAATTGTTATTGGGTCTTATCCGTCACAGGGTGTCTGGTCCTATAGTTCTCATCACTAGCCCCTCGGGCTTGATTGCCATCGTAGAGGTGATACAAGGCCGATCACATGATGTTTGCACATTCGTGAGAACATGGGACCATACCTGTAGGTAGTGAGCGTCCAGGGGACCGATTTTTCCCTTAAGTGTAGGAATTAATTGTATGTAAAACTCAATAACGTATATTTTTGTTATATTTTTATCTTTGTTATTTTTTTTTTAAATATTGATATCCCGATTTGAACCTCTTCACATTCGAAAGTTCAAGAGGCGTGATGAGTGCGCTTGTACTGCCATTTTCTTGGGCAATATTACGTGGCGGCTCACCATTGGCTGGGAGATTTATATTTAAATCGGGGTTTTGGACACTGTTTCTCCTCATCGTCATTTCGCGAAGGAAGAACAGCAAAATCGAGCTGTCTGTGCCTTCAATCTGTTTCACGTTCAATCCATTTCACTCCGATTTTCTTTAAGGTATACATTATGGCTTCTCATAAAATGCGATACCCAGCCATGTCTGAGTTGGATATTGAGGAGTTTAGGTCTAGGTTTTCGATTCCGGCACATTATTCCATCTGGAATGGACGGGAAGATATTCCCTGTTTCCTTCCGGCAGAAATGAATGTGCCGGCGTCTGCTATTCCGGTCAATTACGCTTCTTTAAAGTGCGGGCTTCATTTTCAGCTGCATCCCTTTGTAGCAGTCATTCTTAAAGAAATTCACTGCCCTACTTTTGCGTTATTCTAGGGTAGTTATGTGTATATAGTGGCTTTTATATTTTACTGCCACCAACAGAATCGGGCCCCAACCTTAGAACATTTTTTTAACCTGTTCTTGGTGGGATCCCGAAAGGGGAAAGGTCTATTAGGATGCCGCAAACTATATTATATAGCGGTGCGCACTAAGGAGTGTGCTATTGTAGATAAAGAAGAGTCTCTCCATTCGTGGGAGTCNAACCTCTGGTGACAACTCGGAACCGATTGTCACTGTCTTTTCAAGATTGCCGGGAAATAAAGGCACTGTCTTGATTCCCAAAGGCTCCATCTTCATATCGTTCTCTTTAAACTTCCTAAGAGAGGGTCCGTCGTTTGTGTCAATAACTTCATCAGACGAGAATTCTACCATACAAACAGGTAACTTGGCTTTCGATCCATCCATACCACTTCTACACATCACATTATTACATGATCGCGCCAGCTCTTGATCTCCCTTCATCTTCCCAACTCCTAATTGTGTTGGGAACTTCATCATCAAATGTGGCTGAGACACCACGGCTACAAATAAGTTTAAACAACTTCTCCCCAGGATCGCATTATAAGGGAGTATAGGGAGATCCACCACCACAAACTCCACCATCAAAGTTCTTGATATTTCGGGATCGCCCAAAGTCACCGGCAGAAAAACAGATCCCTCAGTTGCAACAACGCTATTATTAAAACCAACTAACTTTGTGTGCATAGGCTGGAGTTGGGTGGTTCCTTTCAATGCCATCTGCTCAAAGGCCGCAAGAGTCAATATGTTTGTAGCGGCCCCGGTGTCGACTAACACTCGAGAAACCTATGATTCGCAATAATAGGAGAGACAACCAATGCATCATCTTGTGGTGAGAAAACCCAGATAAGTCCTCAGGTCTGAAATGATATTGTCATTTTATCCAAGTCCGTCAACTGGACCGTGTTAATTTCCATGAATCGCCCCTTCTGATGTAATGCCTGATAAGAACGTTTGCGGGCGCGATTCGAATCGCCGACACTTTTTCCTCCCACGATAGTCATAATGTTGGGGCCTAGGTTACCCCATCTTGGTTGGGCATTTTCAACATTCAGAATAGGTTGACCCTGGTTGGGGTCAACCGGAGGAGGAGGTAATGCTTGCTGATTCGCGGGGGCTGGTGGGTAAGCCTCATATCTGTACCCCTGCTGATTTCTTTGCGGCTGATTCCTGCCGCGGCCACGATAGTTGTTTTCTCTCCTTCCACCTCTCTGGTTTTGTCTACCACCATTAAAGAAACATCTCTGGCCACCTCCTTGACGCTAGCCACGCTGTCCTCCATATCCACGTCCTCTTACATTTGGGCGTTGCGCGTCGGCCCTTGGGGATTTAGGTGCCGTCCCCTCCGGGACACTTATATCAATTTTTCCCAGCTTAGACTCGGGTAGAGCCTCCACAATACTGATCAGTTCATCAAGCTGACCCAATTCCAGCAACCTTTCCACTTCAAACATTAATTCTCGACAATCATTCGTTGTATGTCCAAAACTCCGATGAAAAAGACAAAATACTTGGGACTCGTAAGTCCCCTGTGTTGGTTCTTGAAAGGGGGGGATAACGAAGAGACCCACCCTTCTTCTGCTCAATTATGGCGAAAATCTGTTCATAATTGTACGTAGGAAACACTCTCAACTTAGACTTTGCAGGCTGGACAATCTTATCCAGCCCACGACTTGCAACAATATTATGAGACCCATACGCCCGTACTTCGATCACTCCATGGTCTCGCAAACCTTCATCTTCTTGGATGTATTGTGTACATCTCAAAGCCAAATCTTCCATACTTTCCGGGGGGTCTCTATTCAATAAATTACACAACGGGTGTCCAACTAGAATAAGCTGGAGTACCCCAACCTTCTCACTTACAGTAATCCGAGGTATCTTCCTACACTCAGCCTCGAAACGGGTAATAAAACCCAACAATCTTTCCGAAGAGTCATACCGCAACGCGGTCAAAGAAGTAATAGATTTTATCGGCGTATTGAAAGGAGCGAACGCCGAATAAAATTGATCCTTAAAGTCTTGATAAGAAACAATCGAACGTCTTGGTAAACGATTGAACCATTGGAGGGCTGATTCCTTAAGAGAAGCGGCGAAAACGAAGCACATTGCCGCGTCACTGAAGTTCATCAAACTCACATGAATCGCCAAATTCGACGTATGAGCATGTGGGTCAGTCGACCCGCGATACTGTGGAAGATCCTTAGGCATTTCAATAAACTCAGAGCGAGTGGCTCCGATAATTGCCATGGAAAAAGGAGATAAGGCATTTGAAGTGTTCCACGGACTTTGCAAAACTTCCAAAGATGGTGAAGCCTTTCCTCGATTACCGATGGGCTCATTAGTCCTCTCATTCTCAAAATAATCTCCCTCGTAAGCTGAGGTCTGATGAGTATCCCGGGTATGCTCCCCGTACACTCGTCTCCTTTCCTGGCCCAGAGTCACGTTGGCCTCCAATTGGTTCATCCTAGCCTCGTTCTGCTCCAACTTCCCACTCAACTCCTTAAATTTTGACTCTATCAATTCTCCGATCTTTTGTAGAGTATTGCTTTGATCTCCGGTTGCTGCAGTATTTGCTGGCGGCTCCGGAACACGACCAATATCTTCCTCTGAGGTCACATCATTAACAGGTTCCGGGGTAACATCGTTCCTCCGGGCTCTCCTTTGAGCCTCAACTTGCTCTAATTGAGCGATTAAAGTACGCCTTCGCTCTTCCATATCCTCATCTGTTTCTGTCTGATCCGCAGATCTAGAGCGTGCAGGTGGCGAAAGGTGGGCATTATTACGGACCGCAACTCGGCCAATTCTTGCGAATTCATAACACTTAAATAAACATTCGCGTGATCGAGGATAAAAACTTGGTGCCCTTCCGGATGAAAACCCTCTCCGGGAGGGCCGAATAGTTACATTTTGAGCAGGGAGCTCCTCCAGAACTGACGACCGAGCCCCCGGTAACGCAGCAAAATCATAATTAACTTGAGAAATAGGATCAGCCTCAATTTCTTCATCAAAAAAATCTTCATCAGAATTCCGAGTAGTCATGATAATAGAAATCCAAACTCAGCAATAAAGCTTTCAATGGGATAAAAAAAATATCGGGTCCCCACGGACGGCGCCAAACTGATCTAGTCTAAAAATATTTTGGAGCGTTTGCTTTTAGATCAGTCGATTTTTAATTACTCGAAATTTAATTGTTGTGACGACACGAGCGATATACGAGGTTGGGCCCACAATGTGTGGGCTTGCGTCCTCGGGAGAGCGAAGCTCTACCTTGGTTTCCACTATAATAATCAAAGGATACAAGTACAATGAGGTGATAATAATAACACGGGCAAAAACGGCTCGAAAAACGATCAAAAACACTCAGTCGGGCTCGAAAGGCAGGCAGCCGCGAGTTGTGGTCAGCAACACGCAAGAAACACTGTATCAGCAGCAAGTCGCGAGAGTCACTGTGGAACAATAAGTCGCGACTGGAATAGTGCAGAATCAATAACTCGCGAAATGAATAGTGCAGAGTCAATAACTCGCGAAATGAATAGTGCAGAGTTAATAACTCACGAAATGAATAGTGCAGAGCCAATAACTCGCGACTACGTGCGATAAGTCGTGGGTCTACAGTGCAGGAAAATAAAGTCTTGCCTTGGGAAACGTGATAACTATCTGAACCCGTTCAAAGGCACTGGGGCTTGTATTTATAGAGGAATCCAGCCCAACTTCACTTACTTAAGCCCATAAGCCCAGTTAATTTCACTTAGCCCAAAACACTTATATAACCTCCAATTATAATATAATACATGTCATGTTGATACAGAAGTTTCGGGAACCAATCCCGGTCAAGATATTAGTTGGAAATACGATGAGGAAATACCGGAAAACCTCGTAAATTAGTTCTTTGCCTCCAAGCTGTGAATACGCAGCCACATAACATCGTTGCAACCGACCGGTGTGCTCCCAGGTGGCAAATTACGAAAATACCCCTGGCCCCGTCCGGGGCCGAGATGACCCTAAACATCTGAAAATGCTTACAGAAACTTTAAATGGGGCCCAGCGAGCCTGAATTGAGAGAATACCACCTAAGAATGTCTTGTGATAAAATATGAAAATACCGAAAATACTACATAACCACGTCGGACGAGCCCCCGGGTAAGGATAAATACAAGAGAATATTCCCGGGTAATATCAGTGGCGGTCCTACATTTGGAGCAAATTGCTCTGAGAAAGCCAAGATAAATCTGCCATACGACTGTATGGATCGGGCCGGCAAGTTTTTGAACCACGTTCGGGCGTCACCTTGTAATCCTGCCGCGAAGATGCGGTACTTTAGTGAATTTGAGGCCCAAACCGTTCCCATGCGTAACTCGAAATCGGCAACGTGATCGATCGGATCACCGTCACCACGAAATGTCGGCAACCCCTCGGGGTTGCGATAATGCCGATCTGGGACTGCTGCCCAGATCTCTTCAGAGACTCGGAGCATCAAATCTCCCAAGGCGGCTAATACGCCTTCAGATTGTTGGGACGATGTTTGGACCGCATGCAAATTATGCCACCAGTCATCATCCTTATTTCGCCTGATTGGGGCCTCCATGGCCCTGTTGAATAAACCAGTATTGCGTCCCAGATTAGGTTCGCAATCCTTCAATGCACGCATGCTCTCCAACTCCCTGGTGAGCTAGTCAATTCATCGCTGCATCTGCTCCTGGTCATTTCCAAGAGCGGGAGTTAGGGCCCTGGCCGGGGGGAGGAGTAGACCAATATCTAGGCCTCCTCGTTGTTACACCACGCCTGATGATTTCGCCATCATCAGTATTGCGTTCGTCAGGATCACTCTCGTATCCTCTGCTTTTGGGAACAGGGCTTGAAACAGCCGGTGGTTCTGTTCCACTTCTCTCCGACGTAATCTCCAGTACTACCTTCGTGACGATAGCTTCCAGATCCTGCAAAGTGAATGTTGGTGCTGGGAAACTGTCGGGAACCACGTCACTGTCATTTTTCGAAGTTCCAGTCGCCATGCCTTTGATTGTCCTATCCCTGGTAGAAAACTCAAATGGGATTAGAGAATCGTCCCCACGGACGGCACCAAACTATTATGGTCCCTTTTTAGGGGGTACCAACGAACTCGGTTTTGATTTGTTTTTTATGGGGAAAACAATTAACGCTAGAAACAAGTAAAAGGACACATCGATTTATAGTGGAAACCCCAGGAATTGGGGTGAAAACCACTTGACTACGAGCGAATTACGCTCCTAGCCTGTTCACTAATCAAACAATTCATACAAAATACACAGAGGCTTAATGAAAATGACAAGCAAAAGAAAGCAGTAAGAACTCCGGCAGGGTAACGGCCTATTCTTACGCGTCCAAAAGGTCCTGCTATTTCCGTTGTCGCGCTCTGTATTTATAGAGTTAGTGGCGTGTGTAAATCACGCTCCGTAACCGCCTCTGACAGGTTTGTTAGAGGTTGTTGTCGCGCGATGTAAAACGAGGTTGGGACCGAGGCGTGGTCTGCGTGATCGGGCCCGCAGCGTGGTAAACGTGTGAAGGCCCGAAGCGTGGAAAACGTGGGTTTGTAACCATTCTGACCGAACCATGGAGCCAGTTACCAGAAAACGCTTTATTTCGCCAAGGTTATCTTCGGTCCTCTCGTGGAACATCGGGCCGCTCTTCGTTAAGTGTACAAGTGGGCTGCAAGGGTTCGTTTCTACCATTTGAATTAGCCCAATTGTTAATGGGCCTTATCCGTCACATGGTGCTTGGTCCTAGAGTTCTCATCACTAGCCCCTCGGGCTTGTTTGCCATCGTAGAGGTGATACAAGGCCGATCACATGATGTTTGCACATTCGTGAGAACATGGGACCGTACCTGTAGGTAGTGAGCGTCCAGGGGACCGAGCTTTACCTTAGTGTAGGAATTACTTGCATTTAAAACTTAATAACGTATATTTATGTTATATTTTTATCTTTGTTATTTTTTTAAATATTAATATCCCGATTTGCGCCTCTTCACATTCGATAGTTTAAGAGGCGTGATGAGTGCGTTTGTATTGCCATTGTCTGGGGCAATATTACGTGGCGGCTCAGCATTGGCTGGGAGATGAATATTTAAATCGGGGTTTTGGCACTATTTCCCCTCATCGTCATTTTTGCGAAGGAAGAACTGCAAAATCGAGCTCTCTGTGCCCTCAATCCATTTAACGTTCAATCCATTTCACTCCGGCTTTCTTTAAGGTATACACTATGGCTCCTCATAAAATGAGATACCCAGCCATGTATGAGTTAGATATTGAGGAGTTTAGGTCTAGGTATTCGATTCCGGCACATTATTCCATCTGGAAGGGACGGGAAGATATTCCCTGTTTCCTTCCGGCAGAAATGAATGTGCCGACATCCACTATTCCGGTCAGTTAC
>RWGZ01000921.1:158903-176448 GCA_009725065.1 Utricularia reniformis | reverse complement strand
TCGTTCGTTTTGAGGGTGTCGATGGATTGCTCAAGAGCATGCCTTTTCCCAATGTGAAACGCCGCACACTCCGTTAATTCACTGCGATGAACCCGAATTAGGGCATCGATCGCCTTGTTATGTTCTTCCCGGAGCGCCGCCATCTCTTGGGCATGCTTTTCCCGCTGATTCTGTATCAACTTTTCAGCGGCTTTCTTCGTCTGCTCTCCTATTAGATCCGGACTGTCAAGCTCCGAATGCCTGAGCATACAGTACTCCCCTATTGCGGCTGCGGTGCTCATCTCCACAACCGTCCGCTCCATCTGAAAGAAAAGCAAAAACAACGAAAAACATATAAGATACGGATGAAACAAAGAGTAAGTAACAATGGCCGATCTGATTACAAACCTCTCCCATCATGCGACGCGCGGTCGCAAACTGGCTCATCAACCGACCGAAGTCGGTGAATACCGTGTGGTCATCTCGTCCACGCGGCCGTAGTGACGGGTTTCTTTCAAAATACGTCAATGCCGGTCTATTGGAAACACTATCACCCCTCGGAATCCGGAAGGTGACTCCATCTTTTATTAGTACCAGGCCAGCCTGACGTCCCATCTCGAGCCATTCCTTCACTACGTGTTTCGGTATATCTCTTATTCGGAAGGCATCGAGGAACTCGGCGGTTAACCCACTCTTCCTAACGGGTTCCGCAATCTCCAAAACGGTGGGGCCCTCCACCGGTCTTTTCCCTCTATCCGAAGGGGCTTATTGGTTTATTCCTCCCTCCGAACGGGCCCCTTGCTCAACCTCCTCCACCGACGGGCCTATCGGTCCACCACCGCTTATCTCACCCTCTTCCTCGTCATCTCCGACGACGTCCACTAGTGTCTCGGCGAAGTCATACATCCCTTCGTCAGGGGAGAACTCTCTAGCAGTAAGCTCTAATCGCCGAGACACAGGAATTAAGTCTTCGGGACTTTCGGGGTGCTCTGTAGCCGGCTCATTTCATGCGAGCTCGGGATCCTCAATTACCGGAGCAGGTGGTGTTGGAGTAACCGGTCGGGCCTCTTCTGCTTGCGGCACCGTTTCTTGCAAGCTTTGCTCCAGCTCAGCCGCTGCGGTGCGGTTCTGGGATCCTGGCGCCATCTCGAAGATCAACTCATCTTTCTCCGTAACGAGAGTACGGAGGGACCTCAACTTGTCACCTAATCTCGAACGATCTCCAGGGGGAGCCATTATTTTATCTGCAAAACAAGCAAGTCGCGTGAGAAATACAGTTAAAAAGATTGTAGAACATATATACGCTGGTGTTAGGAAGGTGTGCTTATCGAGGGAAAGGTGTTGAGATGGTTTAAGTGTTAACACATGGTCCAGATACCTAATAGTCCCCTACTAAAATGGGTAGGGGCCGGAAGAATGTTGGAGGCGACCAAGATCGGGGCATAGAATAGCGTCTTCGGGGTCCAGTCAGTACCATCCGATGTAGCGCACGCGACAAGTATCCTCTCCAAAGCCTTAGGAGTAATGGATCGCGGGATAGGATAGTAAGACTCCGGAAGGAAAGGTTCCCCTTCAATTGGGAACCGCCAGGGAAGGCTAAGCACAGATAACCTAGTGGAACCCACACCAGTGACAAAAAAGAAATGTCTCTTCCAGTCATGATTCGAGTGAGGAGTAGAGAATGGGAAGGAGCTTTTCTTGTGCCTCTGGCGAAAAAAGATGCAACCCTGGGCACCATAGTGGATAGCGGTACTGATTTGGAAAATTTGGAAGAAGCTATCGACGGTTATCGAAATCCCGTTGGTCTCCATGAAAATAATGAAGGCAACCACTAAAGATATCGAATTTGGGTTAAGCTGGAAGAGATGGATGTTTAAACAGGTCAAGAGAGCGGAGATGAATGGGTGAAGCGGAAAGCGGAGACCGCACTCTAGATATTCAAGACAAACGGTATGAGTGCCAACCCGCGGACGCAGGATCCGATCAGAAGGACCCGGCTTGTATAGAACACAATCGGAAGGGAGGTGGTAGTTTTCCACGAGAGATTTCCACTTCCGATCATGCATGGTATATGGCTTATCAAAGGATTTCAAGGCCTTGACAGCATAACTCTCAGGACCTACGGTGTTTTCAAGATGTGTGATCCGTCTGAAGAAGTGTGGATAAGGATTCGTAATGGGGGATCGAAAGGGTGAAAGACTCGAATCGGAGCTCCCCGAGCCGGATGAGGAGTCCGAGGAATGGGATGACGAGGCATCGGAGTCGGAGGACACGATGTGAAGTTCTCGAAATTACGATTTTTCAAATTTTTATAATTTTTTCCTGATTTTATTAAGTGTCTCGCGAGTTTTCGTATCAAAAGTCCCGAAAGTCACTGTGCAGCCTACGTAGTCGCGAGTGCACTGTGCAATGCAAGTAGTCGCGAGAACTCGTTCAAAAGTCGCGAATGCACTGTGCTATGAGGGTATTCGCGAGAAATCGTTCCAAAAGTCGCGAATGCCACTGTACTATGAGAGTATTCGCGATAAATCGTTCGAAATGTCGCGAGAAGTTTGTGTTAACGCGAATAAGTACTGTAACAGGGGGGATCCGGTATTTATAGGGCCGGACCTTCGTGTCGGGAAAAATCCAGAGATTTTTGCCCGAGCTCGGAATCTGATGTTCTTAGTGTCAAAACGACCGCGTCTGCGAGGGGTTCTCAACCCTACTAACAGTTTTTCCGAAAAAATTCCCAAGCAAGCGTCGACTTTCGAGAAGAGCTAATATGATATGGTTTACGACTCAGAATCTGAATCTGAAAACCAGGGGAATATTGATATTACCTGGGGATGTTTTTGGTATCACGATGCCCCATGAGCTAGTCTGACGTGGCTAGATGGTATTTTCGGTATTCTTGGTATTCTCGTCTATTTACGTCATTCTATGGTTTTGGGGGGTATTCTCGTAATTTGGACTTCCCGGGAGTACATATTTGCATCTGACTATCGTTTCTGGCCGTCTCAGGAAAGTTCGGCCCCAGACGGGGTCGAAGGGTATTTTCGTAATTTGGCACTCGAGAAGCATACCGGTAAGTTGTGGCGATATTTTTGGCTGTATATTCGACATCTGGAAGCAGTGAATTATTTTACGAGGTTCTCCGGTATTTTCTCATCGATATTTCCGGCTAATTCTCGATCGAGATGCATTTCCGAAGTTCTATTGTGGAATGGCATTTATTCTAATTTAATTGAATATTATTTAGGTGCCTTGGGCTTAATCCAATGAAATTGAGCTCCTGGGCCTAAAACTTATTAATTGGGCTGGATTTCTCTATAAATAGGAGCTCCAAGACACTGAGAAGGGATTCAGACTCTCTTAGCTCCTCCCAAGGCAAGGCTCTGGCTCAAATTCGCTAAGGCAGTCGCGAGACTTCGTTTTTCAGCCCTCATCCGCGAATTTTCGCACCAAAACTCGCGGCCACCCTCATCTGGGTTACTATTCGCGAGATTTCGTGTGAACAGTGCCATTCGCGAGTTCTTGTCTGAACAGTGCCAATCGGGAGTTATTGTATGAACAGTGCTAGTCGCGAGTTCTTGTTTGAACAGTGTCGGTCGCGAGTTTTCGCTGGTACAGTGTTTTCCGCGAGTTGTTGCTGGTACAGTGTTTTCTGTGAGTTGTCGACCACAACTCGCGGCTGCCAGCCTTTTGAGCCCGACTGAGTGTTTTCGATCGTTTTTCGAACCGTTTTTGCCCGTGTTATCATTATCATCTCATTGTATTTGTATCACTTGATTATTATAGTGGAAACCAAGGTAGAGTATCGCTCTCCCGAGGACGTAAGCTCACACATTGTGGGCCCAACCTCGTATATCGCTCGTGTCCGTACATAAACTGAATTCCGAATAATTAAAAAATTGACTAATCTAAAAATAAATACCAAAAATATTTTTAGACTAGATCAGGATATCAAAATGAGAGTTATGTTTTCGGAGGGATCGATCGAGTTGATATGCTACGTGGATGCCGACATTGGAGGAGACTTAGACAATTGGAAAAATACATCAGGGTATGTATTTACGGTTGATGGTATAATTGTTAGTTGGAAGTCGAAGTTGCCAAGATTTGCCTCACTTTCGTCCAAACGAGCAGAGTATATTGCAATTTCTGATGCATAAAGGGCATGGTGTTGCTTCAGAACTTCTTGATGGAGATCGGTTAGTGGACCGATCAATGAACTTTGTATAGTGACAATCAAATTGTTATTATCTTGGCAAAGAATGTGGTATTCCATCGAGGAAAAAACTTATTGAGTTGAAGTATCATTATATCTTGGACTTACTAAAGAGGAAGGTTCTTCAGTTGATGAAGATCAACAGAACAGAAAATCTGGCTGATATGCTGACTAAGGGTGTTACTGTGGCAATGCTAGAGCTATGTGTGAGTGGAGATCTTCAAGGTCAATGAGATACTACCTCGAAGATCGGAGACCTAGTTATGTTCAAACGAGAACTATGTGGAAGATGCATTACTGATCTCTAAGTGGGAGATTTTTTAGTGTGGAGATTGGTGTTGATGATGGATCGGCATTGATGAACCCGATCCATATAAAACTTGTGATTAGAGACATATTTGATCGATGGATATTAAGTGTTGAATAAAGACGATCAAGAAAGTTGAGATTTTAATGGGGATATGAAAATCAATCAAAGATTTAGTTAGAAAATCTTGTGAAGATTTATTGGAGATGTTTCAAATATATGGTAAGAGAATCAGACAAATATTAAGAAATATTTTATAAAATTTCTAATATTGATACAAACTCATCCTAATAAATAAATGTCTTGTAATTCATAAGTTGTATTACGAATTTCATTCTTTGGAGTTCTTCAGGGAGAACTATGTTGTACTTCTTCGAATAGTGAATTTGATTGTGCCCTTGATCACGTGGTTTTTTACCCACCTTGAGTTTTCAACGTTAAAACTCTTGTATATTTTTGTTTGTTTTTTCAATTCTTCAATCCTAATTCATAATTGATTTTGCACGCATTCCCAATAATAACACCACCTCCGCTAGGGCACCCTACTCCTCACAACGGTTATGTTGTCAGATATGGGGTTGAAATCACTTATCCTGATATTTTTGTGATTTCAATATGCAATCATTGAGATGCTGCTAGACATTGAGAAGATGTCAATGATGAATATCACTTTTGATGATTATGCTAAGGAAGGTATGATCGACATCAACTGCAAAATTATTGTTGATGTTACTGTAAATCGTAAGGCTATCGGATTCTCGTCGACCAAGGAAGTTCTTGCAACATCATATACAAGTGGACAGTTTGAATAGTATCAAGCGCTCGGTAAGGTTAGTATTTCTACCATGCACGGAGATGATGGGCTACATTGTTATAGAAATTAAAATGGCAAACAATGTTAACATGGGTTGATTGGGCTTGAATGCTTTTGAAGTGGTCCCTTCAACTATTCACAATTAGGAATTAAGGTCTGGTGATAGTCGAAGGGCAAGAGAACGTGTATTACCGACCGGGGGAAACTTAACATTAAACGGTTATGTTGATAGTCTTGATCGGTCCCGTCGACTGATCAAGAATACATATCGGAGGATTGTGATGAATCTATTTGACAGCGGTTGCATTAGACTTGGATTGTGATTCAAATTTATTATATGAGAAATATCTTTCGTTAATTGATCCATACAATATATGGAATAAGACATTGAGATATATATTTTTGGTTACATATATAAAAGAAGATATGGAGAAATATTTTGCTAGTTACATATATCGAAGAAGATATGGAGATATATATTGTTACCGAACTATATAGAAGATGTTGTCAAAAATATGGAAAGAGATTATTGTAGAATATTAGGTACAATATTTCCTTAATTAGATCTTACTCTGGACTCTATAAATACTGGACTCATGAACACAATTGTAATCAATCAATCAATGGCGTAACATATTGTTCCCTAATCTTTTTGTGATAGTGAGTTCACGATCGAGGTTTATCGGTCACGTAGTTTTCTTGGTTTTGAGTTTAGGTTTTTCTCAATCGACGTTTTGTTCTCATTGCATTAATTCGTTCCTACCCCAGATAACGGGAATAATGTTCTTCTACGAAGGGAATTATCCCTAAAATCGGTGGGGGGCTGTGGGTGGTAATGGATCGTGGTGTGGGGGAATACCGAATGATATCGAAGTTGTTTGATGGTGAAGACTATTGATATGAGAAGATGCAGATTGAAGGAACTCTACGACTGCATGATTTTGGAGCGGCTATGAAGAAGGATAAACCTAAAGAGATGACGGATGTTGAGTAGTCAAGAATCGGCGAAAAGGCTCACGGGTTCATGGTGCGCACTTTAACTAGAAAAGTTACCTTTAACGTTTTCGATAAAACTACTACTTATGGGTTGATGAAAGCAATTAAGGATATGTACGCAAAGCCTACATCAGAAAATTTTGTGGACCTTGCAAACAAACTTTACACCTTAAATATGGCGAAGGTGTTTCAGTTTCCAAACACTTGAACGGGTTCAATAATCTTGTTTCACAACTTGCATCCATAGAGCACGAAATTAAGATGATCAATTGGCCTTCCATTTACGTGGGACATTGCCTGGGAGTTGGGGGAACACGATCAACGTGATCAGTAGACAACTGGGTTAGTTAAAGTTTATCGACGTGCAAGATCGGTTGATATGTGAGGAAGTGAGTAGATCCAATCATTACTGCAATGACCATGCTGCCTTGGCAAAAGAGTCGGATCTGAATAATAACCGATGGGGCAAGGGGGGACGTGATGAACATGATGATCGAGAATCTCGGTCAAAGGGAAAGACGTGGGAATTCTAAGTTACGTGGCGAACCGGAGTGCTGGAATTGAGGAAAGATGGGGCACTTGAAGCGAGAGTGCACAGAGAAAAGGATGGATGGATCGGTGTTTGTGTCAGTTGTCGAGACGAGTGATGTACTAGTTGTGTGCATTGAGAGTCCGATCAAGTCATGGGTATATTTTACTCGGGGGCATACTTACATATCTCATCCGATAAAGACGCGTTGATAAATTTGCGGTAAGAAATTATGGAAAAGTCTACTTGGCGGATGGGAAAGCGCTGAAAATTACCAGTCGGGAAGACAAACGGATCACTCCTAACGGTTACAATTGGTTGTTAGATGATGTAACATATATTCTCTATCTAAAGAAGAATTTGATTTCGGTTGACCAGCTTGAAGCAAAGGGGTATCGAATGACTTTTGGAGAAGAATGTTGCAAAGTATCAAAGGGATCGATGATCGTGGCTAGAGGAGTTAAGTCTAGGATTGTGTATGTGGGGATTGTCATCATTACGGACTGATTGAGTATCGTAACACACAAGACAGATTGATCAAATAGTTGTCGAAGGACCAAAGGAGATCGAGATGGTAAGACTAAACAAGGACACTTTCAAAATCTACACAAGGGTGAAGATGCGGTAAAACCAGCATTGTCGAGTGGGAGTTGAACACCGGTTAAAGTGGATCGGTCGGAGAGGCCTTCAGAAAAATCAACTGTTGACAATATTGGTGATACTAAGGTTGATCGGTCAGAAACGGATCCACCACATTAATATATAGACCTTTCATGAAGTCGGTGACTCTTGTCGTTATGCTAGTAGCATCACAACAATGCATATACGCGACGATCACTCGATAATTGCTCGGAAGTATTCTAAAGATGGGCATCACGAATGCCCACAACAGTTTTAGGACGAAGCTTTGTAATTGGAATCTGAGTACATTCCTTAGTGCGCAGATCTTCTCTAGCACAACGTGGCTCATTTACGATCGGCCTTGAGTGGGCTTTGGTTTTGATTCCCCATTTTCCCATGGGTAATTAGAATGTATACATTATTTTGAACGCATAGTATCAAGATCAACATTAGGTGTCATTTATGTGAAATTATTGATGAAAATAAGCGATGGAAACAATCGGAAAACCCAACGTCTAAATTTCATAGATTTACTATTCGAAGTGATAATATGTTGCAACCAAATGTATCACGCCAAGTTTAAGCCACACAACACGAATAACTACTTACCAGTAGAGAGTTGCAGAAAGTTGGAAAAGTAAGCGGTGAAGGTTGTTGTTGAAAATGTTCATAAATTAGTGAAGTCGCGTAACAATAAATTTATGTGCGCGCAATTACAAAACGAGGGGTATCGGGGTTTTTTTTTCCAACATTAGTTTATGGGATGGAGACGTGTGTTTCAACTTATGCACACGAATCGAGGAAGGTGCTACCTCAAGCCTTGTGAGAATACGAAGAGACACATGTCGATCGGTTCGGAATTTGAAATGTCATATACCGATCAGATGAGATCAATTCCTTTCGGCGTTGACAATCAAAAGAAATTGAGGGGCTAATGCTAAAGCATGAAACATGCAAATCGACAATTTCAAGTAGGGTATTTAAGGTTCGGGTCAAATAACCCTGTGAATGATAGACACATTATGTTGATTGGTTGATTGACCAAGCTTGATTAACACTTAATGTCGATCGGTTACGCAAATAATGACATATATGAATAATGATGGATGAGACTACTTGTCAACGGTCGGCACAATTCTTACCTTAGTCGTTTTTATGTATCGTACGAAACAAAAAACAAATGATATCCAAAATACCGCAAATCTCAGCACCGAAAATACTTTAAGGTGTGCGAAACTCGTGTGTTGAGGATCGAGGAACAACACCATGACATGGGTAGGATTTTGTGAATAAAAAAGATATATCCTATAAAAGATTGGAAATACTAGAGAAGAAAGAACAAGTTCGAAGAGTTTAAGTGTAACGACCCTAATTTGTGCCTAGCTGTTTTGTTAAAACGTGATAACTAAAACGGAAACATTCGAATGTAAACTTAAAACATAGTTCGAAAACATCAAAGTTCGACAACATAATTTAGAGTATTCTCCAAAGGACNTATCTCGTTCGTTCGTGTCTTTTCTTTCTTCTTTATTAACCCAATCCCGTTCCCTAAGCCTGAACCTTCCCTTACTATATTGTGTTTACTCCGCTTACCGTTCGCTTTAGCTTGTTATAATCTTTCCGTGCTTCCCTGCATTTCGTAACAGGTCTTAGTTATTCGAATTCCGACGTTATTATCTTATTGTTAACTATGTGATTACCGTAGACCCTACGTGTCCTTTTCCTTCCACGATCCGACTTTGAGCCGAAACGAAAACACTCGAACTTGGTATTTCCGCGATAATTCACTTCTGCCTTGAAATCCGTGATAATTCTACACTGGGACCGAAATCCGCGACAATTCTACACTGGGGATGAAATCCGCGACAATTTCATGCTATGCACAAATCCGCGATAATTTATGCTATAACTGGAAATCCGCGACAATTTTACACTTCGTAATTTCCGCGACAATTTTGTTCATCCTTATTTCTGCGACAATAATTGCCAAGCCAACTTTTCGCGATAATTTTCCACTACCAAATTTTCGCGATAATTTTCCTTCTTCGCGGCAATTTTCGAAATTTCGTGTCTTAATGATAATTAACTCGTTTTTGGGCCTCCTCACCCCTATTTATAGACATCCTAACTTTTCTAATTCACACTTTAACCCCTCATTCCTTTGCTTTTTGACCCCTCCATTATCTTTTTCTTTACTTTTCTATTTTTCGTTTCCTTTTACGTTCTTTCGTTCTCGTACCCCTCGTTATTCCCTGTCTAGACTTTACCGCTACACTCCCTTCTATTTGCTCCATCATACCTTTTTTCTGGCTATTACATTAAGGATCTCATAACACGGTCATTTAGCTTATATTTTACGTCTTCGCTACTATTTGCTGCTTGTCTTCCTATTATTTAGTGGAATTCTCATGGAATTGTCCGCGCGGGTTTTTTGCCGAATTCAATGGTTTCCCACATAAAAATACTATTTTCTTATGACATGCGAGATCGATTACTAGCGGTCCTTACATTAAAATAATATTAATCTTACGGGATTAATATTTTCTACCCACAACATATAATATTTTCTATTTATCTCGGTACTTCGAAGTATACAGAAAATATCGATTAAAGCTAAACCCTTTAAAATGTTACTTTAGAATTCAAAGTGGAACATTTATAGGACATTATGTTACGGAAAGGGAAATCAAGGCTAACTAAGTCATGTTTCATGCCTGAAATAGGATTCCTACAATAGATGACTGACTTTGAAGGCCTAACCCAACGAGCATACGAAGTGTGGCGACCTGCTTCATTGGTTAAAACTTATCATGATACTCGCAAGTAGATTGAGTGGGAAATCTCAAGGTCCTCAAATTCCACAAAGGGTTACAAATGAGGGTGTGTTGTAGGGTGTTAGCAGTGATCACGACTCATTAACACTGGAAGTAGAGCCCAAGGACCAAGACACCATGAACACCAAAAGGAACTGTCTAATGCCTTGGTGGCATGGGATCGTGAAGTGATCCCAATATAGCCAGAACGATCACCGAGCCAAGGAAAAACTCGTGGTGTCCAAAGTGCATTAAGTACCACCCGAAAGAATGCCGACTAGGTGGCAACATATGCTTCGCTTGAAGTTAGGTGAAGCAATTCGCGTGGGAATGCCCTAACAGCGCCACAAGCTCAACCACTACCAACACAAGTAGTAGTGATGCCACGACGTACACAGGGACCACAAAGGGTGTACAACATGATGTGAGTTCTTGCATCCTTGGACACTGGCACAATCACTAGTATGTTTTCCCTCAACGATATTTTTATTTACGAATAGTTTTATTGTTGGCGATGCAATCGTTCATCACGAGCCACTGCACGACTCTTGGCAAACTCAATGGCAAGATCTTGTAAAGCCCATTTTAATGAGGACTCTCAGCGAGAAAACCATAGCATTTGCTCGTGCCTATGAAGACGCAACACTAAAGGTCAAGGGGCGCACACTCCGATTGGATATGCTAGAACTAAGGGGATATGCAACTTTGACATAATCTTAGGTCTTGATCGATGCATTAGGCATGGGGTACGAATTGATTGTAAAACAAAGACTTTGCAATTCAAGTATATGAGCTTGGAACGATGTCAACCCTACCGAGAGCAATGGGAAATCTAGAAGACGAACTAGCAGGGACCCGATTAAGGAAACCCACCTGTTGGAAGTACCAAACTTAAGGAGTTGAAAGGAAAACTAGGGGGACTTTTGGACAAGAGATTATTAGACTGAGTATGTCGCCATCGGAGCCCCCATTCTATTTGTGAAAAAGAAGGATGACACGATGAGACTTTGCGTGGACTAGAGAGACCTCAATTATATTAAGGAGAAGAACAAGTACCCACTGCCGTGAATCCGTGACATATTCGACCAACTAAAAGGGGCATAAGTGTTCTCCATAATAGACATGCGCACCGGAAGTGTCCTCACATAAAGTAGAGGTATGGTGGGTGACCTACTATAACGTTTATCTAGGGAAATGTAAAACCATGAGGATTATGTTAGAGTTATTAGAGTTAGTCTAATTCAAAGAAGACAATATCATACATGTGTGAAGCGTGTCATTACATTTGATATCAAAGTACCATCCATGTTATAATCGGTGTTTGGGGCAAATATTAGTGAGGACGTTGAGTCCACAAGGAGGTACGAAGGTAAGACCTCTCGAGGTAGGGGTGCGACACCCAACCGCGTAACCCAATCGAATCGATTTTAATCAGTTAAACGGTATCGGTTATATAATGAATCGGTTTTTCGGTTCGGTTTCATATCGGTTAAAACGATTATACGGTCAGTAATCAGTTTTTTTTATACATATAGGTTTTGATATTGGTTAACCGATTAAATGTTAGTATTTTGTGTCTTTAGTATTCTTTTTGAAAGGATATCTTGCCACTTACGAACTGGAAGTCGGCTTTCTTCTTTCAACCACCGAGCTCGTGATTAAAGCTTAGAATTTGGAGATACGTATATGAATGCTCTTACTGATCGATAAAAGGATATTTTTCATTCACTGTTTTGCAGAGTTATATAGAGAAAGATAAGCTGGAAGTTACATAATAGTAATGGGATTGATAGTTTGCTCCATGATCCAGGTGAGCTTCAATCTCTTTGAATATTTCCACAACTGTTTCTTTCCAAGCTTGGGCCTTCTAATTGGATAATTTTTTGGGCTTGATGTCTTATTTTTAATCTTATTGGATCATGCTCATTATCCTCTTTACACATTGAATTTGATTTTGAAATTGGCCACCGTAGTTCCAGATGCAGTTCCTCTTCCATCGCAGGATTTACGAGATTTGCTTGGATTATCTCATCAGCTCTTATCATTCCTCCTTGATGCGAATAATCCAGGTTTTCTTTTCTTTCCTTGACATCAGGGTCTTTCGTAATTCCCAATTTGTTCAGGAGATAGCAGAATTGTTTAGGGTAAAGTAATTTTGTAAAGATATCCGCAGGCAGTTCTTCCGAAAGTATGTAGTCTAATTTCACAATCTCATCTTGTACGTAGTCTCTGAGTATATGATATTTGATGTTGATGTGCTTGCATGTTCCAAATTGGATTGGGTTTTTTGTGATACATATGGCTAATTTGTAAACTTACTGGTTTCTTAATCTGGATACCTAGGTCTTAAAAAATTTTCAGAATCCAAACAACATGGTTTGCTGCTGCTCCTGCCATATATTCTGCAATGGGCAATTATTTCTTGTTTTTTGATGTTCATAGCAAAAGCAGTTCCTCCCATTGCAAAAACATAACCCGTTGTTGACTTATAATCACTGGTGTCCCCTACAAAATTGCTATCAACATAGCACTCAATGGATAGGTCAATATTTTTCTTGAATAGAAGTCAAAAATTCATTGTGCATTTGATGTACTTGAGGATTTTTATTGCTGTTGCTAAATGATTCTAATGAGGTTTTTTCATAAACCTTGAAAGTAAGCTCACTGCAAAGGTTATATCTGTTCTAGTAGTTGAAAGGTAGAGAAGTGAAACAATTATGCTTCTGTAAGATTTTTCTTCTGCTAATTTTCCGGGATCTGAAACAGTTTGATGTTTATCAACTATAATCTGTGTAGGTTTTGCATCCGGGGATAAAGGTATTGAATCATGTCTTCCGTTTTCCAATCTGTACTTATTTATCATATCCTTGGAGTATTTAGTCAACGATAGAAAAATAAAATCCTTGTATTGCTTGACTTCCATTCCAAGAAAATAGCTCATTTATCCTAAATGTGACATATCAAATGCTTTTAGCAGCATTCCTTCTGTGATTGTACTTACTGTTGATTGCTTCCTATAATAAGTATGTCATCTACATATAGGGATATGATCACTTTTCCATCTGTATCTTCGAGTGCATATAAGGTGGTGTCATTTTTACTCCTTCTGAAGCCTTGTATTATGAAATATGTATTAATTTTATTATACCATTCTCTTGGGATTTGCTTTAGTCAATACAAACCTTTATGTAGTAGTGACACTTTTCTTCCTCTCCATTTTTGACAAAACCCGGAGGTTGATTTATGTAGATTGTTTCTTGAAGTGTACCATTTAGAAAAGCTGATTTTACATCCAAGTGAAATATTTTCCAACCTTTGCAGGCTGTTGTAGCTAGGATTAATTTGATGATATCAAGCCGTGCCACTGGAGCAAACTTTTCAGAGAAGTCCATTCCTTCCATTTGTGAGTAACCTTTTGCAACTAATCTTGCTTTTAACTTATTTACACTTCCATCGGGATTTAACTTCGTCCTAAATACCATTTAACTCCAATTGGTTTTTTCTCATTTGGCTTATCAACTAGACGCAAATTCTGATTTTTTTGTATCATATGTAGTTCTTCTTCCATCGCTTGTCTCCAACCAACATGCTCAAGAGCTTGAGTCACAGTGTCTGGTTCCTTGATCATAAGACATCTCTGGTAAATATATGTAAGACTTATATAGCCTCTAACTGGTTTTTCCTCACTTTGATCACTTTCTATTTCAATTTCAATGTCTTCTGGTTCAGAGTTTTCTTGTTCTGATTGATTTGTTTCTTCTTCTTCTCTAATATCTTGATCCTCATGTGTATCAATTTCGAAATATGCATCATTTGACTCTGAAATTTCAACTTCTAAATTTTGATTTCCATTTTCTTGTGCTGGAAAAACAGATTCCATGTTGCATGTGATATTTTCTCCTTGATTTGAGATTATTTCTCTAGTATCATATTGTGCATTTGTTGTTGTGTCTTCAGTTTGCTGCATTTCAGAATTTGTGACATTTTCTTGATTGCTTTCCATATTATCTATTTGTAGAAATAACTTAAGTATATTGATGTTGTTTTGCTGATATTTATTGACTTCTATACTGTTTTCGAATTTCCAGTATTATCCTTCATCCACTAATACATCCCTGCTGATGACAATTTTGTTTGTTTCCAAATCCAGGATCATATAACCTTTTGTAACATCATTATAGCCCATAAAGATTCCAACTCTTGCATTTTGATCTAGCTTGGTTCTTTGCTCTTTCGATATATGTTTGTAACAAACACTCCAAAATATTCTGAGATGTTTCACAGTTGGAACTTTGTCAAACCATATCTCATATGGTGTTTTAAATTCATCTATTCCTTTTGTGGGCAATCTATTTAATAAATATGTTGATGTATTAATAGCTTCTCCCAAAATCGTAGAGGAACATCTTTTTCATATAGAAGTCATCTTGCCATATCCATCAATGTCATATTTCTCCTTTCACATATTCCATTATGTTGTGATGTATAAGGGGAATGAACTGATGTATAATTCCCTCATTCTTGCATTATTCTGATAGTTCATATGATGTATATTCACCCTCGTTATATGTTCTTATGAATTTGATTCTTTCTCCATTTTGATTTTCAGCCATTCCTTTTAATTTTTTGAACTTGTCAATTACTTGGGCCTTGCTAGATAAGAAATATGTCCAGGTGAATTTTGAGTAATCATCTACAAATGTTAGAAAATACATGTTTTCAACTGGTGTGCTTATTGATATTGGTCCAAAAACATCGCTATGTATTAATTTCAATTTCTTTTTAGTTTTCTAGCTGATTTCTACAAAAGGTAATCTATAAAATTTTCCAAGTTGACATATTTCACACAAATCAGGTATCACAGTAAGGTTTGGAATTCCTTCCATTATGTTTTGTTTCTGACTTTGCTTTAATGAAGTATAGTTGTGATGTCCAAATCTCTTGTGCCAAAGCTTTGTATCATCCTTTGTTGTCATGCACAAAGGTATGATTGTAGAGTTTTATTCCTCAAATTGAATTGGAAACAATTTGTTTAGCATTTTGATCCTTAAGGCAACTTTGGCAAGCTTTGTTTTTATGACACATTCCTTGTTTGAAAAATAAATCTCTAGATCTTTCTCCATCATTTGTTCCACACTTAGCAAATTATGTGAGGCTTGTCGAAAATAATAAGATTCTTTTATATCGAGGAAGTTTTCTAATATAATTTGCATATAATTTGAATATAATTGAATATAATTTGAATATAATTGAGGAAGTTTCTTTTATGGTTCCAATTCCCAATACTTGAATATAATTTGCATCAACAATTTCAATTTCCTTTCCATACAGTGGTCTTATAGTTCAAATTTATTGAGAAGTCATTTGTGATGTGATTGCTACAACCACTTTCTAAAAGCCAAATTCCTATTGCCTTTAAATCTGTTGATGAAGTTAATATTTTTTCTTTCCGCATTGTGTAAATATGAATCACTTATTTTTTTTTAGAATAGATGCATACATAGCTCATTGACTTTCAACATTTTCAGCATTAATACATTGTGTTCTTTCTGGTTTTCCTTCAATCATGGCTCTTCGTTGCTTGCATACTCTTTCCACGTGACCCTTTTCATTGAAGAATGAGCATACTTTATCAGGATGCCAAAACAATTTGTGGAAGCATGATTTTTCTTTTTGCAGTAAACACATTCAGGGTAAGGTCCAGTTTTCCAGTTCCTTTCTTATCATAATAGTTTGCTTTGAATGCACTTTCTCTTCTCTCTTTCACTTCATATGTTTTATGTCTTAACTTAGTAGTGTAGAGTGTATCAAACAATTGATTTAGTGAGAAATTCTTTAGATTTTTAGAAGATTCCATAAGAGCTTGTAATGCGCTTATTATCTTCTCTTTGATTTGCCTATCATCGATGGATTGACCGAGCTTCTTGAGTTGCTTTAGCACTGCATTCAGACAATCTGTTAGTGTAAGAATTGACTCACCAGATATGAGTTCTAGGTTGTCTAGAAGCCTCCATTGAAGACTTATTTCCTTCTCCAGCTTATCTTCTGTTATGCTATATTTCTTTTGTAAGATTTTCCATGCTAGTTTTGGTGTTGTACAATCAATTATTAGGTCGAAAGCATCTCCATAAACTGAATTTGCAAGAATATTCAAGACTTTCAACTCTTTTTCTTTCTTTTAGTTTCAATTTTGATTGCAAGTGCCTTCTCAACCTCTGACTTCTCGATTGTTTCAACAAGATTAGTAATTTCTTCAAATACTTCCCATAGTTCTTGAGTTTGCATGTGAATCACCATTTTCCGAGCCTACACACGGAACTCCTCCTTGCCATTGAATGTTGGTGGTGAAAAAAAACAGAGGCCATCTTAATATGAATTGTATAACTTGGTGCTTTTAGTTTCTTTCCTAAAACTAATCATGTTTTAATATCCCACAGCTGTCACCATGAAAGGATATCTTGCCACTTACGAACTGGAAGTCGGTTTTCTTCTTTCAACCACTGAGCTTGTGATTGAAGCTTAGAATTTGGAGATAAGTATATGAATGCTCTTACTGATCGAAAAAATGATATTTTTCATTCACTGTTTTGCAGAGTTATATAAAGGATGAAAAGCTGGAAGTTACATAATAGTAATGGGATTGATGGTTTGCTCCATGATGCAGGTGCACTTCAGTCTCTTTGAATATTTCCACGACTATTTCATTCCAAGCTTAAGCTTTCTAATTGGATAATGTTTTGGGCTTCATATCTTTTTTAATCTTAATTGGATCATGCCCATTATCCTCTTTACACATTGAATCTGATTTTGAAGTTGGCCACCGTCGTTCCAGATGCAGTTCCTCCTCCATCGCAGGTTTTACGAGATTTGCTTGGATTATCTCATAAGCTCTTATCACTTTTAGGGTTACGATATTCTTGTTTTTCATATTTAAGTTTTTGTATTTAACAATCTTTCTAATTATGATAAGTGTTTATTTAGAAAATTAGAATATATTGGCTCTTTCAAATTTCTTGAATTATATTAATGTTTATTTGTGATCTTTTTTTATTGTTCATTTTATTCTCGAATTCCTTATTGTTATGGTCCCTTTTTAGGGGGTACCAACAGTCATCCGGTTCATTTAACAAATGAACTCGGTTCTGATTTGTTTTTATTGTGGAAGACGATTAAAAATTGGAAATAAACGGTGGCACGGCGATGTATAGTGGAAACCCCAGGAATTGGGGTGAAAACCACTTGACTAAGAGTAGATTATACTCTTAGCCTGTTCACT
>RWGZ01000921.1:0-158735 GCA_009725065.1 Utricularia reniformis | reverse complement strand
AGATTTGGAGACATTACCTGTACGGTGTTAGGTGCGAGATATTCACTGATCACAAGAGTTTGAAGTACCTATTCACCCAGAGGGAGCTTAATATGAGACAACGGAGATGGTTGGAACTGATAAAATATTATGACCTGGACATTCAATACCACCTCGGAAAGGCAAATCAGGTAGCCGATGCACTGAGCAGGAAGACTCATGGCGTGCTAGCAAACACGTTGGTAAGGGAAATGGAGAACCTACAACTGGAAGTGGTAGAGTCGACCACAGTCATGTTAGGGACGGTTACAGCAAAACCAGGGATACTGGAGGAGGTACTAGAAGCACAGATAGCAGATCCCGAGAAACCCGTAACGCGAAAAGAAGGAAACGGGACCGATAAATCAGAGATAAACAAAGGAAGCGATGGGCTAATCAGAATGAATGAACGAATATGGGTACCGAACAGGCCAGAGCTAAAGAAGAAGATTATGGCAGAAGCACACAGTTCGGCCTTCTCAGTTCACCCAAGAAGTACTAAAATGTATCGGGACCTAAAGACGCACTGGTGGTGGAACGGAATGAAAAATGAGATCGCAAACTTTGTGGCCAAATGCGAAAATTGCCAACGAGTTAAGGCCGAACACCAACGCCCGGGATGTGAGCTACAACCCTTAGAGATTCCAGAGTGGAAATGGGATAGCATCGGCATGGACTTTGTGGTAGGACTACCCAAGAGCCCACGGAAGAACAACGCGATATGGGTAGTGGTCGACCGTCTTACAAAGGCGGCTCATTTCTTAGTAGTCAAGACAACCTACGGGGTAGACAGGCTAGCCAAAATATACGTGGACAACATAGTCAAGTTACATGGAATTCCAGTAAATATTGTGTCGGACAGAGACCCGAGGTTCACGTCTAGATTTTGGCAAAGTTTACAGAAATCACTCGGAACCCAGTTAAGGATGAGCACAGCATACCACCCACAGACAGATGGTCAGACCAAGAGAACCAACCAGATTATGGAGGATATGTTACGGGCATGTGTACTGGAGTTTAAGGGAGGTTGGGAAGATTTCCTACCTCTGGTGGAATTCGTGTACAACAATAGTTTTCAGAGCAGCATTGACATGGCCCCGTATGAGGCATTGTATGGGAGGAAGTGCCGAACACCATTATGTTGGGATGAGGTGGGAGAGAGAAAGACCACGGGAACAGAATTGGTAGAAGTCACCATTGAAAAGGTGGCCGTGGTATGAAAGAACATTAAGACGGCACAAGACCGATATAAAAGTTGTGCAGACACAAAAAGGAGACCCCTAGAACTAAAGGTTGGGGATCATGTTTATCTAAAGATATCACTGATGAAGGGGGTACTAAGGACCACTAGGACAGGGAAGCTAAGCCCTCGGTACATCGGACCATACGAGGTGGAACGAAAAATCGGAAACCTAGCATACCAGCTGAAGCTTCCGGTGGAAATGTGGGGGATACACAACGTGTTCCATGTATCCCAACTGAGGAGGAGGGTGACTGAAGGAATTCAATAATGTGTGGGGGAACCCATAGAGATAACCCCGGAACTAACGTACGAGGAAGTTCCAGTAAGGATCCTAGGCAGAGAGGAAAGAAAGCTCCGAAACAAACAAATTCCCATGGTGAAGGTACAATGGTCCAACCAAGGAGAGAGAGAAGCTACATGGGAAACGGAACGAGAGCACCAGACTTAATGGAAGATTGGTACGCACGAGTTTCGGGACGAAACTCAAAATAAGTGGGGAATGATGTAATAGCCAAGAAAAAGGTATGTTGGAATGGTAGCAGGGAATATGGGGATAAGGTCTAGAAGAAAAATAACGAGGGATACGGGAACGAAAGAACGATAAAAGAAACGAAAAAATTGAAAAGTAAAGCAAAAGATTAAGGAGGGGTAAAAGTGAAAAGTGGGAGGGGTCAAAATGTGAATTAGGAAGTTAAAATACCTATAAATAGAGGTTAGAAGGCCCAAAAACCAAGTCGTTTATCACTAAACCACAAAAACGTACGGAAAAACGCCAAAACAAGAAATTATCGCGAAAATCTCGGAACATCAAAAATTATCGCGAAAACAGGGCTGTAATTATTATCGCGGAAATTCTGGTAAGCAACCTTGTCGCGGAAATTTTCAGTGTGGAAAATTATCGCGGAAATTCCCACGTTGAAAATTATCGCGAATCTTCCAAAGAGACAACTTTATCGCGAAAATGAAATGATTCACAAATTGTCGGGAAAATGTAAACCGCGTGTCTTTTTATCGCGAATTTCAGGAACAGAACAACTTTATCGCGGAAACATACAATTAGGGTGTTTTCGTCGCATTTCGACGTCGGATCGTGAGGAAGGAAGTTACGAAGGGTCTAAGGTAACCAAACAGTCAATAATAAGATAATAACGTCAAAAAATGAGGTACTGAAATATGTCACGGATTGCAGGGAAGCACCAGAGATTATAACAAATGAAAACAACAGGTAAGCGGAGTGAACACAATATAGTAAGGGAAAGTTCAGACTTAGGAAACGGGATCAGGTTAATAAAGAAGAAAGAAAAAGGCACGAATGAACAAGATAAATATTAATAAGACTCGGGGTGAGGAAGAATGGACCGTCCGACCGAACCCGGCATCGTGCCTAGTACACGATTTGCCAAAGGAATGACATGCCTGATGAAGGGAACGATAAGCTCCAAAGATGGAAAGACGCGTACGTAAAGGGCAGAACGGATCCGGGTGGAAAAAGGGGTAGCGCCTATGTACCCACCCGGGGAAGGGAAGCATATGGCCCGCCGAGTCATCCAACAGCTAACGGTTGGCTTGGGCGGGACATGCACCGAGCATATTATTCTCGGCAACAGTAAAGTTAAAGTATGAGGGGGATGATAAGGGTAAAAGAAGAAGGAAATAAGAAAAAAAACGGTTAAAAGGAAAGATTCACGTGTGTATGTTCGGTTTAATTAAGAAACGAAAAGATAATGTGTAGCGTGTGTGAAGTTTCCTTTAATAAATTGTGACCGCTTTACAGATATTGTAGGTGACGCGGACGAGGTATGAGAGGGGCATGGGAAGAAGGTCGTCGGTTGTCCGGTGATAAAGTCCGGTCTTTTGGAGAACACTCTAAATTATGTTGTCGAACTTTGATGTTTTCGAACTACGTTTTCAGTTTACATTCGAATGTTTCGTTTTATTTAGCACGTTTTAACAAAACAGCTAGGCCCAAATTGGGGTCGTTACACAAATGGCACAACGTTTAGTGTATTTATTGGTATCTCCAAGCAACGTCGGCCAAAAATATCCAGCTTTGATGATGCGGTGATATAAAGATCGAGCCCCTGAATGAATGCCGCACATCCCTTCATGAACATAAATCATGACGGCTTCAGCCTCAATAGGGGATAAGCAACGTAGAAGCGGACCCTCAAAACTCTTTTTAAACAATCGTCCGTCAACCAGGATAAATCTCTTAGCCCAGACTTCTATTTTTCTGGCTTCTGATTTGTCTTCAGGAAGATAACCGTTTGTCAGATTTTTAATAAAGGGGTCCATCCAATTGGGTTCCCCAGGAGATTCAGTAGCGCTAATATTCAAGCCCTGGAGTTCGTGGCTTAGAGCCCCAATTTCTTCAACTTACTGTTCGGTCACTGGTATCTCGACCGAAGGTCTGTCCTGGATATGGACCGAAATAGTGCTCGGCTCTATGTCAGGTATTCCCGTGGCCAACTTGGCGAGTGCGTCAGCAACCTTATTCTGTTCTCGTGGCACGTGGTCAAGAGAAAACTCACTGAATTTTTTAGATAATTCAAATACTTTGGCGCAATATAATTTCATCATCGGATCATGAGTTTCAAATCTCTCTGCGAACTGTTCCACTACTAACTTTGAGTCTGAGAACATTCGCACTCTGCTAACTCCCATATTTCAGGCCAAGGTCATTCCCGATAATACAGCCTCGTACTCTACCACATTATTTGTTCCAGCAAAGGAAAATTTAACTGCGGAATGAATAAGATCACATTGTAGCGTTGTTAGGGTAATGCCCGCCCCTCTTCCTCCGAAGGTCGACCCATCCACATGGATCGTCCAACGATCATCCTCTTGGTTTAGATATATGGTCGATCGGGTCATTTCAACCACAAAATCGGCTAGAACCTGAGCCTTGATCGCCCTTCGGGACAAGAATTCTAGATACATAACGCTGAGTTTGATAGCCCATTTTGCTAACCTCTCATTCAAATCTGGTTGTTTAAGAACCACTTTCAGAGGCTGGTCCATGTAGACATAAACCGTTCGGCCTTCGAAATAATGTTTCAGCTTAGATACAGCTTTCTTCAAAGCCAGCATGAATTTTTCCAGGGTGGAGTATCTGGTTTCAGCAGACACCATAGAATGACTTACATAATAAACGGGTCTGTGAACATCATCTCGGATGCTTACCAGAGCTGCGCTGACGGAAACTTCTGTTACAACAAGATACAGCCCCAAAGGTTCATCACATGTTGGACTCACCATCACCGGGGGAGTGATTAAATAAGTCTTCAGCTCAGAAAAGGCCCGATCGCATTCTTCGGTCCAGTCTAGATGGCTTGTTTTTCTTAGCACTCTGAAAAAAGGCAGAGTCCGGTCTGTGGATTTTGAAATAAATATGCTTAGCGCCGCGAGTCGACCAGTAAGCCTCTGAAATTCTCTTTTGTTTCTTGGATGTTGCATATCAATGATAGCATGCACTTTCTCATGGTTAACTGCATGCCTTTTTCTGAAACGTAATATCCTAAAAATTTTCCACTTCGGATGCCGAAGCAGCATTTGTTTGGATTTAGTTTGAACTTATATTTGCGACATACTTCGAAACAACGAGACAAATAAGAAATATGATCTTCATCATTCATAGATTTAACAATCATGTCATCAACATATACTTCCATCATATGGCCGATCAGTTCTCTAAAGATTTTGTTGACCAACCTTTGATATGTTGCTCCACCGTTTTTCAGACCGAAAGGCATGACCACATAGCAATAAACGTCATCTTCGGTCATGAATGATGACTTCTTCTGATCTTCTTCAGCTAGAAAGATTTGATGGTACCCGGAGTAAGCATCCATGGTACTCTTCATAGTGCTGCCAGACACAGCATCTGCTAGTCGGTCAATATGCGGCAGGGGAAATGGATCCGACTCACATCTTTTGTTTACATTGGTGAAATCAATACACATCCGCCATTTCCCATCTGGTTTGGAGACCACTACCGGGTTTGCCACCCATTCAGTATAGTGGATCTCTCTAATAAATCATGATCGTAGCAGTTTGTTCACCTTAGCCCGGATGATCTCGATTTTTTCGGGAGAGTAACGTCTCCTCTTCTTCCTAACAGGCTTCTTTCCAGGCTCGATGTTGATCCGATGTTCACTATCGGATCCGTCAATCCCCGGAACATCGTCCGGGGTCCAGGCGAATATATCCACATAGCTTCTCAGCAGGTGGATCAGCTCCTTTTCAAAAGCAGGGGCTAAGTGTGCCCCGATGCGAGTAGTTTTGGTCGAGTCATCCTCAACCAGATTAATCAATTTGAACCCCACGGGTTCCATTGATTGCCTAGGGTGCGGCGGTTCTTCCAGCAAATCCACCCGGGCCAACTTAATAGGTGTCAAAGTTCGGCACGAGCTCATGTAGCATTGTCTAGCTACTTTTTGATCCCCTTTTACAGAAATAACTCCATGAATGGAGGGGAATTTGAGCATCATATGATAAGTAGAAGAGACCGCCGCGAACTTACTGAGGCCGGTCCGTCCGATAATGGCGTTGTAAGCCAAGTCGACTTCAACGACAATGAATTCCAAATCCTCCGATCGATCTCTTGATGGTTCTAATAGGATAACCGGGAATAAAATCTTCACACATGGAATGACGCTTCCCTGGTCGAATGACCAGAGAGTTATATTAGCGATCGGGAGGTAATGAGCAGCAGCTCCCAACATTTCAGCAACTTTGCGCTTCATCAAATTGCACGAAGCCCCGGTGTCCACTAAGATCCTGTGGACCCGACTGTTCCCAATGATTCCAGTAATGGTAAGGGGATCATCGCATGGATCGATAATCCCTTCCCGATCGGCCATAGTGAAAGTGATGTCCTCCTCGAAGGGAGGGGACGCTAAGCTGGATCGTACTTAACCAGCGCCACAGATTCGGAGCTCTCAGCGGAGTCTCCGCGCGCTGTCCTATTTCAGTCCCGGACCGATTCATTTATTCTCAAACCACCGGACATAACATAAATATCTCCGGCTACTTCCCTGGGTGCCACCTCATTTTGAGGAGGTTGGGCACCCGTTTCAGCGGGTGGAGGAGCGACATGCTCCTGTCTTCCACCCTCGTTTTGCGGAGCTCTGCCGCTACGGCCCCGCCATCTTCTTCTTCGGCCCTGACCACGGTTCTCTCGACCGTGTTGTCATCTGTCTTGTTCTGGAGGAGGAGACCGTCGGTCCTCCATCCGATCATTATAGTTTCGGGGTTGTTCCCGATTATCCCTTTCCCGCGGCCTGTGACTATCGTCACCCTGATGGCCCTTTCGGGGGGATTCAATTCGCTTGCCCTTCTGACCATTCCGGTCGGGCCTTTCTTTATTCATTTTCGTTACTGTCTCTTTCAACAGTGGGCACTTCAAAGTTTGGTGATCGCGGTTATGATGTAGTTCGTAATACACCCCATCGTCTTCCTTCTTCGGGGGGGATGTCTTTCTCAACTACAGCCGCTACTTCTCGCGACTGCTTCTTAGGGTAGGAAACCCTATGATCACCTGCGGGCTCAGAATTCCCGCTAGGTTTCCGATAGCCTAGCCCCAGCGCTTCATCCACCATAATATACTTGTTGATTTTCTTAATAAGTTTTTCCAAAGTGGATGGCGGGCTCTTCACTAAACTGGCCGAAAGGCCGCTCGGTCCAAAGACCTACTGTAGAATATCAATCTTGTCCCGGAGCTCAAGCTTGATGCCCCGGGCGGTCCTATTGAATTTCTCCATGAAGGAAAGAAGACTCATTTTGGCCGGGATGTATTTCAGCTGATATAGTTCCTGCGTGCTTCGAGGCGGTCCTACATTTGGAGCGAACTGCTCGGAGAAAGCCAAAATAAATCCGAAATACGACTGTATGGATCGGACCGGCAAATTTTTAAACGAAGTTCGGGCGTCGCCTTTTAATCCTGCCGCGAAGATGCGCCACTTCAGTGAAACTAAGGCCCGAAGCTTTCCCATGCGTAACTCAAAATCAGCAACGTGATCGATCGGATCACCGTCTCCGCGAAACGTCGGCAACCCCTCGGGGTTGCGATAATGCCGATCTGGTACTGCCGTCCAGATCTCTTCGGAAAAGGGGAGCATCAAATCTCCCAGGGCGGTGGACAGGCCTTCAGATTTTTGAGATGAAGCCTAGACCGTGTGCAGATTATGCCACCAGTCCTCATCCTTATTCCGCCTAATTGGGGCCTCCATGGCCCTATTGAATAAGCCAGGATTGCGCCTCAGATTGGGTTCACAATCCTTCAGCGCACGCATGTTCTCCAACTCCTTAGTGAGCTCGTCAATTCATCGTTGTATCTGCTCCTGGTCATTCCTAGGAGCGGGAGTTAGAGCTCTGGCCGGGGAAGGAGGTGTGGAAAGATATCTCGGCCTCCTCGTTGTTACAAGGTCCGAAGTGTGGAACACGTGGAGAGGCCCGAGGTTTAGAACGCGTGACTATAACCGTTTGGACCGACCCATTGGGTCGATCCGTAAGCATTCCTTGTTACGACTTACTCCATCTTCGGTCCTGACTTCTTAATGGACCTTCGGGTTAGTTAATCCACATTATGTTTTTTATGGAAGTGTATGTTGATGACATGATTTTTATGTCTATGAATGATGAAGACCACATTTCGTATTTGTCTCGTTGTTTTGAAGTATAAACTAAAATTGAATCTAAACAAGTGTTGCTTTGGAATCTGAAGTGGCAAATTCTTTGGGTATTTTTTTTTTGAAAAAGGGCATATAGGTCAATCTTGAGAAAGTTCGGGATATCATTGACATGCAGCCTCCGAGGAATAAGAGGGAATTCCAAAGGCTCACTAGTCGATTAGCTGCGTTGAGCATATTTATTTCTAAGTCTACCGATTGGGCCGTGCCATTCTTTAGAGTACTCGGGAAGGCAAGTCAGTTGTGTTGTGGTAAAAAAGACGCAGGTAACAACAGTCAACCAGTTCACAATACGATGAACATGGTTTTGATTTATTTAGATTGGTGGAACGATTGTAAATACAGAATAAGCAAATAACATCGATTTAACGTGGAACACCCATAGAGAAAGGGGAAAAACCACAGCCTTAAGAGCTTGAAATGCTCTTAGTCAATTGATTAATAAATCAATTCCAAAAAATTAACAGATAAAGTTTATGAAAATGACTAAGGCAAGTTAGAAAGCGCGAGGAATGAAATCAACAGAGTAACAACTAATTTGTGCTTCCAAAGAGGTCCTTGTGAGATAGCCTTTAAGCCATATATTTATAAAGGGGAACCGTGCGTGGAAAATACTCCGTAACCGCCTCCGACAAAGTCGTTTTCCCTTGCTGAAAAAGTGAGCAGGCCCGAAGTGTGGAAAACGTGGGCATGCCCGAGGTTTGCTGTAACAGTTTGGACTGATCCAGAGGATCAGTCCCAGAAACGCTGAGCCTTGTCCAACCCTTACTTCGGTCCTTCATGTTAAATGGGCCTTTGGGCCTCGTTAATTACGTAGGCCTTCGGACTTGTTATCTTGAATGGGTCAACCTTAGCATCTTGGGCCGTGCAGGTTCGTTTCTTGTCATATGGACTGGCCCATTATCCTTGGCCCTTTGCTAGTTTGGGGTACCGGGCCCTGAAGCCCTCATCACTAGCCCCTCGAGCTTTATCGACATGGCAGAGGTGAAGTAAGGTCGACCATATGACGATGAATGCGTTCGGCATGATATCCGATCGGGTGTAACAGGGGACCATACCCGAACCAGTTGTGACAAGCGTCTCTAGGACCGATCCTGTACTTTGTGAATTTGGGATTAAATTCGAATTTGAAAAATGTATCGGATATATCCATTATTATTAAATAGATGTTAAAAGTTAGACATGCGACTTTCCGTATTTTTTTACCTGACAAGTATGATGAGTGCGAACAGACTGCAGCCGCCTACTGTAACATACGTGTCGGTTAGCTATTGATTTGGCAAGGTGCATATAAACTGGGGTTTTGGGAACTATTCATTTTCATCTTCTTTTTGCGAGAAGCCGTTTGATTATGGCATTAACTCCGACCTTCTTTATCCAACATTATTAAGGTAAAGATTATGGCTCCTCGCAAAGCTAGGTACCCAGCCTTGTATGAACTAGATACTGAAGAGCTTAGGGTAAAAATTTCCATCCCGGCTCATTATGAAGACGTTCTTTGTTTCCTTCTTGCGGAAATGAATGTTCCTTCCAACGCCCTTCCAGTTAGTTATGCATCCTTGAAGTGCGGCTTGCGTTTTCCACTACTTCTGTTTGTAGCAGTCGTACTTTGAGATATCCATTGTCCAACCTATGCCATGTTTCCGGGTAGTTATGTATATATTATGTCATTTATTTTCTATTGCCACAAACATAGCATAGAACCGACTCTAGAACATTTTTTCAATTTGTTTTTAGTCGGGTCCCGAAAGGGTAAAAGGTTATTAGGGTGTCGTAAATTATACTATATAGCGGTTCGGGTTGCTGAGTGTGCCATTGTAGATAAGGAAGATTCACTTCATGAATGAGAATCCTGCTATGTGTGGATAGTAGTCCCGAATGAGGATTTGCTAAAGGTGTGGCCGATCATCACCCACCCACACGTAGGCATGTTGGATCGAACCGAGTTCACCCCTCCCGTCACAACATCGCTGATACTTTAGCAATGTTTCCTCCTCCCGAAGCACGCCTCAAGCGTAAAGGTATACTTTGGGAGAATAGGTTGATAGAGATAGGGGTAGCGAGGAGGATCGGAGCCCGAGCCCCGTAGGTGCACACCCAAAGTAGTTAAAGAGGCTGCAAAAGATTGGGGGAGCACCGGTCCCTGCCTCGAACATATGGGTTGTGCTGAAGGACCCTGCCTCGGGTCCCAAGACAAACTCAGATATGGAGTTTGCCTTGGATTTGATGGATAGGGTCAAGAAAGGCAAGAAGATGGCGTCCTGGAGGGACGTCTTTTTGGAGGATTTCCGTTTTTACGGAAAGAATAACCCTGACAATGTTCATCCAGACATTTCGGGGGAGGAAATGGTTGGGGCATTCTTCGATATCGCAAAAATGTTAAGTTTTGCCCTTTGAGGTACTTAAGTGTTTCAGTTCTCATGTTCGCCTATATACAGATGTTGGGAAAAGGGTTTACCGCTGCGGTCACGGTTTATATGGTTCGAAGTGACCCGTTGGTCTCCCAAGCAATTCAAGTTCAACTTGCCTTAGCCAAAAGGCAGGTTGAAATAAAACAAGGAGAATTAGTGTCGGCTCGGGATGAGAGGGACACACTTAACATTGAGTTGTTAGGAGCGGGGACTCCAATCTTCCTTCTATAAACTCAGGTTTCTGAGCTAGATGGGAAATACAAGACAACTTAGATAGAAACAAATTCCACAAAGTCCGAGATAGTGGAGTTGATCCCGAAGGCTCGGTAAATGGCTGAGGGGATGAACCAAGTCCAAGTTCGGGCCTAAGAGAAGAGAAATAAGTTGAACGAACTTCTCCTTCAGACTCAAGAAGAAAAGGCGGTCTTGGAGGAAAGTCTTGCTCAAGCCTGCGCGCCACAGAAGGATCGTTTCGGGAGGCTCTTTTGGGGTTTGCCCGATCCCCGTTGTTATTTGCATTGGCAGATAACATCCACCGGTCTTACACTGCCAAATATCTGGGCAACATGCGGGGCCAGGTTATTTAGCAGTTCGAGCTTTTAACCGATGATAAAAAATGGGGACAGATTGATCACTTGGAGAAGGATGAAGACTTCAAGGTGATTCCCACATTGGAGGAACCTATCCTAGAAGATGAACCCCACTTTCATCTTTTCGAAGAGATGGAACGATCGGTCAACCAAAAGGTGGTTGATCATGAAGAAGAGTTGAAACAACTCGCGACCCGAACCGAGCCGAAGGGACAAGGAGAGGTGGAAAAAGAATAGGGACAAATAAATTAGGAATGCATTTACATTCTTGTACCCCTAGTTCTTGTTTCCTTGTCCCTTATGAGTAAAATGACCAGTTTCTCTTCATTAGTTTTTCTTTTTTTAAGAATAAAATAAGGTTAAACAAACTTAGTTCGGATTTGTTATAAGTATTCAAGCTTATCTAGTGTAAGCTTATTACTTCTTTGATTTATGCTAAATATAAGTTCAGGGTAGACCGATAAGCCTAAGCCCTTCGGTCACCTCTTATAACTTAGGTTCAAATTTGGCTTGGGTCGGTAAGTTATGAATTTTTGATACACGTAAGGATCACTCTTATTCCGTCCTTATGACCATGATAATATTAAACGGCGCAGCCCCTGTTCTTTTTGAGTCCCATGACAATTTTCAGCCGAGCCCCGAATCTATAAAAGTCCCGCGGCAGGCTTCGGCCAAGCCTTGGTTCTACATAAGTCCCAAGACAGGCTTTAGTTGTGTTTTGAATCATCAATTTCGTCCCCGTTCTCCCTCCTCATGTCAGAATTCAAAAGCATAAGGGCCATTTCCGAAGGGGGAAGACCGTCGAAGGGGATGTTAAGTTCGCAGTGAGTTCTGGGAGTTTTGAGATCCACCAGAAGTACTCTTTAAGCATAGGAGCATCTGACTCGTCACTGCCACTTAGGAGCCTTACAGATGAATCACTACAATTATCAGTCCAGACTTGTCCATAAAATTCTATCTTCAGGATCTGTCATTCACCTGGCTAGAAATAGTTTATATTATACTCATTTGTATTCTTTTCATAATTGACAAACGCCTTTTGGTTCGGAATTGTCAATCAAAGGTTTATAAGAAGTATCACCGCAAATTCATGACATTCCAGGTTCGGGGGAATCTCATTGCCATTAAGAGTTTCTAACTTATAATCCCAGCTTCCAATTTTTACAAAATTCGATAGAGCCCTTCCCAATTTCTACCGAGCTTCCTGACGTTCCTTTGAACCCTTATATTTCTAAGAACGAAGTCTCCTTTAGAGAATTCCCTAGGTAGAACACGTTTATTATGGGCTCATTCCATGGTTCGTAAATAAGAACACATGCGCACATAAACAACATTTATTTTTTCTTCAATTATCTCAAGGTCTAGTAATCTCCTTTCATCGTTTATATGCTCGTCATATTGAGTTATCCGAGGTGATCGAATGGCCACCTCCACCGGACTAACTACCTCATACCCGTATACCAGAGAGAATGGAGATTCATGGGTCATAGAACGGGGTGTAGTCCTAGAGGCCCATAAAACCTCATAAATATGATCGGATCACTTTCCTCTCAAATCTTACAACTTAGTCTTTAATCCCTTCAGGATGACTTTATTGGATACCTCCGTAAGTCCATTGGTTTGAGGATGAGCCACTCAAGAGAAATGTTGACTAATACCCAACTTGATACAGCAATCCAGAACTGTTTTTCCACGAAATTGGAGCCCGTTGTTTGAAACCAAAAGCCTGAGACACTCCAAAGCGGCTCACAATGTTTCTCTAAGAGAAATTATTTACAACTCACTCAAATATTATGGCTACAGCCTCTGCTTTAATCCACTCGGTATAATACTCAACTATCCCAATGCCAAATTTCCATTGTCCTACACATCTAGGGAAAGGTCCCAAAATGTCAATTCCCCATCTGTCAAACGGATAGGTGAGCGGGGTCACCGATAGAGGAGCCTCTCGCTATTGTGGGACCGGAGCATGATATTGACATACATTGCATCGTTTAGTATATTTCTTGGCATTTTCGTGCAAAGTTGGCCAAAAGTATCCGACTCTGATGACGCGATGATATAAGGATTGAGCCCCATAATGGATACAACATATTCCTTCATGAACATAAATCAGGACAACTTCGGCCTCAATAGGGGACAAACATCGCAAGAGCGGTCCCTCGAAACTCTTCTTAAACAATCACCCGTTGTTTAAAGCATATCTTTTGGCCCAAAATTCAGTCTTTCTGGCTTCCGAAGTATTCTCAGGGAGATACCCATTAGTAAAATATTTGATGAAGGGGTCCATCCATGTGGGTTCCTCATGAGTTTTAGTGACATCCATGCTCAAGCCCTGAAGTTCATGGCATAAAGCCCCAATGTCCTCGATCAATTGTTCGGTCACTAGGATCTCAACTGAAGGACGGTCTTGAATATGGACCGATACAGTACCCGGTCCTATGTTTTGTATAGTTGCAGCCAATGCATCAACAATATTGTTCTGTTCCCATGGTACATGGTCAAGTGAAAATTCGCTGAACTTCTTAGATAATTCCAGGACCTTGGCATGATACAATTTCATCATAGGCTCATGAGTATCGAATCTTCCTGCAAATTATTACACAACTAACTTGGAATCTGAGAACATTCGCACTTTAGCAACTCCCATTTTTCGAGCCAGGTTTGATATTACCCGGGTATGTTCTATTGTATTTATCCTTACTCGTGGGCTCGTCCGACATGGTTACGTAGTATTTTCGGTATTTTTATATGTCTATCGCGAGACATTCTCAGGGAGGTATTCTTGTAATTCAGGCTCGCTGGGCCCCGTATACAGTTTTTGTAGGCGTTTTGAGATGTTTTGGGTTATCTCGGCCTCGGAAGGGGCCAGGTGTATTTTCGTAATTTGCCACCCGGGAGCACATCGGTCGGGTGCAACGATGTTATGTGGCTGCGTATTCACTGCTTGGAGGCAAAGAACTAATTTGCGAGGTTTTCCGGTATTTTCTCATCGTATTTCCGATAATATCTCGACCGGGATAGGTTCCCGAAACTTCGAGATCAGCGTGGCATTTATTATATTATAATTGGAGGATATTTAAGTGGTTTTGGCTAAGTGAAGTAAACTGGGCTCATGGGCTCAAGTAAGTGAAGTTGGGCTAGATTTCTCTATAAATACAAGCCCCAGTGCATTTGGACGGGTTCATACTGTTATCATGCTTTCCAAGGCAAAGTACTATTCTGCATACTGTAGAGTCGCGACTTTTCGCCCGTAACCGCGACTTGTTGCTCTTCATCCCGCACCAGCGACTTATTGCTTGTAGTTGCGAGTTATCGCTCTGCTGCACGTAGTCGCGACTTGTTGTTACCCCAGCCTGTCTCGCGACTTGTTGCCATCTCCCACCGACCTGCGGGTTATTGCTCTTTTTCGCGAGCTGTTGCTGCTACAATATATTTCGCGAGTTGTGGTCGACAACTCGCGACTGCACACCTCTTGGGTGCAACGAAGCGTTTTCGATAGTTTTTCGAGCCGTTTTCATCGGGATTATTGTTATCACATCATTGTACTTGTAACCTTTGATCATTATAGTGGAAACCAAGGTAGAGCTTTGCTCTCCCGAGGACGTAAGCCTACACATTGTGGGCCCAACCTAGTATATCGCTCGTGTCCTCATAACAAAATAATTTCGAGTAATTAAAAAATTGACTGATCTAAGAATAAATACCCAAAATATTTTTAAACTAGATCAGTTTGGTGCCGTCCGTGGGGACCGAGATTTTTATCCCATTGAGAGATTTATTGCTGAGTTTGGATTTCTATTATCATGACTACTCGAAATTCTGATGAAGATATTTTTGATGAAGAAATTGAGGTGGATCCTATTCCTCAGGTTAATGATGAGTTTGTTGCATTACCGGGGGCTCGGTTGTCAGTTCTGGAGGAGCCCCCTGCTCAAAATGTAACTATTCGGCCCTCCCGGAGCGGGTTTTTATCCGGAATGGCACCTAGTTTTTATCCCCAATCACGCCAATGTTTATCTAAGTGTTATGAATTCGCAAGAGTTGGTCGAGTTGCGGTCCGTAATAATGCCTGCCTTACGCCACCTGCACGCTCTTGATCTGCGGATCAAACGGAAATAGATGAAGATTTGGAAGAGCGAAGGCGTAGTTTAATAGCTCAGTTAGAGCAAGTCGAAGCTCAAAGGAGAGCCCGGAGGAACAATGTTACCCCAGAACCTGTTAATGATGTGGCGGCAGAGGAAGATATTGATCGTGTTCTGGAGCCGCGAGCTAATATGGCAGCAACCGGATAGCAGAACGATACTCTGCAAAAGATCGGAGAGCTAATTGAGTTGAAATTCAAGGAGATAAGTGGAAAAATCGAACAGAACGATGCTCGAATGAGTCAATTGGAGACCAACTTGACTCTTGGCCAGGAAAGGAGACTAGTGTACGGGGAGCACACCCGAGATACTCATCAGACCTCGGCTTATGAGGGAGACAATGTTGAGAATGAGAGGGCTAATGAGCTCATCGGTAATAAAGGAAAGGCTTTACCATCTGTGGAAATTTTGCAAAGTCCGTGGAAACCTTCAAATGCCTCATCTCCTTTTTCCACAGTGATTATTAGTGCCACACGTTCTGAGTTTATTGAGATGCCAAAGGATCTTCCGCAGTATTGCGGGTCAACTAACCCACATGCTCATACATCAAACTTGGAGATCCATGTCAGTTTGATGAATTTCAGTGATGCGGCCATGTGCTTCGTTTTTTGCTGCTTCTCTTAAGGAATCCGCCCTTCGATGGTTTAATCGTTTACCGAGGCGCTCGATTGTTTCATATCAGGACTTTAAGGATCATTTCAATTTAGCTTTCGCGCCTTTCAATGCGTCCATAATGTCTATTACTTCTTTGACCGCGTTGCGGTATGATTCTTCAGAAATATTGTTGGGTTTTATTACCCTTTTTGAGGCCGAATGTAGTAAGATACCTCGGATTACTGTAAGTGAGAAGGTTGGGGTGCTCCAGCTTATTCTAGTTGGACACCCGTTATGTAATTCTTTGAATAGAGACCCCCCGGAAAGTATGGAAGATTTGGCTTTGAAATGTACACAGTATATCCGAGAAGATGAAGGTTTGCGAGATCATGGAGTGATCGAAGTACGGGCGTATGGTTCCCACAATATTGTTGCAAGTCGCGGGCTGGACAAGGTTGTCCAACATGCAAAACGTAAGTTGAGGGTTTTTCCTACGTACAATTATGAACAGATTTCTCCCATCATTGAGCAAAAGAAGGGTGGATCTCTTCGTTATCCCCCTCCCTTGCGAGAACCAACGCCGGGGACTTACGATTCCCAAGTATTTTGTCGTTTTCATCTGAGTTTTTGACATGCAACAAATCATTGTCGGGAATTAATGTCTGAGGTGGAAAGGTTGCTAGAGTTGGGCCAGCTTGATGAACTGATCAATACTGTGGAGGCTCTAACCGAGTCTAAGCTGTGAAAGATTGATATAAGTGCCCCTGAGGGGACGACACCTAAACCCCCAAGGGCCGATGCGCCACGGCTAAATGCAAGAGGACGTGGATATGGAGAACAACGTGGCCAACGTCAAGGAGGTGGCCAGAGGGGATTTTTTTACGGTGGTAGACAGAATTAGCGAGGTGGAAGGAGAGAAAACCATTATCGTGGCCGCGGCATAATTCAGCCGCAAAGAAATCAGCAGGGTTTAGATTTGAAGCTTACCCACCAGCTCCCGCGAATCAGCAAGCACTACCTCCTCCTCCGGCTAACCTCAACTAGGGTCAACCTATTTTGAATGTTGAGAACTCTCAACCAAGATGGGGTAATTTAGGCCCCAATATTATGACTATCGCGGGGGAAAAAGTGTCGGCGATTCGAACCGCGCACGCAAACGTTCTTATCAGGCATTACATCAGAAGAGGCGCTTTATGGTAGTGAACATGGTCTAGTTAACGGATTTGGATAAAATGACAATATCGTTTGGACCGGAGGATTTATCTAGGGTTTTCTCCCCACAAGATGATGCATTGGTTGTCTCCCATTTTATTGCGAATCATCCTGTTTCTCGAGTGTTAGTCGACACCGGAGCTGCTACTAACATATTGACTCTTGCGGCCTTCGAGCAGATGACATTGAAAGGAACCACCCAACTCCAGCCCGTGCATACAAAGTTAGTTGGTTTTAATAATAGTGTTGTTGCTGCTGAATGATCTGTTGTTCTGCCGGTAACCTTGGGCAACCCAGAAATATCAAGGACCTTGATGGTGGAGTTTGTGGTGGTGGACCTCTCTATACTCCCCTATAATGCAATTCTTGGGAGAAGTTGTTTGAACCTATTTGGAGCTGTGGTATCTCAACCACATTTGATGATGAAGTTTCCCACGCCGTTAGGCGTTGGGAAGATGAAGGGTGATCAAGAGCTGGCGCACTCCTGTTATAATGTAATGTGCATGAGTGGTATGGAGGGATCAAAGTCAAAGATGCCCGTTTGCATGGTGGAATTCTCGTCCGAATGAGTTATAGATGTAAATGACGGGCCGTATCTCAGGAAGCTTAAAGAGAATGATATGAAGATAGAGCCTCTGGGAATCAAGACAGTATCTTTATTCCCCGGTAATCTGGAAAAGACAGTGACGATCGGTTCTGAGTTGTCACCAGAGGTTGAGAAGGAGGTAATTTCTTTTTTGCAAAGTAACGTAGATGTTTTTGCTTGGTCTTATCAGAATTATGTGGGGGTTGATCCCCAAGTCTGTTCTCATAGACTCAATGTTAACCCATATGTGCGACCAGTTCATCAGAAGAAGAGGAAGTTTTCCCCTGAGAAAGAGAGCGCGATTGATGAGGAGGTGGAAAGTCTGTTGCGGGCAGCATTCATAGAGCTTGTTAGATACGCGGATTGGGTCGCGAATCCAGTGGTGGTCCCAAAGTCGAATGATGGCTGGAGATTTTGCATTGATTTTACTGATTTGAATAAAGCATGCCCGAATGATCCGTATCCGCTGCCGGCCATTGACATGATGGTGGATGCGGTTTGTGGCTTTGAATTCCTTAGTATGTTAGATGCTTTTAAGGGATATAATCAAATTTTTATGTATTGTGAGGACAAGTTGTTTACTTCGTTTATGACAAATAAAGACATTTTTTGCTATAGAGATATGATCTGAAAATCTTTGGAGGTATATATCGACGATATATTGATAAAGAGTAAACATGGGGATCACCACATCCAGTATTTGAACAATTGTTTTGGGGTACTGAGAAAGTATAGGATGAAATTGAATCCGCTTAAGTGTGCGTTTTGTGTGAAAGGAGGCAAGTTCCTCGGCTTTATGGTATCTGAGAGAGGAATTGAGATGAATCATGACAAGATAACAGTTATCCAGGAAATGACCCATCCGACGACTGTTAGGGAAGTTCAAAGGCTAACTGGAAGATTGGCCTCATTGAATCGCTTCATTTCGCGATCAGCAGAGTGAAGTTTCCCGTTTTTTAAGGTTTTGCGTAAGACGAATCATTTGTATTAGGACGACGAATGTAGCAGGCCTTTTGAGAGTTTGAAAGATTATCTGAGTAAACCACCGTTTATGTCACCTCCTTCACCGGGGGAACCGCTGGGTTTATATTTGGCAGTGACAAAAGAGGCGGTGAGCGCCGCGTTAGTCAGACTTAGCGATAAGGAACATAGACAGATATATTATGTGAGCAGGAAATTGCAGGGAGCGGAGTCCCGATATACTGATCTAGAGAAGTTCGTATTAGCTCTGATAGTCGCCTCGCGGAAATTGAGGCACTATGTTCAAGGACATCATATTGCAGTCTTGACAGATCAGCCTATCCGAAATGTGTTATCAAAGATTGATGCCTCTGGCAGACTAGCAAAGTGGAATATCGAATTGGGCCAGTATCAGATAGAGTATATCTCCAGGCGAGCGTTTAAGGCCCAGGTGTTAGTGGATTTCATAGTAGAGATGACTCGGTCGAAAGAATTGGGTATTCAGGAGTACTGGGACGCCTTTGTAGATGGATCGGTGTCTGCCGGGCGAGCCGGTATTGGTGCTTATTTTAAGGAAAGGAAGTCTGGTGAAGAACATGAAAATGCTGTAAAGTTGCGCTTCCCCGCAACTAACAACGTCGCAGAGTATGAAGCCTTGATATTTGGTATTAACTTGGCAATGGAAATTAGAATCGTTCGTTTGCATGCTCATTCTGATTCGCAGTTAGTGGTGAACCAATTTGCAGATACTTACGCCACCAATGGGAACCATTTGTGGAGGTATTTAGAAAAGCTGAAAAAGACGGCTAAAAATCTTAAGATATTTACGCTTACATATATCCCAAGGGAGGAAAACACGTGTGCAGACGGTCTTGCAATGGCGGAGACGATTTTAGAACTCTCGGATGAGTCAAAGATAACAACAATGATCTACTACCAGCCCTCTATCAGTCCTGTGGAGAAACAGACAGCTGAGGTGGCTAATCTGGAACTTTCGAATGAGACATGGTTTTTATTGGATGCCATAACCGACGAGGTATCTTGGAAGGATGCTATCGTAAATTATCAAATCAAGAGAGAATTGCGCACCGACGAATGCGAAGCTCGAAAGACTATGCAAAGAGCTACGAATTTCGTCTATGTGGATGATAAGCTGTATAAGAAGAATTTCGGAGGCCCATATCTTCGATGTTTGTCCCCGATACAAGCAAATGCTGTTATAGAAGAAGTTCACGCTGGGGACTGTGGTGATCATTCAGCAGGACGATCCTTAGCGAATAAGGTTAAGAGGGCCGGTAATTTTTGGCCAACACTGGTGAAAGATTGTGTGAATTTTGTTCGGGCTTGTTCTGCTTGTCAGTTCCACTCAAACGTGCATCATGTACCAAGAGCTAGTATGAAACCTTTACCGACAACATGTCCTTTCGATATGTNTATCTCGTTCATTCGTGTCTTTTCCTTTCTTCCTTATTAACCCAATCCTATTCCCTAAGCCTGAACCTTCCCTTACTATATTGTGTTCACTCCGCTTACCGTTTGCTTTCGCTTGCTATAGTCTTTCCGCGCTTTCCTGCATTTCGTAACAGGTTTTAGTTACTCGAATTCCGACGTTATTATCCTATTGTTAACTATGTGATTACCGTAGACCCTACGTGTTCTTTTCCTCTCACGATCCGACGTTGAGAAGCAACGAAAACACTTAAACTTAGTATTTCCGCGATAATTTACTTCTTCCTCGAAATTCACGACAATTCTATGCTGGAAATCCAAATCCGCGACAATTCCACTTTAGAACCAAAATCCGCGATAATATTGCACTTCAAGGATTTTTCGCGACAATTTGTTCTTGTTCCTTTTCCGCGACAATTTCTCTTCACCGAAAATCCGCGATAATTTGGTTACTTCCTCAAATCCGCGACAATAATGCTCTACGAAAAATCCGCGACAATAATCACTTCCAGAAAATCCGTGACTATACTTGCTTACACGAAATCCGCTATAATAATGGCTTATTGAAAAATCCGCGATAATTTTTCTTCTTCACGACTATTTTCGAATTTTCGTGTCTTAATGATGATTAACTCGTTTTTGGGCCTCCCCACCCCTATTTATAGACATCCTAACTTTTCTAATTCATACTTTAACCCCTCCTTCCTTTGATTTTGACCCCTCCTCTATCTTTTACTTTACTTTTCCATTTTTCGTTTCCTTTTACGTTCTTTTATTCCCGTATCCCTCGTTATTCCTTGTTTAGACTTTACCGCTACATTCTCTACTATTTGTTCCATCATACCTTTTTCCTGGCTATTACAAAACGGCTCGAAAAATGATCGAAAACGCTTCGTTGCGCCCAAGAGGTGTGCAGTCGCGAGTTGTTGACCACAACTCACGAAATATACTGTAGCAGCAACAACGCGAAAAAGAGCAACAACCCGCGGGTCGGTGGGAGATGGCAACAAGTCGCGAGACAGGCTGGGGTAACAACAAGTCACGACTGCGTGCAGCAGAGCGATAACTCGCGACTACGAGCAATAAGTCGCGGGTGCAGGATGAAGAGCAACAAGTCGGACTCAAGCTAGGAAGCAGGCAACAAGTCGCGGTTACAGACGAAAACTCGCGACTCTACAGTATGCAGAATAGTACTTTACCTTGGAAAGCATGATAACAGTCTGAACCCGTCCAAATGCATTGGGGCTTATATTTATAGAGAAATCCAGCCCAACTGCACTTACTTGAGTCTATGAGCACAGTTTACTTCACTTAGCCCAAGACACTTAAATAACCTCCAATTATAATATAATAAATGCCACGCTGATCTCGAAGTTTCGGGAACCTATCCCGGTCGAGATATTAGTCGGAAATACAATGAGAAAATACCGGAAAACCTCGCAAATTAGTTCTTTGCCTCCAAGCATAGAATACGCAGCCACATAACATCGTTGCACCCGACCGATGTGCTCCCGGGTGGCAAATTACGAAAATACCCATGGAACCAAAACATCGGTAGGGGCCGAGATAACCCAAAACATCTCAAAACACCTACAAAAACTGTATACGGGGCCCAGCGAGCCTGAATTACGAGAATACCTCCCTGAGAATGCCTCGCGATACACATATAAAAATATCAAAAATACTACATAACCATGTAGGACGAGCCCACGGTAAGGATAAATACAAGAGAATATACCCGGGTAATATCAATAGTCCCCTGGTTTTCAGATTCAGATTCTGAGTCGTAAACCACATATCACCAGCTCGTACCGAAAGCCGATTATCGTTCGGGAGCCCCGTCGAAGAAACCCTTAGTACGGTTGAAATTCTCTTGTCAATACGATCGTTTTGACACTAAGAACGTCAGATTCTGAGCTCGGGTGAAAATTTCAGGATTTTTCGACTCGGGATATCACCCCTATAAATACCCTGTACGCCCTTCATAACTCATTTTCTCACGCGGAATCCTGGGCATTCACAACTTATCGTACCACAACTCGCGAACACTGTGCAATCCGCGAGCATTTGAACACACTTTGCAACAACTCGTGAACACTGTGCTTCTCGCGACTTTTCGTTAATAACTCGCGACTTCCAGTATCACTTGCACTAACTCGCGAGCACTGTACCATTCGCGACTAAACTTCCACAACTCACGACTAAGGACTTGAACAGTAATTCTCGCGACTTTTTGTCAATTACTCGCGAGACACTTAGTAGAATTTGTAAAAATAATTTTAAAAAATAAATTTGAATTAAATTTACCAATGAATCCGATCGCACCGAATCCTCGAGCTCCGCACTACTTCATCCTCAGATCATTCGGACTCCTCATCCGGTTCGGGGAGTTTCGATTCGATCACAGCCTCTTTTCCTCCCTGTCTTTCCACCATTAATTCTCATTTTTTCGAGAGGATCGCTCGTCTCGAAAACACCCTCGGCCCTCAAAGTTCCGCGGTTAAAGCCCTCAAATCCTTTAACCAACCTAATAGCATGCATGCTCGGAAGTGGGTATCTGTTCTTGAACAGTATTATCTCCCTTCCGACTGTGTCTTATACCAACCTGAGCCCACTCACCGTCTTTTGACACCTCCGATCGCCACCCACACTATTTCTCTTGAATACTTAGAATGTGGCCTTCATTTTCCTCTTCATCCTTTCGTCGTAGAGTTGCTCTCGCATCTACAAATTCATCTTTTCCAACTGAGCCATAATTCAATCACTTTTGTCGTCGTCTACATAATATTCATGGAGGTAAATTGCATTCCTTTGACCATAGACCTTTTCTTTCAAATCTTCCACATTAGTACTGACGTCAATTTTGGTGCCCAAGGTTGTTTATTTTTCCGCCCGAGGCACAAGACAAGCCGGTTCCCTTTTTCTACTCCCCACTCCAATCACGACTGGAAGAAGCACTTCTTTTTTGTTTGTGGTGTGGGGGATACGAGGCTGTCTCCTCTGAGTTGAGGAGAAAAAGAAACTGAGGACATGTACCCAGTGAGGACATGTTGGATTGTACACAGGATCCGTTCGGGGCGCTACATTTTAACTTGGATGAAGATCTTCACCATCAACTCTACTTGGAGGATGTCGAAACAGAGGAGAGCCCATCTTCGGATGCATTTAGGAGGTCGGCTACTTTATTTCTGGAGCCAGTGGGCCCCCTCGTGGCGAATCTCCTGAAAGATGATGATGTGATGGCGGCGTATGATCCTCAAATATATACCCCCGCTAGTCTGACTGGAGCTCGGGAGCGCCACGAAGATGAAATGGTGAGTTTCGCCTCCAAGAAGTTGGCCACTGCAGGGCCTCAAGAAAAAGGCGTCAACCCTCCATCCTACCAAAAAATAAAGCTGGTGAAAAAGCGCCCCAGTAGACCTGGTAAAGGCTCAGGCTCTCAGAAGAAGAATAAATAAACTTCTATATATAGTTTCTTCACTTTTGTATTCTCTCCCCATTTTGTATTCCCCATGTATATAAAATTCGATTTTGTTTTCCTTTTAATTTCTCCACTGTACTTTTAACAGAGAAACACACTCTGAATAATATAACTTCTCCTCTTCTCAACTTTCTTTTCTCGCCACATTCTCCAAGGAATATATAACTCCGAATAATTCAATCCACGAGAAATTTAGAATCTACCTGAATCTTAAGTATTCCCTTACGCAAGTAGGGGTGCTCAATAATAACGCGCATAATACTTCCCGATAACTCTGAGTGTGCGTAAGAGTCCCCAGTGTAGCGATATCTCAGTAGGCGAACACCCATTTAAAATGAGTAGGTATTTGAACTTGAGACTGCTCTACCTTTATCAATATCTTCGCCGCCGGTATACTTGCACCAGGGGCCATCCCATTTTCTCCTTCGGTATATACTGGCACCCGGAGCCATAAAATTATCTCGACCCGTTCATAAAACGGTGTCAACACTTACTCGGCCCGTCAATAAGACGGTGCCATGCGGAAATGGACCAGCCTCCGGCGAGGGCGCGACCCTCGTCGGCGTGTCATGGAGGAGTCAGGTATATACTTGCACCCTGATTTGCCACGGAAATATACATCACAACAAACATGCCTCTTAACATATTCCAACAGTAATTATGTATAGACGATTCTACCGCGAACAGGAAGACTCATCATGTTCAAAATATTTTGACACAGTATCTAATTTGACGAGTTTGAAAATTATCGACTATAAGACATGTTGTAACGACCCGCCTTTCCGCTTGCACGATATTGTCCGCTTTGGACTAGGCTGACCCGAATGACACCCACCTAGTCCTCACGGACTTACTTTTTCCCTAGTTCCCACACTTCCCAGTGGGTCACCCATCCCTGAATTGCTCCAGGGTGAGCACGCTTAACTTTCCAGTTCTAACGTTCCGCTTGCCACTTTGCTAGGGAAAAGGCCTCGTGCAATAGGAGACGAATCATTATACTTAACATACGATCGTTCCCCGTCTATAGCCGATGTAGGGATTCGCCTAAGGTGACCTCTCTCTCGCACCCCCGAGGGGACCTCACACGTTTTAATCTAGATTATTGTTATCACATCATTGTACTTGTAACATTTGATCATTATAGTGGAAACGAAGGTAGAGCTTTGCTCTCCCGAGGACGTAAGCCCACACATTGTGGGCCCAACCTCGTATATCGCTCGTGTCCTCATAACAAAATAATTTCGAGTAATTAAAAAATTGACTGATCTAAGAATAAATACCCAAAATATTTTTAGACTAGATCAAGGTTCATTCCCTATAATACGGCCTCATATTCCACTATGTTATTTGTTCATAAGAATAAAAATTTAACTGATGAATAAATAACATCACCTTGCAACTTAGTGAGGGTAATGTGAGCCAACTTTCCTTCTAAGGTTGATCCATCAACATTAATAATCCATCAATCATCCTCTTGGTTCAAGAATATCGTAGATCGAGTCATCTCAACCATGAAGTCAGTTAGAACCTGAGCTTTGATCACCCTTCCTTGTATGAATTCCAGATACGTATAATTGATTTTGATGGCCCACTTGAATAATCTCTCATTCAAATCTGTCTAATTCAGAACTGCCTTCAACGGCTTATCAATATAAAAGTAGACTTTTCGGCGTTCAAAATAATGCCTAAACTTAAATATCGCTTTCTTTAATGCCAACATGAATTTTTCCAAGTTGGTATATCTGGTCTCTATCGATATCAAAGAATGATTCACGTAATAAACATGTCTGTGAATATAATATCTAATGGTAACTAGAGATGCGCTCACTGCTACTTCAGATACAACCAAATATAATTCCAAAGATTCATCGCTGCTTGGACTCACCATCACAGGGGGAGTGCTCAAATAAGTTTTCAATTCTGAGAAGGCCTGATCACATTCTTCGGTTCATTCCATATGACTTGCTTTCTTGAGTAATATGAAGAATGGCAAGGCCTGATCTGTAGATCTAGAAATAAAACTGTTCAATGCAGCTAGTCGACCGATCACCCTTTGGAATTCCCTTTAATTTCTCAGAGATTGCATGTCAATAATGACCTGAACCTTTTTATGATTGACATCTATACCCTTTCTGAAACATAATATCCTAAGAACTTTCCACTTCGGATCCCAAAGCAGCACTTGTTCGGATTTAGTTTGAGCTTATATTTGCGGCAAACTTCAAAACAATGACACAAATAAGAATGTGGTTTTCATCATTCATAAACTTGACAATCATACCATCAACATACACTTCCATCATATGATCTATCAAATCTCTAAAAATTTTATTTACCAGCCTCTGGTATGTTTCTCCAGCATTCTTTAAGCCAAAATGCATGACTACATAGCAGTAGACACCATCTTCGGTCATGAAAGCCGATTTCTTCTTATATTCTTCAATAAGGAAGATCTTATGGTACCCGGAGTAAGTATCCATGGTACTAATCATTGTGTTGCAAGCAACAACATCCACTAGACAATAAATATGTGGCAACGAGAATGGGTCACATTCATAGCTCCTATTAATATCGGTGAAATCGATGCACATCCTCCATTTCCCATCTGCCTTGGAAACCACCATAAGGTTTACAACCTATTCATTATAGTGAATTTCTCTGATATATCTAGCACGCAATAACTTTTTTACTTCCACCTGGATTACTTCAATCTTTTCAAGAGAGTAGAGTCTCCTTTTTTGCCGAATGAGCTTAGTCTGGTGTTCAATATTGATTCGATGCTTACTTTCGGATCGGTCAATCCCCAGAACATAGTCTTGGGTCCAAGCAAATATATCTACATGGCTTCTCAGCAAGTGGACCAATTGCTTGCCTCATGTGATGTGGCTCTTCCAGCAAATCCAACCGAGCCCTCTTTATTGGTGACAAAGTTCGACACGAGCTCATGTAGCACTGTCTTGCTACTGTTTGATCCCCCTTTAGAGATATAACTCCATTCGCGGATGGTAACTTGAGCATCATGTCATAATTAGAAGGGACCGTCTCAAACTTGATGAGTCCAGTCCGTCCAATATCACCTTGAATTGTAAGCCAAGTCGACTTCAACGACAATAAATTCAAGGGTCTACGTTCGGTCCTTGAATTGATCTAGAAAAGTAACTGGGAATAAGATCTTCCCGCATGGAATGATATTCCTCTAGGCCTTTGATCAATCCAGAGAAAGTTCGGGCTATCATTGACATGCAGTTTCCCAGGAATAAGAGGGAATTCCAAAGGCTGACCGATCGATTAGCTGCGTTGAGCATATTTATTTCTAAGTCTAAGGATCGGGTCATGCCGTTCTTCAAAGTGCTCATGAACGCAAGTCAGTTGGAATGGAATGATGAATGTGATCTAGATTTCTCTGAACAGAAAACATATTTGAGCACTTAAATTGTGATAGTGATTCCAAGTAGCGATGAACCTTTGGGATTGTACTTGGTTATATATGATGCCGTAGTGAGCGCCGGTCTAATTACCATAAGAGATGATATTCACATAAATGTTTACTATGTGAGTCATTCTTTGATATCTGCAGAGGCATGATACACCAACTTGGAGAAATTCATGTTGCGTTAAAGAAAGCAATATCTAAGATGAAACATTATTTCAAAGGCAGAAAAATCTATGTATATACTGATCAGCTCTTGAAAGTAGTTCTAAATCATGCAGATCTAAATGGAAGATTATCTAAATGGGCTATCAAAATAAGTGTCATGTATCTGGAATTCGTACCTCGAAGGGTGATCAAGGCTCGGGTTTTGGCCAACTTTTTGGTTGAAATGACCCGATCGATGGTATGCTTGAACCAGGAGAATAACTGATGGATAATACATGTCGATGGATCAACCTTTGGAGGAAAGGAAGTGAGCATAACCTTTACTAATTCACAAGGAGATTTTATTCATTCTTATGTTAAGTTCTTATTTACAGGGACAAATAACATGGTGGAGTATGAAGCGTTATCGTATGAAATGAATTTGGCCCGAGAAATGGGAGTTACTAAGGTGCGAATGTTCTCAGATTCCAAGTTTGTTGTGGAACAGTTTGTGGGAAGATTCGAAACACATGAGCTCATGATGAAACTATACCATGCCAAGGGCCTAGAGATATCCAAGAAGTTCAGCGAGTTCTCGTTTGATCATGTACCATGAGAATATAATAAGGTTGCAAATGTGTTAGCTAGATTGGCTGCAACCATACCGAACATAGGGTCGGGTACAATATCAGTTCACATTCAGGATCGTCCTTCAGTCGAGATCCCAGTGACCGAACAATCTATTGAGGAATTCGGGGCTTTATGACATGAACTTCAGGGCCTAAGGATTGACGTTACATGTACTCCAAGGGAACCCACGTGGATGGATCCCTTGATCAGATATCCGACGAATGGTTACCTTCCGGAAAATACTTCAGAAGCTAGGAAGATTGAATTCCGTGCTAAAAGATATGTACTGACTGATGGGCGATTGTTTAAGAAAAGATTTGAGGGATTGCTCTTGCGATGCTTGTCCCCGACTAAAGCTGAAGCTGTCGTGATTTATATTCATGAAGAAGTATGTAGTATACATTCAGAGGCTCGATCTCTGTATCATCGCATCATCAGATCTGGTTATTTCTGACCGACATTACTCGAAGATGCCAAGAAGTAAACTAATCGTTGCGCTATCTGTCAATATCAATCTTCGGTCCTAAAACAACTAGGGATCCCTTTATTGGTGACCCCACTTCCTTGTCCATTCGATAGATGGAGAATCGATATATTGGGATTGTTTCCTAGATCAGTGGGACAACGGAAATTCTGCATTGTGACAGTGGAATATTATTCAAATGGATAGAAGTAGAGGCTGTGTCCACGATATCTGAACGGGTAATCAAGAATTTCTATGGAGAAATATTGTGAGTCGCTTTTGAGGGCCTCAATCATTGATATCAGACAATGAAACTCAATTCCATGGACGGATGGTTTGGGAACCTTGTCTTAAACTAGACATTACCTAACATTTTTCGTCAGTCGCTCATCCTCAAACTAATGGGCTTACAGAATTATCTAATCGAGTCATTCTGAAGGGATTGAAAACTAAGCTCGAAGATCTGGGGGAAAGTGACCCGATCACATTTATGAAGTTCTGTGGGCTTATAGAACTACGTTCCGATCTACGACCATCGAATCTCCATTTTTTGTGGTATATGGGTCTAAAGCAGATAGTCCAGTGGAAGTGGTCATTCGATAGCCACAGATAACTCAATATGATGAGCATATGAATCATGAAAGAAGATTGTTGGATCTGAAAGTAATCGAGGAAAAAAATGTCATTTATCCGCGCATGTGTTCTTGTCAACGAACCATGGAACGAGCCCATAATAAGGGTGTTCTAACCAGAGAATTTTCCAAAGGCGACCTCGTCCTTAGAAGTATATGGGTTTAGAGGAATGTGGGGAAACTTTGTAGAAATTGGGAAGGGCCCTATCGAATTTTGAAAAATCTAGAGACTTGGGCTTATAAGTTAGATACTCTAGATGGTGATGCGAACCCCCGAACCTGGAATGTCATGAATCTACGACAATATTTCTTGTAAATCCTTGATTATCAATGAAAATTTTGAACCAAAAATATGTTCCCCAATTATGAAAAGAATACAAGTAAGCATAATATAAACTATATTTGTTAGGTAAATGACCGATCCTGGAGATAGAATTTTTTGAACGAGTTTGAAATGGTGCGTGCAATGGTTTATATGTATGGCTCCCAAGTAGCAATGATCTCTCTGATGAAGTCAAATGCTCACGTACATTAAAGAGTGCTTCGGGTAGACCGCAAAGCTCTCAGAACTCACTGCGAACTCAATATCCTCTTAAACGGTCCTCGCCCTCTGGAATTGACCCTTATGCTTTTGTATTCCAACATGAGAAGAGAAAGCGGGGACAGAGTTGATTAATCAAAGAACAAGTCAAACATGTCTTGGGATTCATGTAGAACCGAGGCTCGACCAAAGCTTGTCGTGAGACTTATATATAACCGAGGCTTGGCCAAAGCTTGTTATGGGACTCATGAAGAATCGAGGCTACGTAATTTGATCTGACCATGAACATAGGGATGAAATAAGAGTGATCCACGCCAACAACAGATCTCTTACGTCTGATCATACCCTCCAAATGTATTCCTACTTTGCCCGACCATACACTTAAGCAAAATCCTCAAAGGTAGGGTGAAACATCCTCATTGAAACCTGAAGCTAATGCCTTTAAATAGTTGCTTCAAATGAATTTGATCACTTAAACAAAAAGTTTGAGAGACAAATTTGTTATAATATTGAGAATGAGGTTACAATGAATAGGTGCATTATCTAACGATAACTAAACCTAACCTACTCTATATGTCGTTGCTCCTTCTCAATCGGGTCTTTAGGGTCTTCTGTCCGGTCCGCAAGCTGGTTCTGTCTTTTTTCTTGTTCAGCCACCAATCAATTGACTAATCTTTACATTTCACTAAATAGATGAAATTTGGGATCGTCCGACAGTACAGGTTCGTACAAACAGGGGATTACTTTGAACTCCCCATCCATCTCCAATGGATCAATCCGGTCCCATCTGTGGTCATTAGCAGGAAAACCAAACTGTATTGTTACCTGGCCCCGTATGTTGTTCAGGTAGTTGGAGATGTAGGCCCCATGTATGTTATCTGCCAAGGAAAATAACAAAGGTAGTCGGGCGACCCTAAGAGCGCCTCTCGTACCGATCCTTCCATGGCTACGCGAGCCTCAACTTGACTCTCTTCCAAGGCCGTTTTTTCCTCTTGAGCCGGACAAAGAAGTTCGTTTAGTTTGTTTCTTTTCTCTTGAGCCCTAAGCTAGGCCTCTTTCATTTCCTCAGTCATTTCCCGCGCCTTAGCCTCCATATCGGCAATCAGGGACTACGCGGAATCTTTTTCCGTTTGATCTACCTTATACTTTCCACCAGCTCAGAAACTTGATAGGATACGAGGGATATATGGGTTCCCGCTCCTAACAACTCGTCGTCGAGTCTCTCTCTTTGATCCGGGACCGATACCAATTCGTCTTGTTTTATTGCAACCTGTCTTTGAGCCAAGGCAAGCTGATCCTGAATTTCTTAGGGGACCGATATGTCAACTTGGGCCTTATGAATAGTGGCCGCAATTGTCAACCCTTCCGCAAACTCTGCAAAGGATGAATTTATTGGGGAATCGCGCATAAGTGAAAGGTAGTGTGAAATTTTTGCAAATGACGACAGAGATTGAACAGTATCAAAACCCCAATTTATATACATCTCCCCTAGCCATTAGTAGAATGACACGTATGCTACAGCTGGCAGCTGCAGTCTGTTTGCACTCATCACGTCTGTCAGGTAACAGAATACGGAAAGACATAGGCCAATTTTTAACGATAAATTAAAAACGATGTGAAATAGTCGTTATTAATTTCGAATTTGAATTCAATCCAAAATCCACCATACAAATCACATTGTAAATTTGGTAAATCCATGTGTATTCAAACTAAATAAAGACCAACATCACGAATACTTGTTGTATATACAAAATAAGTATGTTCGAAAACGGAATTATTATGCAAGTCATAACAACATCAATTCATGTCATAAGCATTTAAACTATAGTTTAATCATATAAATCATAGTATAACCAATTTATTTTTTGTTCTAACAACATGTATTCATGTTTTAACAACATCAATTCAAGTTTAATCGAAATCAAAATCATCACACCTAGAACGATCGGTGGTAGGGACGCTTGTCACAACTGGTTCGAGTACGGTCTTCTGTTACGCACGATCAGGCGTTATGCCTAACATATTTTCTATCAGCTCGTCGGTCTTGTAACACCTCTACGATAGAGATAAAGCCCGAGGGGCTATTTATGAGGGCTTTGGGGCCTTATACCTCGAACTGATGGATGTCTAAGCTATACTGGGCTAGTCCATGTGACAAGAATGAAACTTATATGACCCATGATCCGAAACTTGACAGTAATCTGGCATATTTAAGATAACAAGGCCCGAAGTCCCACATAATGAGCAGGACCAAAGGATAACTACTGAACCAAGAGATGAACCGAACCTATGAACCAAGACCTGGAATATCGATCTTCAGATCATTCAGAAACGGTTACAGACGGGCAGTGGATAGCCACCACTTTTTCTCTCAAGACGATAACGACGTTATCAGATGCGGTTATATAGCGTTTTCCATGTACGACTTCCCTATATAAATAAGAGGTTAAATGGCTAACTCAGGAGAACCTTTTTTGATAGGTACAAGCCTTGTATTCTGAGCGTGTTCATTCTTCGATGTTTTTCCTTAGCATTTTCTCAACCTTTGATTTCGTTGTAATTTCACTGATTCATTAATGGAATCGAATAAGAGTATTTTTACCATTAGTTAGGTGGTTTTTCCCCTTTCTCAAGGGTTTTCCACGTTAAACTGCTTTATTCATTGTTTTATTTACATTTTTATTATCGTCCTCCGATTTAAACAAATCACAAAACATACTCCGATAGTCTCGTAAATATTGACTGTTAATACCCTAATCTTTTAAATCATAACAAGTAGTGTGGATTTGCAATGTGGTCTCGCCCGCATAGTTTTGGCATATTGGGGTGAATGCGTGATTCCTACCATGTTTCGGATTGTTTTCACTTGGACTCGTGATATTTATAGATTGTATTGCGCTTATTGATTGATTATAGTAGAAAACCTAGATAGAGTTTTGCTCTCCCGAGAACATGAGTTTACACTGTGAGTACAACCTCGTACATCATCTGTGTCGCACATGATTTCAATATTAATTGAACTAACAAAAGAAACAAATTGACTGATGCAGAACATAACAAAAACTTATTAAAGGAAGATCAATATGTATGGGGTTTTTGGACTTAAAAACATATTATTTATTTAAAGGGTCAATTTTATTCCTATTTGATTTTTTTTGCTTTAAATACTCATAATCTTTTTAGCTAATAGACTTATTTCACCGTCCTAGTCATTTTTAGAATCATGTGTTTTACTATTTTCTAAAGTTATATCTATTTATTTAACATGTTTTCTAGATGTACTAACAAATATAGTTTCCGAGGTTTCAAAAATTTGTCCACAATTAATCTAACGCCGTTAGGGTCCGATCTGGGTCTCCGAGTCGGACACCGAACAAATTATTATTTTTTAAAATTTTAAAATATTTTTTTAAAAAAACTTTAAATTGTTTTTTTTCTCTACTTTGACCGATAGAGTTTAGTACCTCATTTTTGTTGGTTTGACCCAAAAAATTTTTCTATTGATTTTTTTTGTATCGGGCAATATACCGGTCTTACCAGTAATACTGAACCATAACGGAATTCCGGATTGGTATACTGGTCGGTACATCAAATATTGGGCAGCACCGCTATTTTAACCAGTACCATGCCTATTTTTTAAAAAAATAACTAATTAGATTCTTTAATAAAAACTATTTAATTTTGTGGATTGTGGAGTTTGAGTTTTAATTTTTTCTCAAAATGGTGATACCATATTGAAATTCAAGATTAAATGAACGAACAATTCATTCATGTTTGAAATCAAGCATTCGAAATGCAACATGAGTACTTGTTTTGCAGTTGTATTTGTAATCCTTCTGTTACCATACATTTGTTGGAATAACGTATTTGATTTCAAACACATTTCACCCTACTTTATTCCCTTTGTCTGCAGATACAAAGGAATCTTGTAATGTGTGGTTTATGATGCCAGCCCACAAGCAAAGTTATTCTGCCTTATCGTTCCCATATGAGAAATTCATATTCTCTTCTTGCTCTCCCAACTATAAAGATGCATCTCCTCCGCTCCAATTCATTAAAAAAATATGCCTACTTCCACATTTTGTGATCTTCATTTCAATCTTTCAAAGAGCAAGTTTATGAAGAAACCAACAAGATTCCTTAAGCAGAATTCTAGTTTCTTGCCTGTTTACCATCCAAATGTAGCAGAAATGAAGCAAGTTTTCGACAAATTTGACACCAACAAAGATGGAAAAATCTCACCTGATGAGTACAAGGCAATTCTAAGAGCAATGGGGAGTGGATCTGCACTAACCGTTGAAGTTCAGAGGATTTTCGAAGTCGCAGATGCGGATCGTGATGGATTCATTGATTTCAAAGAGTTTTTGCAAGTGCAGAAGGCTGGAGGGGTTAAAACTGGAGATTTGAATCGTGCATTTAAAGCATTTGACAGAGATGGTGATGGGAAAATCAGTGCAGAGGAATTATATGAGATGTTGAGGAAGCTTGGGGAAAGATTTTCATTAGGAGATTGCAGAAAGATGGTTAAAGCAGTAGATGCAAATGGTGATGGAGTGATAGATTATGACGAGTTCCTTTGTATGATGACTCCAACAATGAACAGTAACTAGAATAAGAATAAGAATGAGAGATATTCCAGTTTCACATGTAGACTTGTATTATCAGTAGTAATCAGCAATTAAAAGACTTGTTCAAGTCTTTTAATTTATAATATCCTTACATTGTGTTTTCGAATAAACTCTAAAAAATAAACAATAAGAAGTAAAAGGAAGTTAATTTGATCAAACAATTGGCTAACACAGTAAGATGTCAAGGGACTTAATAATGTAGTTTAAACAATACATACAATGATTTTGGGGTTCAAACTACATTCACATAATATTTGTATTCGAAAGTAAGGCAAGAATGAGCTTACCAGTAGTCATTGCAAGAGCATTTTCCCTCCTTGAAATGATGAAATCTTTTGTTGTCTCTTACAATAAGTTCTCTGCCAACTATTCTGGACATTATTTTGATAGCATTGTGACAATCACCACATATACGTAAGTTTTTAATGATCCGAAGAGGCGTCCTTGCAGGAGTGCTAATGAGACCATAAGCAATTGCTAAACGCTCACTGTGGTATAGCAGAGCTTGTTCCTTAGCTTCCTGATCAATGTCGTGAAGAACATATCTCGTATCGGGTACGTAAGCTTGTTCTTTCTTTGCAGCTCTTATCTTCTCTTCATCTTTGTAGAGGGTAAGATTGCGGAACTCGGGTATCCTGTTCTTCCCTACAAGCATATTTAAAGCAGTCTGCTTCCTGGGAGGAGGGGTGGGAATTTTATTAGCATCAAACTTTGAAGGATCAAGACTGATCATCAACTCCTCAGCACGATCTTCAAGATCAATATCTCCATGAATCTTAGCATAGTTCATCAAAGCTTCCCAAACGATAGCTAGCGGCTCAAACGGGAGTTCTTCGATATACACCAGGGCCTCAGCGAGATGCCCCAATTTTCCAAGTATACCCAAAAGTCCCAAATAATGCTCAATCCTAGGCTGAATTCCATAATCATTTTTCATAGATTCAAAATGTAGAAATCCCTCTTCAATAGCATCAGCATTAGCACATGCTTCAAAAACAGCAAGAAAAGTTTGCGCATTTGGAATTAAACCAAATGTTCTCATCTGTTCAAACAATGCCAATCCATCATCCCCCAAACCATTTGTGGCATACCCATAAATCATCAAATGCCAAGAATCCATATTTCTATCAGGCATATGATCAAAAACTCTGCGGGCATCCGTCATACTTCCGCACTTGGAGTACATCTCAAGCACTTTATTGTTCAACTGTAGAGTTCCCCTGAAAGTCGACCTCAAGAAGTAATCGTGTACTTTCTTGGCATCCTCAAATTTCTTTGAATTCCCACATAACTTAAAAAGCAAGGCGAAACACTCTGAGTTTGCACGCTCACCCTTATCCATGTGTTCAATCACTTCCTTAACCTTACCCTCTCGACATAAACTCAGTATATCAACAGAATTTGATGGAGTGCTGGCACTTAGAACTTGATTGTTCACATCAGATCCTCTGTTCTGAACATGGTAGTTTGCAATAGGTGTACCATTTGAATCACCAAGGTTCGAGTTTGGCTGTTCAAAACCTATGTTTGCATGATTCGGATCCTGATTCCCATTTTGCAGAGAATATTGGTTCTGAATAACTCCTTGGGGAGGGTAATTGGTATCCAAATTTGGAGCTTGATTGTTGCCATAACCTTGATACTGATTCTGACGCCAATTACCGACATTTCCACCCGAAGTGGGAAAACTACTGCTGGGCTGAGACCCTTGAAAGGGAAAATTAGGGTTTATACCGCCTTGCGATGAATAACCCTGATTCGTCCAACCACCGTTTTGCCTCTGATTACTCAACTGCGTCCATTGATCTCCAGGCCTCTGACTAGATCCCAAAGAAGGATTTGAGGGCTGAGAACTTTGCCCCTGGAAACCCTCAGGAAACGCGGCGGTAGAGAGAGCTCTTGTAGTGGAAAAAGGAGGGACCCGGCAAAGGGTTTTGTGCACTGCGTAGAAGTTCATACCACATATCTTGATAGAAGAGGTAACATATACTTGAGGTCTGATGATACGTGAAAGTGAAGACGCCATTGTCTCCTAGAAAGGGTGAACCTCGCTGAGTCGGTGAAGATCATGATGACCAGACCTAACTCCACACTGAACATCGAGCCCATACGTAGATCCAGGCCAAGATTCAAGTAAAAGAGCCCAAATAACGATCCAGATGAACCCGTCTTCAATGGGCCTAGCTAGCTAATTTGGAGAACACAAGTTTCTACGATTTTAAACCAAATTCGTATTTTATATCAAATCGTATCTGCCACTAGAGCGTTTGCCATTTACAAAGTACCTCCATGTGTCACATTTTAACACGTCGAGCATTTTTGAATAATAGAACCTGACAAACACATTACACGAAACATCAGAATTCGTAATATTGTGCAATAATATATGCATCATCTAGGCTTATTATTGGGCCTAACTGGGTTGTGTTATGGGCCTTGTGTATTAACTAGTTAGACCTCCATCTGTCAAGCCCTAAACGATGTGGTTTTGTTGGCCTAAGATGGTTAACTCATGCTATGAATATAATGCATCCTTTGCAATTATTTTTCACTTGGTGTCTTTCTCTTTGCATTGTGCACTGCTTTCTACGTTACTTTACGGCTCTGCTTCCTTTTAGCTTCTCTATTGCGTTTTTAATACGTTAATTCTTTTACGCTTAGATTGTTTAGATATCAAGTCTATATATTCACTTTGGTTTCATGAATAAATATGATTGTTCTTCACAATTCTTGCATACAAAACTGAATTCATATAAAAGTATCTATAAAGAAACGATGCTGATAAGATTCAAGTATTGTTAAAGTAAAGATCCGTCTTCCCGCTTACACGATATTATTCGCTTTCAACTACACTGATCCTAATGACACCTACCTAGTTCTCACGACTTTGCCTTAAGGTGAACATGTTTAACGTTCTGGTTCATACTGGATCCTTGCCATTTTGCTAGGAAAAATACATCGTTCATTAGAAGATAAATCATTATACTTAATATACGATCAGTCCCCCGTCTATAGCCAATGATGAGATTTGCCTAAGGTACTTCTCGCACCCGAGGGGTCTTATAGTTAATCTCATACCTTTATTAATCTTGCCTCTGCAACATGATGATTCAATCAAATTTTCACTATTATTGAGGCTTCAAGGAAGACAACCATCTCAAATGCTTCAAACTTTTGGTGATAACCACTGCAATCGAAAGATAAACTCTCGTGATTCTTCTAGGTCCATGAATGGACGAACTTATTTTTCACCACGTCTAGAACCATTTTCTTGCTAGGTGGTTTTTATTTGATTGGTTTAATTCAAGATTATATGAAAGAGATATCAATAGCGTTGAAACATGGAAAAAATGTTTGCAGATGGATTATGAATACAATTTTGAGGGATTCTCTCATGTTGATGAGCAACCACTATATACATTTCAAAGGTTGACCAATAATACTTTAGAAGGCAATGTTTTCGGGTGAATTTTTTAGATAGCATTTTAACAAGTTACAATGTTATTTAACACAAAAAACTCAATGTTTTCTAGCCAAGTTCTAACTTCTAGGATTATATTAATTTATTGGAATAAAGTATGATGTGGTCAGAAAAAAAACCAACAATGGAGAAATTCAGTTACTTTTTTCTGACTAACCATCATTATATTCTTACCAAACCAAACAACAAAGTTTCGATTGAATACAACGTAAGAAGTTATGGGAATGGTAGATAACATCATATTTAACTTGACATTGTTGAAAGAATGTAAAGCTAATACTATCAACTTAATATGTATCAAATTGTTGAGTTTCCATATTATAATTTACTTTGTTTATCAACTTCTTTGTTTTGTTTTATTTCCTTGTGTCAAGTTTGTTTACTTGTTTATCATAAGAGTCTTGGCTATAAAACCTACTTCTATCTTAGTTTTTCATCAAGCAATAATATTACAAGTTTAGTGCTTTCTTGCTTGTAATATTTGATAACCCTAAAACTGATTGTTCAACTAGTAATGAATTAAACTTTCACCCCATCAGTCATTTGTAGCATCTTCTGGAATCATGCTCCATTTATTGTTGATTGCTAGTGTGGAAAATGTTATATATGTAAACATAGGTAGGTTGGTGGATTCAAGAAATCAATGTTTGGCATGAATATTCTTTAATGTAATTATTGATAGTACAGTTCTTCATTTTTCACATGTCTTGTAATATTATATTTTCTCAAATGTTCTTACATTGTGGTTCTCAAGTGGTGCATGTAAATATTTTATCCTTGTCTGCTTTATGTTGGAACCAACCAACATAAGGCTTTTCTCTCATCATTCTTGTATTTGAACTTCTCATCCCCAATTCAAATCCTTGAGACTCAATTTTTCAGTGCTTACTCTATTCATTAAAAGAAAATAACTAGCCTTGGTTGGAAAATTTCAATTCAATTAAGAGATCAACAATATATGTACATCATAGAGATGAATTAAATCCTATCTAATACCCTTATTAATAAGCAAATCTACAAAACACAAATTAAACACGCCATGATAAAATCATGAAGATTAGTGATTCGCAGGATGAATTCACCTAAAATTGTAAGGAAAACACTATGATTTTACAATAAATTGCATTTTGTACGATTCTATCGTGGAGCTGAACTCATGGTGAGCTACAACTGTGGGATTAATAAACCTTCATATTACAACAATTGGGGAAGTCTATCACTAAACTGTATTCTATTGTTTCTAAACATAACCAAGCTCATTTGGGTTGGGTGTCGGTTTGCAAACCGGCCCATTTGGTAGGCTGACTGATGGGTCATCTGGTATTTTAAAAGAAGTATTTTAAAATTTAATTATAATTTTAATAAAATAAAATTAATTAATAATATTTCCATAAATGTTCCACACTATCTAGACAAAGGTTCGATGATCCTGTGAAATTCAAGTTAAAACAATTAGCAGTATTTGAGAACATTATTGTATTCTACGTTAAGATCGACTAAATGTGTATTCTGCATTCATTTGTAATCAATTTCTACTTTCATAAAAGTAAAAATCATATTTTTTTACAAAAATATCCTTTATTTCTCTCTTATTTGGAAAAGAGAAAACAATTTTTTTGTGTTTTGCCTAGAAATCAAAAAACAACATATTTTTTAATGGGTGGATGGCATTTTTAGTCCACAAACAATATTTGGGCATATTAGTACAACTTAGTTTCCAATTTTTGACAATTTTGATCCACAGACTTTCCAATTTTGGCAAAACCAGTCCCCAAAGTTTGATTGTACGCAAAATCGCCCCCCAAAGTTATGCGTGAGTAACATAATTGGTCTCAAAGTTGTAATTTATGGCAAATAAGGTCATCGGACAAAAATTACGCATATTTGGTCCTCAAAGTTTTGGGTTTTTGGCAAATCTGATCCCTAACATCGTTAATGGTCCCCAAAGTGTGTAAAACTTGGCAATTTTAGTCCCCAAACTTGTGAATGACTAATTTGGTCCCCAAAGTTTATATAATTTGACAAATTTAGTCCCTAACATAAGAATATGATGTTTTTAAGACGGATATGTAAGAATTTGATTTCCCGATGCATCTTAGTGTTACTAAACTCAAAAGTTATTGCTCACTTATTCGATTTTCAAATTTATAGGGACAACGAGATGAATTTGTATTCATCTCACTTACTAAACCTATTTGATTTCCCGATGCATCTTAGTGTTACTAAACTCAAAAACATTAAGCTCACTTACTAAACCTATTACAACGAGACGAATTTGTATTCATAGGGGCAACACTGAAGTTTATTAATATTTGATGAAATTCGTTTCATTTTTTAAGATGAATTCCGAGAACTAATTGATTTTCGAGACTTGTAATTTATACAGTTTTTGTTACTTGTAATTGTTGTAGTTTATGAATGATTGATGATACTTAATTTTCGGAACTTATAAATTTTCGGAACTTATAAATTTTCGGAACTTATAAACTTTCGGAACTTGTAAATGTTGGAAATTTATTTGTCGATACTTAAATGCAAATGTTTATGACTTTGAGTTGTATGAATATGAAGCTAACATCACAGAATATTGGGCGCTAGCATCTTAAAATTTAACCGAAGAACAAAATACCAAATGTTAGTAGTTCAAAATACTCGAAATATTCATAACATAGTGTTTCAAATGAGAATGATTAAAGTAGTACACATTCATAGTTTTCTTCTTGTGCAATATTTTCTTCTAAAGGGTGCATTAGTCGAAGTAGGGATGTACATCTTTGCAAATGATGTTATATCCGAAACCGTAAACCAATTTGGAGTCATCTACACAAACAATATTATTAGTGTAATTGTAGTATACGCAATTAGACAATTACACTTACAAAATAATGGAAATTAACGAGTTTATGGAAACACTTACAAATAATGGATACCCTTTCGACTCGTACACATCCGATGCCTGTTGTAGAAATCTTACAAAACATATATTTCACATTCCGATGCCCCTTTTTGCGCAGGGACATCCGGCCATTGAATGAGTATTTGCCGAACGATGGAGTCTACGTCCAACCCATTTTTTATCTCATAAACATTTGTTACAAACATGTTTATCATGATTAGAAAATATACGTGAATAATGGTTGGAACAAGAAACTAATAATACATGTACACCTCCGGCTCTATGGACGACTGACGCATTATACCTATCGAATCCAACATAATCATTGTCCGTTTTGTTTGGTCTCCGAAACCACAGAAAACCAACAAAGACCAATGACCCCTATCACGAGGGTTTTAAATTGAGTTAAACTTTTTAGACTAAAAAATCGAGTTTAAGTAATAGTTCTTGATTAAGGTCTTTTCAACGGTTTATGGCTTACTAAAGTCCCCCTGAATGTGAAGACATCAACAACACCCAAGTCATTTGTTAATTTTTTGAACTTCAATTTTTATGTGCTTTGGTGAAATTTTATGCTATTTGATCATTTGTAGAGGATGAAATTAATTTAGTTCTTCTCTACATATTCTCTCACAACATGATATTTAACTCTGATGTGTTTAGACCTCTCATGAAAGACTCCTATCTTTATGATAGCGACGGTGGAACTTGAGCCACACAATAATTTGGTAGAATGTGTTTGAGAGAATACCAAATTTTGAAGTATTTTTCTCATTCAAATTGTGTGATTCAATACTAGAGTAGCACCCATATATTCTGCTTCCACCGTCGATTGTGTCTCATACTTTGCTTTATTGAAGTCCAACAAGGAGCAACTCCACTAAGATGAAAAACATATCCAAAAGTGCCATGAAATTCTCCTCATTAGTGAAATCATTGTCTGCGTATCCATGAACATTCATACTTCTTGTGTCATCAAGTTTGTAGTGTAGTCCATTGTCTTGAGTAGACTTTACATATCTAAGTATGCGTTTTACATATTGTAGATGAGATTTCTTTGGATTGTGTAAGTAACTGGATAGAATAGACACACCAAAGAGAAAATCATGTTTTGTGTTAGATAAAAATATGAGACTACCTATGATTGATCGATACATATTCTTATTTTCTGAATAATCTTCTGAGTTACTTCCAATTCTTGTATATGCAATGATAGGAGTAGATACGCCTCCACAATTCTTAAAATTAAAATTTTAAAGATGTGCACTCGCATATTTTCGTTGAGAAATACAATAAACTTGTTTGGTATGTTCAACTTCCATTCCTAGAAGTAATTTATTTTTCCCAAATTAGTCATATAAAATGTCTTCAAAATAATTAATTAACTTCCCATAGTGCATATTCATCACAACTCATTGATAATAATATAATCGACATAAATATCCACAATTATAATCTATATATCGATTGTTATGGTAAATGACGAAGCGTCATTTGAACTCTTGACATATCAAAATTCAATCATATTGACTAAAGTCTCGAATAACAATCACAGGATGCTTGTTTTAATCCATAAAGTGTTTTTATAAGAAGACAAACTTTGTTAGATCCATCTTCAAATCATGGAGATTATAAGCATATAATGTTTCTGCAAGTTCACTTTTTAAATAGGCGAATTTTATATCCATCTAAAATATTTTCAACATGAGATATGCAACTATTGAAATATAATTCTTATGGTGTAAAACCTCGCAACATGAGCAGTGTCATAATAATCAATGTCATATTCTTGACTAAAATCTCTAGCTACCAATATTATATTTATTAATACTTCAATCGGGATGATTTTTTATATTAAACATCCATTTCATGTTTATTACTTGGCATACGTTAGTTTATCTACCAACTTCCATATTCTTACTTTTCAATAATTTGTAGTTCTCCTTCTATGACTCTTTTCTAATGAGGGATTGGTAGTGCTCCTTTAATACTTGCATGTTCTGTATTCAATAATATCACATTAGCAATTTCATATAATTCAGCTAGAGACATGGTTTTCAAAGGAAGTTTCTAACTTGAAGAACTTGATCCAGAGTCATTTGTTTAAGGGATTTCATAATTTTACTATCTTAATCCTTAAAATTGAGTTTCGTGGACAAAACTCAACCTTCATTAATCCATCGTACATTTTTCATTTTCTCCCAAATTGTGGGATGCCACATCGTACCCTTCTTAAAAATGAGTTTCGTCCTCGAAACTCGGTCGTCTCATAAGCTGTCCTTCATCACATTTCCTTGACTTGACTTTACCCCTTTATCTAATTCTTCCCTCATTTTCATGTGACCAATATTCGTTATTATCCCTAAACGTATCTCATTTAATATATGAAAGTTAAGTCACACATGTCATGCCCTTTTTCATCTAATCTAACTTATTAACTTAATTTATTAGATCCAATTTAATTAATTCGATGGCATGATGTCGTGCTCTAAAAATTAGACAATGTCTTACATGAAACTATAATACATATCATTCTTTAAAACACAAAGGAAGCCAATTTGCTTAGTCATATTATGATTTCCTAAAGATACACGTAACATAAAAAAAATACTAAGATTTATTTACAAAATATCTTACATCTACTGACTTAGTCTCTTTACTTGATCATGGCAGGCGCTATCCTATTGTTCGTCTTCGCTACCTGTGCACAATATATCATTAAGAGATCCTAAGAGTAATGAGAGAGGAGCAAGAATAATATCAAAATCATATAAACATGTAATCAATGACATTCAACATAATCATAAACACATAATCTTTCATACTATTGTTCTAATTTCTCTGCATGTGATTGCTACATAACAGTTATGACCTTGCCTCAACCCCTGGCTTACGCATCACCAAGATTTAAGGATCATGATATATGAGTACCCTAACCTCAGAACTGGACAGAAAGTGCGACCAAACCATCGACATTTCCGAGGGTCGGCTTCACCTAATTCTTACTCGGTATGTGGCAACATCCTGATAAATATTCTTTTGTAGGTAGCTCATATCTTGACTCAAACCATGTTTTTAATAACATGATGTTAGAGTTGTGCGTCCACAAGTTCTCGAGTTTTCACATAAAACATATAAACACATACATGACATGAAAAACAGTTTTGAACTTACAACAACATTCTATATATGTAGTAAAGATATTACTTTTTTGAGAGCTCAAATGACATCCATAAATCACATAAAAATACTCATTTGAAATAAATTTCAATGTTCTAAAAATTGTAAAGCATAAAAAATTTCATCATACCTCTCGAAACATACAAAACCAGACCATGAACTTGAATGTACTGTTCACAGGAAAAATTGTACTGTTCTTGAACATCATAGCATAACTTGCTGGTCTGAGTTCATGTTTTAACTGTTGTAATTTTTAATCCTATTATATCTATATTCTGAAAGCATTAAAAATGACAAAGATTTATAGTGGTATCCGATCACGTTGTCTTAGGTAAGACACGATCGTTTCGTCAATCTACTGTCCAACACCCTGCAATATTTTATTAACTACTTCAGTTGAAATGTTCACACAAAGAACACACCTACAACTAAACACATAATACAGATAATGTACAAGAATTAAACTAAAAATATAAGGATTGAAATTGCACAGTAATTTCTCATTCTCATGACGTTTTTCAAACCAACAGTATGAACTCTAAGTTTCTTACTCACAAAGAACTCGGTTAAGTGACTTGAAACTAGGAAACAGTCGTTAGTAACACAAACAGTCAAAGATAATACGATTCACAGCCTTAACAGTTGCAAGAATCTGAAAAGATGATTCTTGTCGCACAAGCTCAACATATTATCGTAGATCTACTTAGTGTTTAAGCCTTAGTACAGATCTTGTTCAACGGTTTTCCTGAAACTCAGATCTATACAGATCTGACTTGAAAACACTTATATAGAACCAAGCCTTTGAGAAATCCAATGAGTTTCTCAAAGCCGTAAGTTCAAACAGTAAGTAACCCTTTTAAGCACTTAGAGCCAAATCGTTAGGCTAAAAGTGGACAGTTTATCAGCAATTAAGGTACAGTAAGTAAATCAACCGCTCTTGGCCAAAGTTTCTCTAGAATCGCAGATCTCTAAAGATCTTTGAAACCAAACGTCTAGTCAAGATACTTGAGATATCCAAACATATTCTCAAGGATATTCTCACGCTTATACTAGCAGTATGTAACGATATGCGTAAGAGAACAAATGGTAAATAAAACTACATTAGATATATATCGTAAAGTGCAGTAAGTAAATCAACCGTTCTTGGCCAATGTTTCTCTAGAGTCGTAGATATGTAAAGATCTTTGAAACCAAACGTTCAATCAAGATACTTGAGATATCCAAAGATATTCTCAAGGATATTCTCACGGTTATACTAGCAGTATGTAAGAACAAGCAAGAAGTAAGATAACATCAAGAATGCAAGTCTAAGGCCTAGAACAGAAAGCTTAAGCATAGAGAGAATTCAAAATGCAGAGAGAATTCTAAGCAGTGTAAAAGTGAAAAATTAAACGACGTGTGTAATTTTGTAAAGAGATGAGCTTATTTATAGGCTGGGCTAACCGACTTATGGCCCACAAGCAAACGATTATCGCCCAACCTAAGTAGTTAACTTCCAAGCCCAATTCATTCCAGGTCCAAACTCCAATACATCATAGCCCAATGCCAGCGAACAAATAAGGCCCAATAAGCAATAATGACGAGCATCACAAAATTACCGAAATTACCTAACTCCAACATTTACAACGTAATTTTTCCTTTAAAATAGACATATAGAGGTTTCAGTAAATATAGAAATCACAGTAATACAACATTGATATAAATTAAAGTCAAATTCACAAGATATAGCAATAACATGAATACATATGATGGCTAACCTACATGCTTCTCTCAATCATCCATTTTACCTTTCGTTTTCCTGATTTCCCTTTTCTAATATCTCTATTTGTGTCTTATACCTATTGTAAAACAACCCTTTAGCATTATGAACAAGTATTAAAGGACTTAAACTCATTTTTTTCCACTTACTCCCAAAATTTCAGTTTGTGTTTGGCTGCTGATTTCCTTGCATTTCCTAGGTTGTTTCTTCCTATTTCATCAATCAAATAACACTTAACATATGTACCTATCTTTTTGCACAACCAAACCCACGTGGTAGATAAGAAAATATGCATCAAATGCCTACAATCACATGAAGCCAACAATAAACTATGTACATAAAGTATTCTAGCTTTTATTTCTTAAAAAAAATTGATTCCCAATACTCATTTCCTATCTTATTTAGTGCCTAATTACTTAAATTGTGTATTAATATATCACATGAAACCCAGAGCCAAACAAAACCCCTTTTTTTGCATACCTAATGTCCGACACATCCAAATCTACATGACGTTCCCAAGTCATATACACGAACCAATTCCATTTCCCTTCCCTCATTTCCAATTGTTTTACTATTGTTCACCTTTATTTTTAATTAACATGATTCTTATACGTCTTATTTCACTCTATTTTCATACTAACGCTCCCCTTCTTATATTCGAACCTTATATTATTAGATCATGTTTACTCTGCTTACATAGTTACAGATGTTCGATGTCTCTATTGTCCTCAGTAACTCCTAGTTATCCTATCCTCCTCGTGCCACGGAAGTGATATGCGACTAATTCCCCTTTTCTTACTCCAAATTCGCGAGGAATTACACCAATTCTAATGAGCCACTTTTCTACAATGAATTTGAGTAGGATCCGCAATAAATTTCAATGAGCCATATTTTGCCTTATGACATTTTTTGTAATCAATTCAAATGATCCACTTTACGGGATGAATTCATCAAATCCACTATTAGTTTGAGTAGGATCCGCGATGAATTTCAATGAGCAAATTTTCATGATAATTTGATCCAAAAATATGTGATGGATTTGGCTTGAGCACAAGTTTATCCATGAATTTGTTCATTCTCGCGACGAATTGTCACAATTCATTGCGAATCCAAAGACTTAGTCATTTTCCGAACTTTTCAGGGAAAATTTCCACAATGAGCATTATTTAGAATATCAATATCATAAATAGGCATCTTTCCAAAACCATGACAATACAACTCATCTTTCTTTATTATATTATTAATTTATTTATTTATTTTTATTTCATATTAAATAATATTAAACTTTAAGGACTAATTTACAAATCAAACTTTTATTATTTCATTAACATTAATAAAATCAAGTCCATCCAAAATTATACCCACCCCACACATTTCCCACCAATAGAAATGAATTGAAATAAAAGAAATAACGATTGTCTTTCTTTCAACAGACTAATTGGCTTAAGGCAAACTCATACTAAACAAATCAAATTGGAGTACCATCAGTAGTAATAAACTAAGTATTGTGATTTTTTCTCTTATTTTTTATATGTAGTTGCAGAAAATAATAAAGTAGCGAGCAACAAAGGTTAGGAAAGATTGTTGGTGAAAGATAGATGTTACTTCCTTGAGGTACTTATTATTCTTTGATGTCTTCTCTCCGTTGTTATTACGTTATTTTTGGTCGAAATATTATTAAGGTTGGTTATCACGATATCTATGATAGAGCTCCAAGTGATTCTGCAATATTTTCTAGTAACATTACAGTCTCCATGTTATTAATTAACTTACGTGACATTTTCGGAATGCCTGGTCAATCAAATATGTTGAAACTATTTCTGCAATACATGGCGAGCGAAGGTTCAGGTCGTGTAACCTCATTTTCTCATAATATTGATAGTGATTATACACTTTCTTATGTGATGATATAAATCACACCGTCAACATCCTAGTTGCATCGTGCTTCCTGAAGTAGTAGGTGGTTCCCAGCCACCGTGGGAGTCAAGAAGGGGGGAATTAAGTTGTATATTATTGAAGTTTTATGCCTAGAGTATCGGAGTTAATTCCATTGTCAACACAAGAAGGTTGGTTATCAAATCGAGTTTGATACTTTATATTAAAATTCCGCATATATATTTTTGTATTATTCCTACATTAAACTTATATTTATGTAGATCAAAAAGGCAAAATGAGACATGATTTTGACAAAGATATGTTATTTGACACAAAAATTGAGTTAAAAATTGCAGTTCAATGACATTGTATTTGTGTTATTCAACAACCTTATCATGTATATGCTAGTTATAAAAAGGTGTGGGAAGTGTGATGTACTCAAAGGTTTTTGCGAATGGAGGATAAGAGGTGTATTATGGGAAAGATATCTAATGTGGAAAATATCTAAAATTCAATATGAGCACAATGTTATATTAGAATGATTTGTCTCTTGAGCATAGAAATCTCACTATTGATATGATTGCTTCAGAAATTCTTAGAGATTTTCAGAATAATCTTTCCATTCTATTCGTGAGGTTTATCGTTTTATTTAAAGAGAATTCTACTTTGATATTAGCTACATAAAAGCTTGGTGAGGGGTCAAGCGAGCAACAAATAATTTGTATGGTGCATGGAAAACATCTACTACCAAATTGCATTTGTTTTTAAACTTCTACTTGTAGTGGTACTTGATGCATGTGGGCATCTTTTCATTGGCATTTGCATTTGCATTAGTGGATGAAGAATCAACTGATGTTTGGTATTGGTTTTTGGATCTTATTAGCACACATATAGTATGCAATCAAATGAGAACATCTCTTATATATGATAGAGGATCATGTTTGATATCATTTTACCAAATTTCAGCTTTCAATGAACCTCTAGGATGTTATCGATTTTGTATGCGGCATTTGACATCTAGTTTCAAGATAGAATATCGTAATGTGTATTGAATGAATTTATTTTGGACTACAGCTTATGCTAAAAACGAGAAGAAGTATGATATTGCTATGGAAAGAATTTGAAAAGCAAATCAAGAAGCGTATGTCTGATTGAATAATATTGACCCACAAAAGTGGAAAGTTTCACATGATAATGGTTTAAGGTATGATTTTATCAATTATCATTGGAAAATAATAATACAATCAATACATGTATCTATCTACAACTTCAAATTCGGCTGAAAGTATGAACAATATTCTAAAAGGTGCTCGTCGACTGCCACCACAACTATTTCTCAAGCAGCATAGAAAAACGGTAGAAAACTTGAGAACTGACTTGCATTTGTGGCCTCGGAAAGTTCATAATTTGTATACTCGTTGGGATAAAAAAGCAACCAATCACAGTTTTCGAGCATATAATACGATTACTAAGACAACCTCAGTGACAACCCCGGGAAAGCCATGCAATGGTCCACATATCTACTTTGTAAATCTTAATTATCGAACATGCTCTTGTGGAAATGGCTGACATATAAGTTGTATTGCTCACATGTTATGCAGTTTTATTTATATTCTATTCAACTTAATATTCATTATATTGCTTATCTTTATTAAGTGTTTCTTTTATTTGTAGGCATGTAAGTTTTATGAATTGGATCCATGTCAATATATGCCCATAAATAAGATATTTCTAATCTACAAGACACATATGCGTACCAAAGTCAATTTCCATTAGATACATTTTGTTCCCGTGATGCTTCTTTTTTCTTGGTGCATAATCTTGAGCTTCGTGTAGAAAAACGTGCTTGTAAATATTGAAGTACCAAATTTCCATGTGAGATGGATCAACATCCGAGGAATCGCTCAAGAAAGTAATTATGGTATTGTTTTGTAACAAAAGTTAAGGAACTTTATTTGTTTTGTAATGAAGAACTTAGATGAAATTTTATATGTAACAAAATGTTTATGAGATTTTATATGTTTTAGATGAAACATGATGTTTTGGTTTAGTTATTATATACTTCACTGCTAGAAGACACCTTAATATTTTTAACATTATAAACATTGAAAATTGTTTGATTTCCATCTTTAATATTAAATTATTTGTTTGTACATCATGTTTGGCGTGACTTGATTGTATTAATGCTAATAAAATAATGAAAGTTTAATTTGCAAATATCCAACACATCTCTAGTTTTGCTACAGAAACTCCCTTCGTCAACATATCTGTCGGATTTCCTTTCCCTTGATCTTCATCAACTGAAGCATCATCCTCTTGAGTAAGTCTCTGATATAATGATACTTCAACTCAATATGTTTCGTCCTCAAATGGATTACTGGCACTATACAAAGTACATTGACTAGTACGCTTACCGATCTCCATCAAGAACTCTATTCATGCTTCCGTAGTTGCAACATAGTCTACCTCGGTTGACGAGAGTGAGGCACATCTTTGCAACTTCAACTTTGAGCTAACAGATATACCGTCGACCGTAAATACATACGATGATGTACTTTTCCGATCGTCCAAAACTCCTCTAAGGTCGGCATCCACGTATACTTTCAACTTGATAGGTCCCCTCCGAAAACATAGGTCTCGTTTTGATGTTCCTTCAAATTCCGTAGCAACCAAAGCTTTGCTTCCCAATGCTCTTTTCAAGGGTTCAAAATGAACATGCTCACGAATCTCACTCCATGGGCTATGTCTGGCCTCGTACAGACTAAACATCCGACTGCCGAAGAGTAAGACACATCCTTCATCTCTTCAATATCGCGATCTATCATTGGCTCCTACTCCTTTGAGAGTTCATGGTTTTCTCTCAAAGTTGTCTTCGCCATTTTCAAGTCTCCTACTTGAAACAGATCATCATCTTTTTTAATATATTTATCTTGGGACAAGATAAGTGTACAATTCTGTCGATCCTTCTGGATTCTTATACCGAGTATCTGTTTGACTCCAACTCCTTCATCTTAAATGAATCACATAACTCCAACTTGACTTGTATTATCTCTTCCATATCAATGCCTGAGATTTGCATGTCATTAACATACAGTAGAAGGATTACGTATGCATAGGGTTGTTACACGATTCGAACAGTTCGTGAACAATATGTGTTCGGATCGTATGTGATCGTGTTCGCTCATTCGAATAAAAATATGAACATTTTTCTAACATTACTTTTTGTTCGTTTATAATTTGAATGAACACGAACATTTTCGTGAACAAATGTGAACGTTCGTGAACAAATATATTTATTTAAATTAATTTTTATTTTAATAGATTATTATAGTATTTAAGTTTAAAAACCTTTACAAAACTCCAATTTTCACACATTGACTTTAGCGGCGGTTGAGAATCACTTCTCAATTCTTCATCCTCTTCAAAAAGCTGAAAAGAAAAAATATTTGATATTATAAAAAACTCCCAAAATGTCAAATATGTAGCAAGACGAATGTTCATCACCGTTAGTGAACCCTTTAGATAAAGTTATTGTTTTGATGAAGAACCAATTTCTACAGAAAATGGGGATGAGTTAGAACATGAAGAACCATTTGGATGAATTTTGCACAAATAGTACAAACATGTTCGAACAAGCTATTCGAACGAACATGAACATTCACTTAATAATTTGAACAATGTTCGAACATATTTTTACGTTCGAATAAAATATGAACGAACGTGAACACGTTCGAATAAAAATATGAACGAACATGAACACAGCATGTTCGGTTCGTTCGGATCGAATAACAGCCCTACGTATGCATCTTTGCTTGTTGGAGATAACAACAATTGTATGTCTCACATATTTTGAAACCCCGTTCAGTCATTAAGGAATCAAACTTCAAATACTACTACCGAAGAGCTTGTTTCTAGCGATACAAGCTCTTTTTCAATTATCTCACGAAATTCCTCTTACCATGCACATCAAAACCCTCGATTTGTGTCAAGTAAATCACTTACTCCAAGTCCCCATGGAGAAAGCAGTCTTCACGCCCATATGCTCTATATGGAGATTCTCAGAAGCCACAATACTCATAATCACCCTGATGGTCATCGTCTTCACAATCGGTGACAATACCTCAGAATAGTCAATTCCCTTTTTCAGTAGAAATCATTTCACCACAAGTCCCGCTTTATATCGTTTGGACCTCTGCCTCATCTTTAACTCTTAAGACCCATTTATTCAATAAGGCTTGATGTCCCTCCGCAGTTCAGTTAAGACCCAAGTCTTATTTTTCATCAAGCACTTATACTCATTCTTTATAGCAAGCTCTCACTTTTCCTTCTCCCGGGACTCAATAGCCTCTCAGAAACTCTCAGGCTCGCCATCGTTAGTAAAAAATTTGTAAAACATTGAAGAAGAGTATCATACCTACTCTCTCCACTCTTGTGTTGACCTTTTCTACTCTGGAGTGACTTGGTCGACTTCGTTAATAGTCGGCTGGTCTTCATTCTTCATATCGGTATTCATTTGATCTTCATCCTTATCATCAATATCTTCATCATTTGTAATGTTGATCAACTCTTCTAATTGACTCAAGGGTCCATCTCTCCCACTGCTCCCACTTAAGGGCTTGATTGCTATATCTTCGACAAAGTTCTCATCAGCCTTCTTAATAGTGTTCTTGTTGAGCAAGTTCTCATTAAAGGTTGCATCGACTGACCTTATTATTTTCAAATCATTTAACCAAAAATGGTAACAAAAATATTTTACTCCATACCAACGAAGAGAGTCTTAACATCTTTGGAATCAAGTTTGTCCTTATTTTCGGTATCCATGTGTACATTTGCAACATTACCGAACACTTTAAGGTGATCCATTAGTATCGAGGGTCCTCAGTTGATAAAGTACGTTATCGTACTCATAGCATTAGCCAAAAAGGTCTTTGGCAGTCTAGCATGCAATCTCATCGAACGAGCTCGTTCATTCAGTGTTCGGTTCATCCTCTTAGCAACTGCATTTTTTCTGGGTTTATTGGCGACTGATCACTCTAGCTACCATTCCTCGAACAGTATTTCTTGAATTCATCATTGTCATACACTCCTCCATCGTCTTAACTTAGAAACTTTATCTTAGCTCCGGCCTCGAGTTCCACCTTTGCCTTCCACTTTCGAAAAGTATCAAGCAAGTAAGATTTGTTCCTTAAGAAATACACCCATACCTTACGAGTGAATTCGTCAATGAATGTGACATAATATATTGAGCCTCCCAGAGACTCAACCGATGTCATACCTCACACGTCGGTACGCACGAGTTCAAGCTTCACCTTCGTAAATATGACTTTCTTTTGCTTTCCCAATACAGTCTTTAGAGAATCCTACTTCCCCGGAGTCAAATTGAAGCAATAATCCTTTCTTTGCCATTATCTTCATGTCTTTCTCACTCATTTGGCCTAACCGATCGTGCCACATCTTCATATGTCTCGTTCAATCCTCTGTTGTTGCAAACACCGACCGGTCTCCCATTGTGCCTATCGGTCTCTCTGCATACAACGTACATACCTTGATTACATTTGCGAGGACCAAAGCTCATTTGGTCACTTTCCACCGATCGTCCCCGAACGACGTTTGGTAACCTTTAGAATCCAACTATTCGATCGAGATTAAATTCTTGCTGAGGCCAGAAATCTATATCACATTCTCCAATGTCTACGAATACCCATTGGTAGATCTTATCGGTATATCACCCTAACCGGTGATTTCCAGGGACTTCCCGTCCGCCAAAAAAACCTTTCCATGATTTCATGTCTTAAAATATTTAAATAAAATCATGATTGAAGGAAGATTGGGAAGATGCATCTGAGTCAACTACCTAATACTCCACCGGACTCTCAACATCTAGTACGTCTGAATCAGCAGCCATCGAGGCTTATTTCTCTTCTTGAGTCTTTGAATTCCCTCTAGTGGAAAGATGCACATGAGTCTACTATCCAATACTCCACTAGACTCTCTACAGCGAGTATGAGTGCCTCGTCTGAATTAGCAGTCACTAAGGCTTATTTCTCTTCCTTCTTGGGCTCATTGCAATCCCTTCAGAAATTGCCCCTTTTTTCTGCAATTCCAACATTCTAACTCCTCTCGAGGCTTCGACTTCCCTCGCTACTACGACTCTCGTTATTCATTTTTCCTTGGTCACTCTTCCGACCGCGGGTTGAATCTGCAATCAATGCATTATTTTTGTCTCCCTCTTCTGTTTTCATCTCAATTCTTCACTGATGAGCCGACCGTGCACATCATTAAATTAAGTTTCCCTAGCTGATTACTGATGATATCAACCATGGTCGATCAAATTTCAGGAATGGTAACAAGAACGACAACGACATGCATGTCATAATCCATGACATGGTCAACAATCGACAATTAGTTGACCAGATTTCAAAAATCATTGAGATGTTTTACAACTAAGGCACCCTCAGCCATCGGCATGTTATACAGCTGCCGTGTCAAGACCACAAGATTAGTGGTGTCATGCCCTACTACATCTAATCCAATTTATTATCTTAACTTATTATACCTAATGAAAAGGCATGATGCTGTGTCCTAAAAATTAGAACACAAGGCTCTGGATAAATTAAAATACCAATCCTTATATAATACACAGCGGAAGCTAACAAACTTTGTCATTCATACACAACGGAAGCTAATTTACATAGACATATACTAACTAGTCTATATACACATAAAACCGAAGCAAAGTTCATTTCATACAAAATGAACTAAGTAAACTACTCATTATTCTGATTTGATCCTGACAGCGTCTACTCTACTATTCGTCTTCACTACCTGTTTAACGGCAGTTCATTGAGTGGTCCTGAGAGTGATGAGAACAAACATGAAATACAATCATGCAATAATTAATATCACATAAACAAAAACATAACACATAAACATAATGATAAACATAAGCACATAATCTGCAGACTGTTGCTCTTATCATGATAAATTTACCAGCATAACAGTCATGGCCCCTGCATTAATCTCTGGCTTACACATCACCAAGAATCAAGGAACATAAGTCATGAGTTGCCTAGTATCAGAAACGGACAGAAAGCTCTACCAATCCATCTAACATTTCCGACTTTCAGTCATACCTCACTCCTTAACATAATCATATCTGATGTGATCACATAACTGAAACTGATGATCTAGATGATAACGTGAATGAAACCATGCTCCTGACATGTTTTCAGAGTTGTGCGTCCACAAACTCTCAATTTTCACATAACATCACAAAACATACATATTCTGAATTTTCTGAAAAACTTTACAACAGTGTGTCGACACTGTAAATCCATACCTTTTTAAGAGCTCAAATGACATCCAAAAATCACGTAAAAATACTCAATGGAAATCTAATGAACTGTTATAAAACTGTATAGAATAAAGTAGTTTCAAATAAGCTCTTTAAACATGACAAAACAGACCAACAACATGATGCCCTTGCAGCAGGGATAAAACTGTATTGATTCTGTAAAATGTAAAATAACTTGCTGGTCTGATTTCGGTATTCATTAACACTAAAATTCCTCTGAAACTAGACACACAGAGGTTTTCATACATGTAAAAATCATAAGCATACGACATCCATAAAAATAGCAGCAAAATTCGTAACATATAGCAGTAACATGAATGCATATGATTTCTAACCTACATGATGCTCTCATTCATCCCACTCACCATAGTTTTCTTACTGATTAACCTCGTCTATAACCTATACCTGCTGTAAAAACATCCTTAGTACCAAAATACACTTCTAATAAACTAAGAACACAATTTCCTCAACTTACTCTTCAAAATTCAGCTTGGTTTTTGGGCTGCTGAAAAGTTGCGATTCTTGCTCGGTTCATGCTGATCTAAAAACTCAAAAACATATTTAAATATCATATCTATCCTTTGGCAAGTCAATGTATACATGTAGCAAGGTTTAGCAACTTCCCAAGCCTCCAATAAGATGATGGCAACACAAAACAATGAAATTAAATGTCATTTGATTGACTTGTCTAAAAAAAACATCATTTTTCAGCCTTATAACACTCTCATTTACCTTAATTATTGTTTTAGGAGATGTCTAATAATCCGGAGTATCACAAGTGGATTATGGTCGCGTGTCACTCTTCCAACCGCAGGTAGAATTTGCAACCAATGCATTATTTTTGGTCTCCCCCTTTTATTTTCGACTCAATTCTTCAATGATGAGCCGAGCGTGCACATCATGAAAATTAAATTTCCCCGGTTGATTACTAATTATTTCAACCGTGGTCGACCAGCTTTCAGGCATGGTAACAAGAACGACAATGGCTCCATGTCATCATCCATTACAATGTCGACCGTCGAAACACTATTCACTACAGTTTCCGTAAACGATGAGCAAGTCGTGATAGGTCGTTGCACAACTATTACAGTGGGGCATTACGCTAGGCCATCTAGGCTACGAAACAACACCTCGTGTCTAGTTGTGGTCGGTCATCATGCCTCACACCCTATCGGCACGGGGAATGACAAATGTCGACATCAAGGCTTTAGCATGGTTCCTATTTTCCCTGGCAGCATGTTATAGAGAGGATTACATATCATAGTTTAACTACCATTTCATGGTACCTTTAGCAACCTTGCGCCCCTCCCCTGACGTTACGCTAAGACTAGTGAGTCACGACAGACGACTACAGCAAGGGTCGTGATGGGCACACCGTATAGCTATGCCTAGGGTACGATTATGGATGATACAACAAACCCCTTCTTCTAAATGTCCCACCACCGGACAGTAGCTCAGCCTCGATCCCTTGGTGAGAAGATGCCACATGTACTTTTATTTTTATTAAATACATGTCTCTTCCCATCCTTATATTTGATGCATGCTCCTCTGAAGAAATGTCAACTTTCGAATCCCAAGAACGCCAAGGGAATCATGAGTTTTATCAACCTAGCAAGCTACTACATGATGTATATAGAGGGATTTTCAAAGATAGCCAAACAGCTTACGAATCTAACCAGAAATGGTGTGAGTAAAGTTTTGCGGCCTAATTATGAAACTAACCATGGCACCTATGTTGGTGTTAGCGACGGTAGGCGCCAAGACTTCGTGGTAATAATAAAATAAATAAATTATTAATCTATAAAAAATACATACTTTTATAATTCAGTTATGCCTCTACGAAAGTCTTAGATTGTGTATTGCACAAGTAATAACCTATGTATCGAGACAATTGAAAGAGCGTTGAATTATCCCAACCACGATCTAGAACTCACCGCAGTGGTATTCACATTTAAAATTTGGAGACATTACTTGTACGGAGTGAAGTGTGAGATGTACACCAATCATAAGAGTTTGAAATACATGTTCACACAAAAAGAGTTGTATGTAAGGCAACGATAGTCGCTCGAACTAACTTACATACACAAATTAAGATTGGAGGTGGTGGAAGACAAGGGGCGTCTCTGAGGGCAATCATGGTGCGGTTGAGCATGCTCTATGATATTCTAGTAGCACAACGTGAGGACACAATGGTAGTCATGTTGATGGACTAGTCAATGACGGTAGAAGGACACGAGGTCATGGTTGGATCCGATGGGTGTGTGAGGGTTCAAAGACGGGTACGCTTGATTAATTTACCAAGTTTAAGGACAAAAATCTTCTATGAGGATCACATGTCAATGTTCTTGTTTAACCCGGGCAACACAAGACCAAAAGACGCACTAGTTGTGAAAGGGGATGAAAAATGACAGCCAATTTTATGGCACGGTGCGAGACATGCTAGATAGTGAAGGTTGAATACCGAAACCCGGGGGTGAACTGTAATCACTAGAGATTCCCGAGCAAAAATGGAGCATATTTGCATGCATTTCATGGTAGGGCTACCGAGTAGCCATGGAAAGAATGATGCAATATAGGTCATAGTTAATAAACTAACGAATTCAACACATTTCCTTGCGATCAAAGTGACATACAAGGTTACCGGGATGTCAAAGATGTGCTTAGATAGCATAATAATGTTTCATGGGTACTCGTTAGCCTAGTATCGGACAGAGATTCAAGGTTTACCTTAAGGTTTTGGCAAAACCTCCTGAAATCATTAGAACGGAACTAGCGATGAGCATGACGGATCATTCCCAAACTTATGGTCAAACGGGAGGACCAACCAAATCTTGGAGGACATGCTTAGAGCATGCCTTTAGGATTTTAAAGAGAGTTGAGAAGAATATCTACCATTGGTGGAGTTCGGAAACAACCACTATCAGAGTAGTATCAACATAGCGCCATAAAAAGCCTTGAATAGACAAGTGTAGGACTCCTCTATGATTGGACGAGGTTTGGGATAAAGGGTTTAAGTGACAATAATTAGTGGAGATCACAAGGGAAAAGGTGAAAACGGTAAGGAAGAACATGAAATCCGACCAGGATCATTATAAGAGTTTGGGCGACACAAAGAGTTGGCCATTGGATTGGATGTCGAGGACCAAGACTACCTAAGGGTCACCGGTGAAGGGAGTGTTGAGAGTCACTCGCTCTTGGAAGCTCAGGTGGAGTACGTTGGACCATTAAGAGTGGTAGAAAGAATAAAGAAACTAGTGTTTCAACCGGAGTAGCCATAGGGACTTGGCAGAATACACGATATGTTCCATGTGTCTTAACTGAGGAAAAGCCTAACCAAAGAAGGCATGAGCGAGCAGTGGTGCCACTAGAATTAACTCCAGAACTTACCTAAAACGAAGTGCATGTAAGATTCATGGAGAAGGTTGAGAGGAAATTGAGGAACCGGGTGGTCCCGATGTGAATGTGCTATGTGAATGTGAAATGTGGGTAAAAATTAAAAGGGGTATAGGAAGAAGGACTAAGGTTCAATTAGGCATAATTGTCTCTATAGGTATGGCAACGAAACGGATATGAGGTGGCTACACGACTAACCACTACCCCGCCCCGTTTAACATATTGTCTAACCATCCCCACCCTGCCCCCCATATCTCCTTCATAATCTGCCTACTACATAAGCAAAGGTTAACCGTTGACTTATAAATTTGTTTTTTTATAATTTATTAATGCAAAAAAACAAAATCATAATAGTTAAAATATTTTATATAAAACACAAATTAATTATTTTACAATCATTATTTTTAATATCTTTAAGGACAAAAATAAAAAATATCAATATCAAATTTAAGAAGTTTTACTTATTAAAATTTTTTTATTTGACAAAACTATAGATTTTTTTGAAATAGTCATATATTAGAACAATCAAGAATTAACCATTTTAAGCTTAATAAAATACGACTAATGAAAAATTCTCAATATTCAATGGTTTTTCGTCTGAAAATGCAAAAATTAGAAAAAATTAAACTATAACTTTTTTCTATATAAAGTAGTTTTTCAAGTATATATAATTAAATCTAAACGAATAATTAATTGTGTATGGGTAAACAAGTGGTAGTATGATGGATATATGTAAAACCACTATATGCCCTGTTTAAGTCGGGAATGTAATTTAAAAATTCGTCGTACATTCATCACTCGTTTAACTATCCACATACACCACAAACGGGGATTATCCGGCATGTAGCGGAACATTTAATCCAAATTGTCATCTCTATGTATCTATAAATAAATGTTAAAAGGGTGAATGTAGGATTGCCACAACTAAGTCACGAAAATCTCGTGGAAACAAGAAAAAAATCACGACTAGAAGCATATTAATGAAGATATGGTATAACCACACGGCCAAACTACGAAAGCATGCGACCATAAGCATATTCAAGCGGATTTAACATAACCAAGAAACCATACCGCAAAACTATTGGATAGAGGTTAATCCTGATGCCGCAGGTTCTATCTACTTACTAATTTATTTCCTTAAATTAAAACTTTCTCTTGTGTTGACATTTTAGTTGAGTTGCCTTGTGTTATTAATGTAACATGATACATGTCGACTTGGCCGCAATGGGCCGATGTGTGGGCTACTGTATGAATGGGCCAATGTACCACACTGGATCAATTAGTTACATGGGATGTAACATGCGTTGGCTTAGCAGGCTTACTATTAACTTGGGCTGTCCATGTGTAACTATAAGGTGGTGGCCCATTGGTATGTAAGCTAGGGTTTTCTGCAATAGGATCACTTTTGGCCGTAGCGTCGTTTTGAATCCCTAGTTATTTTTGCTCTATTAATGTAGATCTATGCGACTGTGTGACTCTGTTTGGCGATCTAGAGTTCTTGTCTGTAAAATCTTTTGCATGTAGTGTGCTTCTTGATATAGTGGCTATGGGGTAAAACTAGACATCGGCTTGTTCACTCGTTGAACTTGAACGGTCTCTGAAAACTAAGAGTGTTGATTGTGTTCTTGTGTCTCTTGACGACGTTCTTGATGGAATCTTAACAGATCTTGTTCACGTGTTGAACTTGGGATGTAAGAGATTCATTACTATGTGGTAAACGCATATCTTAAACTCCTAGTTTGAGTTATGTGAACAATAACATTGTAACTTCGCTTCAAACGTTTAACGGAAAATCCTATCTCACTTTTGTTTGAAGTTTACTGACTGATCTTTGAGTTACAGGAACTACGAAGTTCTATTGTGTTCATATCTACATAAGATCTGAAGGAACGACCACTAAGAGGCTAAGATATGGTGGTAACAGTGGTTTCCATGACTGTTAGGGGTAACTGTGCTTTACGGTTAAACTGAGTGTTTACAGTATCGTATTATTTTTGCCTACTGTTAGTTGTGCTCTCAGTTTGTGAAAATTACTAAGTTTCCTTTGTGTCAATTGAAACTGTACGTCCAATAGTGAATTATCAAGACGATCGATTCTAAGATAAGAATTTTGATCGGATACCACTTTAAAACTTGAGTGTCGTTTACTGCTTTACATACTAAAAACTTAGGTAGTTTAAGTTTTTTTAAAAACTAGTATATTAGTTCAAATCAAGGAGTTGTACCACTTCATACCGTTCGTTCCGGTCAATACCAGTACGGGCGGTTTTACCGGTATGCCGGTCGCATACCGGTGTATAAATATTTATATTTAAATATATTTTAATAACAATAAATTCATCATCTTATTCTTATCTATTGTTCTTATAAAAGGTATTGTACTAGAGAGTGCATTAAATGGCCTCTATTATCCAAAGGAATTCTTCTGGTAGTGTCGTCCTAAGAAATTTCCATAGGCCGACATTTATAGCTATAGATATATTTATATATTTATAGCACAATCAAAAATTGTTTTTTTGTTTTATCAAGTTAATCAAAGTTCTAATTGATATGTAATACATTGATTACTTCAAAATATGACATTTACACTGATAAACAACAACAAAAATGATCTAAAACATAGTTGATCAATCAAGAGATTCTTGGGGATCACTTATTGGGATAGTGATCTCATTATATCACAAATCATTAAGCTCATCACAATCCAAAAACATGTCATTTTCATCATCACCCACCCAATCTTCTATTTCTAGACCATTATCCCAATCAATGAATCAAAAAGTGTGCATATTTTACCCCAACTGCAATGTAAACAACATCAGATTATAAATACGGAATAAATTGATGAAAAAAGTATAACAAATACATTTCTTTTAATTTTAAGTTGTAATGAATAAAAACGAGATGAAAGAGGCGCTCAGATTCAATTCTATTTCTTCTTTTCGTATGTATTCTTTCAAATACACTTCAATTTCATTCACAACCAGAAGAACTGCATGTTTGGCCTAGTACTCACTTAGCAAAAAACTGCAAATAAGGGGTCGAAAATCCAAAAATATCCCACCATTGAACTAAATAAAAAAGTTAAAAGTTAAATAATGACATATTTAAAAAATGAGTAACAACTTATTAAATACAAGTGCCTGGATGTAGGGGTGGGCATGGGTCAGCCCAATCCGTACAAACAGGTCAACCCGTGGGCTGGTCTGCTAAATATCATTGTACGTGTTGGACCGCGATTTTCAACCCGTCAACTCGTACGGGGTCGACCCGTACGGGTTGACGGGTTGAAGTGGGTCAATTTTGATTTTTTTTTAAAATTTTAAGGTTAAAATTGAATGTTTTTAAATTTTAAGGTTTAAGTTTTTCAACCCATTGACGGGTCAAGAAAAATTCTCAACCCGTTGGGCCAACCCGTACGGGTTGGCGGGTTCAATGGGTTCGACCCGTAACCCGTTTGGCAAGACCCGTGCCCACCCCTACCTGGATGATGAACACTTGCCATTTTTAATGCGGTTTCTTTTCCAAAACTACGTATTCTCCCTTTGAAGGTCATCATCTCTTCGAGCATCATGCAATGGTCGGGACCTCCTTTTGAGATTATGACCTCCAAGATCCCTTCTTGGACATCTACTTTGTTTTGAAATGTGTCATTTGCATACTGAAATCGAGGGTTTAGCCAATATGAAGTTGCAAGCAAATTCCTTTTCAACTATCTATCCCATCTTTTTTTACTATCTCTGTCTACAACTTATAATCATCTTTCACATTTGATCTCGGAACGTCCATATTTGATTATCTTCAACCATACAACAACCAACCTTCTTCAACAATTCGATTAATTCAAATCACTGAATATATCTCCTAATTAGTATATAATCTGTCAAACCAATAAAATGAAAGTATAGAAAAACTCATATAAAAAATAGGAACATGCAACATTACAATTACATAAAATGGTAAAGGTGAATCAAAAGAAAGTGCAATTCATTTAACAATTCAAATCAAATTCACTCGTTAAGTAATTTCAAATAATTCTAAAAAATCAATCCAAACCTAACAAAATTAAAGACATGGAATATTTAGATAAAATTAGGGACTCAACAAAATTAAAATCAAACAAAAATCCCATAAATTCGCCAAAGTGATTTGAAGAAAAAACAAGAAGTAAAATATAAGCAACATACACAATTTAAAGTATAGCAAAAATAAAAATGACAAAACTTATTTTTTAAAAAAAATACAACTTAACACATAGACTACAAGAACGAAACTCGGGTGATAAAAAAAACCCAATCCATTGTACAACTAAAATCGATAGGTTGATGTCTTTCTCTTCTATTAGGTTTGCTGTCTGTGCGTGTGAGAATTCAGAATTGGAAAGTCAATTTTGTGTTAATAAAGAATGTAAAATAATTTATAATCTATTGGGCCTTATAATTTATGAGTTGGGTTGTCTTTTAATTAAATCTGATAACCCAACCCATTAACTCATATTGATCGGTATGGTGTTGGTATACCGATCGAGATGACTACCATGGTTCAAAGATCCAACACCTAGCACCCACAATGTGGTGCGGCGCTGCGACAATCCTTAATCAACTAAGCCCTAATTTAGGGGTGTGACAGCCTCCTGCTCTATAGAGGGAGTCAAGGTGTCCTTAACTCGATGATTTCTCTTTCTTTCACTTACCTCCATCTAATTGAGCATAATTCACCCATCCGCGAGTATATGATAGCTTTACTTTTGTAGTGTTCCGTCGGGGTAGTAGAAGTACTACCGACATGCGAGTTCAGAGAGGTTCAAGGGCTAAAAAACTCTTGAAAACACGAGATAAATTTTTTTTTTCTATTCACTATGTTTTGGTCTCTTTCAAATGAGTATCAACACTCACCTAGTTTGGGGCGATTGAAATTCATGAAACCAAATTTTTTATTTTAGTTGTTTGTGGAGATTCATGATGTTTTATGTGGAAAGCCACAGAAAGTATAGAAAACCATGGTACCGATAGAAAAAAGCTTTCAGCAAATGCTATATAACATATAGGGTTACATAGAAACTTAACAACATAAAGTAATGCTAGGTTGCTAAACTGAAGAAATGTGATAAAGAACTATGGTTAAAATCGGAAGAAGATTCAGCATCCAAAGAATAAGATCCAAAAGTCCAGCCTACTTTGTTCTTGCTTTCTCTTATATATAAAATTTTATGGAGGTTAATCATCTTTTACTTATTCCCCAATTATCACATCTAAATCCTTGGGATAATTTCGGTAACGTCCACCATGATTCGCACATCATGCCATAATGGTCTCTTAGTCTCCATAAGACTTGCATTTTGTCAACTCTCATCAAGCCAATCTGAGTCTTTGAGATGGCTCGATCGGTACCTTGTCCCTTAGGAGATTTCTCTTAATTATCAATCTTGGATCGGACCATGCTGGTTTAACCAAACTTGCACGTACCCTCTCCGGGTGTCTCTGACCTCGCATGTCAGATGATTTCTTTATCTTCTTGTGTAAAAACTCTATTTTTTCATCCATAACAAATCTGAAAAATAAAGGCATATGGCTGTTGGACAGTGGTTGCAGCAACCACATCACCAACGATTACTCCTTATTTGTAAACTATGCATCAAAATTCGGAAAAACCATAGAGATAGCTAATGGAAACTCAATTTCAGTATATGGGATGGGAACTGTCTGACTAGAAACTGAAGAGCATTACCTGGACATCAAAGGAATCTACTACGTACCTCAAGCCTCTCATAACTTACTAAGTGTTGGACAATTTATGGAAAAGGAACTGGAAATAATCTTCCACTAACATAGATGTGACATCATTCAAGCTTCCGGAAAAATAATGTTAACTATAGAGATGCAAAACAAATTATTTCCCATAAATTTTCAAGAATCCAGAAATAAAAACAGTATGATGTACATGATTGTTAAGGAAGAAGCCACCTTATGGCACAAGAGATTCGGTCACAACAATTTCTACTTACTAAATAAAGCTCAAAAACAGCAGATGGTGGATGGAGTACCAAACATTACCTCCGCACATGACTTGTGTGAAATCTGTCAAAAAGGGAAATTATGCAGACTCCTATTCGAAAATAGTACCTAGACAGCCACAAGAAAGTTAGAACTAGTGCACAGCGATGTATGCGGACCAATGAGCACTCCAACCCGGCAGGAAACAAATACTATCTAATATTTGTGGATGACTACTCGAAATTCTGTTGGGTATATTTCCTAGCAAATAAATCTGAAGGAGTGAAGTGCCTAAAAATATTCAAGACACAAGCAGAAAATCAGTGCGGAGAAAAAATTAAATATTTGAGAATTGACAATGGTAGAGAATATACCTCTTTGGAACTATAAAACATATGTTCGGATGAAGGAATTGTACACCAATTTTCTGCACCCTACACAGCTCAACAAAACGGAGTAAGTGAAAGGAGAAACAGAACAATTATGGACATGGCTGGATGTTTAATGCATGAAAATGAAATACATATCAAATATTGGGGAGAAGCAGTGAACACTGTTGTATATCTTCTTAATAGGCTTCCAACGAAGGTACTGAAGATTACAAAACACCCTATGAGCTATGGCACAATAGAACTCCAAGTGTTGAGCATTTAAAGATATTCGGTAGCATATGCTTCTTCCATATCCCAAAAGAAAAACAAACAAAGCTGGATCAAAAGGCACAAATTAGGCATCCACATGGGGTACAATGAGGTAACAAAAGGGTATCGAATTTTATATTTATCTACTAACAAAATTGTCATTAGCAGGGATGCAGTATTTGTTGAATTCAAAAGCTGGCAATGGAATTCGAACAAAGAAACTGGTGAAATGAGCTAAAAATTATTGGAATAGATATTCAAAAGATTTTTCCTTCTTGTGCAGCTTCAGAAAAATTGAAAGAGCCACCAAATGTGCAAGCTATCATATATGAAAATATAACAGAAACAGTAGTTGAAGATGAACAACCAAGCAATCCTCTAGAGGAAATAAGAAATCCTTCAGAAGACAACATTTCGTATTTTTCCAGCAACTTTGAACATGTTGAAAGGCAAATTAGAGTCTCTGAATCACTGGAAAATGAGGAAAGCACAGATATAATGTTGGAAAACCAATCAGATAATGAAAATGAACATTCTGGTTGTGAGGAAAATGAAGAAAATGCATTTGACATAGATCTGGAACCAAACTCACCAGATTCGGGCATCCAGAACCAACTTGAAAATGAAAGTTCAGAAGAAAAATATCCAGTCAGAGGTTATAGACGAACCAGTGATATACTTAGAAGATGTTTATTGGTAAAAGAACATGATACTCTACTGCAAACTCTACAACACCCAGGATGGCGAGAAGCAATGGAAGCTGAACTAAGCGTTATAGAAAAAAACAAAACCCGGACATTGGTAACAAAACCTGCAAGGAAGAAACCAATAAGCGTCAAGTGAATATTCAGAACGAAATTAAACTCTGATGGATCTCTGAATAAATTGAAAGCAAGACTTATAGTGAAAGGGTATTCACAAAAGGAAGGGATAGACTACACTGAAACTTTCGCATCGGTAGCTAGGCTTGATACTATTAAGCTTTTGATTGCTGTGGCAGCTTGCAAAAAACTGGAAAATGTATCATCTTGACATAAAATCAGTATTTCTCAACAGAGACGTGCAAGAAGAAATATATATCATGCAACCTCCCGGATTTGTAGTAGAAGGACAAGAAGACAAAGTTTTGCAATTAAAAAAAGCTCTCTACGGCATGAAACAAGCACCAATGGAGTGGTATAACAAAATTGATAAACATTTTTTGGAAAATGGCTTCAAGAAAAGCAAGAGTGATCCTACTTTGTATGTATTGGAAAACCCCAATCAAGGGAAAGTAATTGTCCCTATATGTGGGTGATATACTAATCACAGGACATGAAGAAGAATTGGTAAATCAGCAAAATGACATTATGAAAAAAACATTCGAAATGTCTGATCTTGGGGAAATGAAATATTTCCTAGGTATGGAAATAACTCAAACACGAGAATATATTTTTCTCACACAAACCAAGTACTCCAAGGACCTAGTAAGAAAACTTAAACTTGAAAGTGGCAAGCACTGCTCTGTACCGATTTCACCAGACGCAAAACAAGTCCATATATCTACAGATACAAAAATATCATGTCTGATCCGTATAATTTAGCAGAAGAAATTACTTACCGAAGCATAATTGGATCCTTGATGTATCTTTCAGCCACAAGACCAGATATATCCTTCTCTGTCAGTCTACTCTCTAGATTCATGGTCAAACCACATAAAAATCATCTAGAGGCTACTATAAAAATTCTAAAATACGTGAGAAGTACTATAAATTTGGGATTATTTTATAAAAGAGGAACTAACCTTTCCTTTGAGTGTTTTGTTGACAGCGATCATGCAAGGGACTTATTGGACTTCAAATCAACCACAAGATATATATTCTTACTTCGGGGAATAGCCTTTGCTTGGAATAGTAGAAACAAGAAGTTATTGCATAAACATCAAATCACACAATTTGGCTGCTAAAGATATTCACTGACTTGAAAATATGCATAAATAAACTAGTGACACTCAAGGTGGACAACAAATCAACAATCTGCATGACTAAAAATCCTATTCAAATTGGAAGATGCAAATATATCAACATAAAGTATCATGTGATTCGTGACTATGTACAGGAAAATTTGATCTGATTGGAGTACATACCTTCTCAACTCCAAATTGCAGACGGTCTCACTAAGCTCTTATACCCAAGACAGTTCCACCTGCTCCGAAGTCTCATGGGAATTCAGGAAAATCCAAATCCACATCTTATTCAAGAAGAGGAAGACTCTTCTCATCACGGTGGTGTGTTAACAAGTGATGAAGCAAGCCTGGTATTCCTCTGTCAACCCCCAACTTTGGAGGAAATTGCTCTGGACTTAAGTGGACTAGAATTAGAGGATAATTGGGAAGAGATGGACCACTCAACAAATACCTCAAATTGGATAAAAAATAAAGAACAAAATGCAAACCTAATAAACCAGACCAGCCCAATAAATTACAACTCAAAGGACGATGATACTGGTGTGCAAAAGAAGAAATAACAGAGCTGTAGAAGAAGAGAATCAACGAAAATTCAAAAGCCAAATTGATGATAGGTGGCAACGGCTACAAGATACTCTAACGTTCAAATCCTCTTCAAATTATAATGGTTGGATACAAAACTTGTATAAATAGATGAACTTAGATTCATACATGTAACTTTTCTTTTGAACATTACATCATGCTTCAAGTTAAAGATTCATACCTATATTCATATCAAAATCAACGCATAATCTCAAAGGCTTCTAATTCGATAGTTACACGAATCCTTTCAATAGACACTCCTTTTTCTCTATTTCTCGATGAGAGTCAGTCTAGGATGGCTCCAAAACTATTATTTTATAGCCATGTGCTTGAGAGACTTAGGGTTGGTCAAGTTTGGCTAACTACAATTGATCAAGTTCATCTTCTCTACTTTTATTTTCTTTAGTTTGAATACAGTTACATTTGGAGTGATCCAGCTATCATTGGTATGGTGGAATTATACCCAAAAACGATCGTATGGTATGATATGGTTTTATATAGAAACGATGAACTTTTATTGAATGGATTTCTGAGACAAGACAAAAGATAACAAGAGAAGGAGGCATGGCTGGTACTTGGTAGGTCAGTGATTGATGAAAGAAGAAACCTTTTTCATGAAGCCTTTGCTGTTTTCATTGTTGGGATAAAGAACACTGTAGACATGTTCTTCACCTTCACCTTCAACCAATTCAAGCTCTCCTTCCCAACCAGATTTTATCAAGCTTTCCTTGTAATGAAATGATCTTTCCCTCAAAAAATCTTTTTCAGCAGTGAAAACCAATACCTTTATTGGTTTCAATTTTGACAGGTTTTCATCTTTCGCAGGATTGATTCTTGGATCATCAAGCTTTGCTGATCCGCCCCAAACATGATTCCATACTTTGTCTTGAAACTCTTTGCCGTGAACTGGGTGATCTTTTTCATTACCGTGGGATTCTTCGCCGCCGAAAAAGGGACAGTTAAGGATAACTCCGGTCAAATTGATGGAGTCCAACGCTTCCACTGAAGCGCGGAGTGACACGTAGTGGGCGATGTTGCCACCGGCGCTGTCTCCAGAGATGTAAACGCGGTTCAGATCGGCGAATTCGTTGATCCACTCGTCTCCTCCAGATCCAGACGCGATCCATTTGATTGCGAGCCATGAATCCTCGTACGCCGTCGGGAGTGGGAACTCTGGGGCTCTTCTGTACTCAACGGAAACCGCCACGACATTAGCCTCCGCCGTAGTGGCGTTGAGATGAGCGTGGTAGAGCGCACCGAAGGCTGACTCGATTACGAAGCCGCCGCCGTGGAAGAAGACCAGAAGCGGCAGTTTCTTACCCGGAACCGCTGCATCTGGTAGATAAACTCGAACAGAGAGTGGGATCTCCAGATCGATGACGACGTCCTTCGACCGGACTCCGGTGACTGAATCCTGACACGGTGGGACTTCAGGGGAGGCAATAAGCCTCTCCACTCGCCCATCTTTGTACTGCCTGTACATGGGTGAGAAATCATGCAGGATTTCAGAGGAATCATCCTGAGCCGCCATGTCTGTTTTTCCGGTGAAAATTTGCACACTAAAACTCCACTAGGTAGAAGACATCTCTATAAAGCAAAGCGATTAAGTTGTTAGGTGGCGTCAAGCGTGGTCATTCTCATTTCTCACCAACCATTAGGAACACTTAAAATGGAATGATTGAAGCCAAAATTTTTAAAAAATCAGAATTTCACACTCTTAACCAATTATTCAAATATAATTATATAGTTTATAATGATTATCATTATTTAAAACTTGAAAATTGAAATAAGACTTTTGAACATCTTATAAATTTTACGCTAATAAAAATTATTCTCTATTAATGATCAACATCATTTAAAAATCAATTCTTAAATAAGTTTTAGAAAATGAAGTAATTTTTGGAAACTTCGTAGATTCCGATACATACTTTTGAAACGGGAGCGGCAGTATCCATAAGCTTCAATGCAATATAGTTTCGGACATGGCACATGGCAATTAGACAAGTCCCTAGCCTCATCCTAAAGGTCCAATTAAAGGGTGTATAAAATACTCCGTTGATTCCAATGTATGAGCTATTTGGGTGAATTATTGCTAGCAATCTTTTTTTAGTGCAGCCCACTGTTCACTAAACACAGAACATAGCCACAATGTATGCAAGGTGGCCACATAATAACCATAGTTTTTTAAATCAGTCGATGGATTAACCGAAAATGTCTTCTATTGATCGAACTAAATGATCGGATTGGTTCAAATCGATTTTTATAAAATAAGTATATATTTTAAATATTATTTAATAATTAAATAGTTAAATAAATTTAAAATCATAATTATTTTTTCCCTATTTAATTAAATATTAGACAAAATATAGGTCTATTAGGTCAAACTATGGCCCAAGAGGCCCAGTTCTAATTCGTCGAACCGATTTTGATCGGTTTTTTGCATTTAGACGAGATCGAATTAGATTATTGCTGATGTGACATGATTTTGAGATGAGACTATTATTCATAACGAATCAGTATTAGCATTGATTTACGGTCGGATTGATTGGACCGACCGCTCCGAACTAGTTTCATAAATGATATTGTCCGGGGTTATTTAGGTAATTATGATACCCCTAGGCTCGTCTAACGTAACTAAAAGGTATCTTCAGTTTTCTATTACGTTTATTGAGCAATGTGATATCGGGGGTAGTCTCGTAATTTGGTCATGTCAGGCCCACGTATGAGGATTCTGATGGTGTTTGGAGCAGTTTTGGATGATTTCGGTGTGAAATGATGCCAAGGGTATTTTCGTAATTTAGACAGCCCCGGGTCCGATCGGTACGATTACTATGGTATTTTCGGTATTTTGAGGTGATTTGTGGTTGAAATGGCGACGGATGTATTTTCGTAATTTGGACGCACCGGGTCCGATGTGTACGCCCACTACGGTATTTTCTGTAATGTGAGGTATTCTTACTTGCTTTGGGCATCCGGAGGACGCATGGAAAGTTTCCGGAGGAGTCACGAGTATTATTGCATAATTCCGAGTTGGAGTGTCGCTAGGGGTATTTTCGTAATTTGGTGTCCAGAAGATGTTATGGCAAATATTATGTGAGAGTTTGGATATTTGATGAGTATTGTTGAGATAGATCTCTGCTGAGTGTATTTTGGCTCATTTCCGCAAGTTACGAGTCTATCAAGTGGCATTGCGAGTAATCGTGGACATTACGATAGATATCCGGTTGAAACCGGGTGTTTTTGTGCAAATTGGGCCAAATCGGGTCAGACTGGATAAGATTGAGCTTTTAACCCATAAGTGAGTTACTGGCTTGAATTCTCTATAAATACAAGTCCATGATCACTTGAAAAGGGTTCGGAATAGGAGATGAATTGAGAAAAAACTCAGAGTTGGAATTCTTGAAATTATCGAAGTCCAAAAATCCGCGATGAACAGTAAATTCGCGATAAAACAGTGCTCCGGGATGAATAGTGAAATCTGTGATAAATAGTAAATCCGCGATAAACAGTACTCCATCGTGAATAGTATCCGCGATAAAAATAGCAACTGCGGAATGAATAGTGAAATCCGCGATGAACAGTAAATTTGCAATAAAACAGTACTCCGGAATGAATAGTGAAATCCACGATGAACAGTAACTCCGTCAATGAATAGTACTTCCGTGAAAAAATAGTAACTCCGGGATGAATAGTGAAATCCGCAATGAATAATACCTCAGGTGATAAATAGCAACTCCGGCGATAAATAGTAACTCCGGTTGAATAGTGCCTCCAGTATGAACAGTAAAATCTGCAATGAATAATAATTCAACGATTTCGTCCCGATCGTTATTATCGAGTTCATTTCTTCCCCCCAGATCGAGTATATATCATTTATTTGATTGAATAGACCATATTTTGTAATGTTGTACTTTATTATAGTGAAACACCCAGGTAGAGCTTCGCTCTCCCGATGACGTAAGCTCACACATTGTGGGTCCAATCTCGTAATTCTTTGTGTCTTAATAACATCAAAAAAAAATTTGAATTGACTGATTAAAAATACCAAAAATATTTTAAGACTAAATCAATAAAATATGTTAATAAGAGTGATTTGGGAATGAGTTTTTAACCTATAAATTGAGCTCTCCTTCAATTACTAAAATATTATTAATTATTATAATAATTATAGTAAAATTAGATTTTTTAAAAATAATGTTTTAATTTTGAAAGGGTTTGATTGGATCCGTTTTTTTGGAAAAAAATGTTACTTAAAAAAAAGTTTTTAGATCATGTCAGGCAAAATAGATTCCGAGTTTTTTGTTTTAAATAACATTGTATTTTGTTATGTTGTTAAAAAATAACATTAATTTTCGATTGATTTTGTTTTTATCATGAATTAATTGTTGTTTTTAATGCTTTTTCGATATAAAAAAAATGGCAGTTCGGTTTCTATAATTATAGAAACCGAGCTACGAAAAAAGCCGTGGCAGACTGCAAATCAGTGCTATGTTTTTAAAACAAAATTAATTCATGACAAAAACAAAATCAATCGAAAATGAATGCTATTTTTTACGTTTTAACAAGTTACAATGCTATCTAAAAAACTCACCCAATAGGTTCCTTCAACCATTGTAGCTATTATTTAGTTTTACTATACCATATTCTTCATATGTTCCAAATGTTTTACAAATAATCGAAAAACTCCAGCACACTTTCTTATTTGGGTGTGCACAAGTCAGGTTGGATTATAGGTTGAATGGATCGAATCCGTACTTATTATTAACCCAATGAATTAGGAAAACTTTGACCCATCCACGGGTTAACCCAACAATTTAAAATTCAACAAAATACGCCAAATGAATGATATAATATAAATTATAAATTATAAATTATAAAATTAAAAAAACTTAAATTTAATTTCAAAATAAGAATAATCCCCATGCCCACACCTACTTTCTTACTATCATGTATCCGTGATTGTTAGACATGTAACATATTTTACAATATCATTGTTGTCTTAAAAAAGTGGAATCCAAGGCAAAATGGGCAAAGCAAAACAGATTAAAATCATATGATACGGCGACACAGGGTAAGGCCATCTCCAATACTGATCTGTGATATCTCAACCCTAGGATCATTCACAATAGCCTTATTGAAATCAAGCACATACTCTCTAATTTCACGAATAAAATCATCCATTGGCNTTACTTAAAAATATATAATAAATTAAATTAGAATATAATAATATTAATAAAATATTATGTCGAACGCCACGTAAAATACCGGGCACTAATTGATATATCGTTCATACTCTATGAATAGGATTATATATTTTTATATTGATCGATATAGCAGTATTGAGTTATAGTGTCGGATATCGGTCCATATTTTTATATCGTAATTTCACATATCGATCGATATGAAAGTATATCTTCCGATTCGGGGAGTATGACCGATATATCGATCGATAAATGATAGTTTACATGTCGCCCCGAATATTATTTAATCAATATTTTCATAGCGTCTGGTACAATGAAAGTCGGGCGGCACCGATATATGAACCAGTATCATGTTTACGGTTCGGAGCCCATGTTTTTCTAGATCGACCAGAAAATTTTTGATCGATATGTGAAATTACAATATAAAAATATGGACTGATATCCGACACTATAACTCAACACCGCCATATAGATCAATATTAAAATATATATTCTGATTCATAGAGTATGAACGATATATCAATTAGTACCCGGTATTTTACGTGTCGTTCGATATAATATTTTATTAATATTATTATATATTTTAAATTAATATATATATATATAATATAAATTATTTAATTTAATTTTTTTAAAATATATAAACGTAGGCTATTTAACAAATATTTTATGAAAACATGCTATTTTGCAAAATCTTTATCAAAATATGTTATTTCGCAAATAAGAATTTTGCACTGTGCTAGTTTGCAAAAGAGGCCGTGCACAAGTCAGGTTGGATTATAGGTTGAATGGATAGAATCCGTACTTATTATTAATCCAATGAATTAGGAAAACCTAAACCCATCCACGGGTTAACCCAACAATTTAAAATTCAATAAAATACGCCAAATGAATGATATAATATAAATTATAAATTATAAAATTAAAAAAACTTAAATTTAATTTCAAAATAAGAATAATCCCCATGCCCACACCTACTTTCTTACTATCATGTATCCGTGATTGTTAGACATGTAACATATTTTACAATATCATTGTTGTCTTAAAAAAGTGGAATCCAAGGCAAAATGGGCAAAGCAAAACAGATTAAAATCATATGATACGGCGACACAGGGTAAGACCATCTCCAATACTGATCTGTGATATCTCAACCCTAGGATCATTCACAATAGCCTTATTGAAATCAAGCACATACTCTCTAATTTCACGAATAAAATCATCCATTGGCGCATCCGGAGGTGCAGCCACAGTACCCATCCAAAGGGTGTTGTCGTAGGCGATAATACCCCCTACCTTCACCAAATTCATAAGCCTCTTGTGGTAATTCAAGTTGTTCTCTTTATCAGCATCAACAAATATGAAATCTAATGAGCTCTCATTCTCCTTCTGTGTAAATAATTAAATAAAAGTTATTTACACTGGGTAAATAATCAAATAAAATAAGTGGAGTGAGTGAGCGCCTTTGATAGCATTTCATCCAAAATTGAGAGAGCATGGCCTTGTATGAAATCAATTTTGTGAGCAACCCCTGCCTTTTGTATCACTGGTAACCCAAGTTCATAGTCTTCTCTGTTCATATCTATTGCTATTATCTACAAATATACAAGTTTAATGCTCATAATAGGTAATTTTAATGGGATTTTACACATTCTGTTACCTTGGCATCGTGTGAGATGGCAAGAGCGGCATTGAGAAGAGAGTAACCTGTGAAAACACCGATTTCTAAGACGTTTTTGGCGTTAATAAGCTTCAGAAGCATGCTCAAGAACTGGGCTTCGTCTGGTGCGGTTGCAATCACATTGCTACTCAATCAAAAAAAAGAATCAGGTAAAGGCAATGCATATCGAGAAATCGCTACATTTGAGAAAAGAATTACAGACTAAGTATGCTTCTCAGTGATTTGCCGGAGTTCCTTCATGGCCTCTGCTTCTCTTGGATACACACTCGTTTCAACAATATACTGCGTTTAATAAATCCATCTAAAAATTGAAACACTGAAGAAACTACTAGGGCTGAATCCTGACCTGATAAAGAGCATCGCTCTGAAGAAGGGTTTTCCGATCGAGGGTTTCTCCCATCTGCGCCATATCGTTGTCTATTCTAGGCTTCAGTATTTAAGGAATTCTCTACTGGCACCCCGCACTGACAAATCATTTAATGGGTACAATTTCTAGGAATATTTTAAAAGTGTCAGAAACTTGAATTGACACTGACAAATGCTAAATTGGGCTTTAAAAGTTTGGTGGGCAATAAATAATTTGCAAAATAGATTTCTATCAAAATCTATTTGTTAAATAATCTGGTATATATATTTTTATTTAAAATAAATTTGTATATTAGTAATAAAATAAATCAATTGTGTATTCATAAAGATCTAGAATTTCGTATCGATTTTAAAATAAATCAAATAATTTGTATATTATTAAAATATATAATAAATTAAATTATAATATATTAAGTAATATTTTTATACTGATCTAAAATATTAATTTTGTTTCGTATTTCCGGGGCCGATGTGGAAAACCCGGGTTCCATTGCAGAAACACGATACCAGTCTAAATGCCGGTGCCACCCTGTTTTCATCGTACAAATTGGTATGAAAACATTGATATTAAGATCGAATTGACTTTAACGAGTTTGAACTTAAAATATTTATGTTTTAAAAATAAATAATTGGTTTAATAAATCGTAAAAAACTGCTGAATAAATTACAATATGAAAATATTGATAAAATATTATATCAGGCTACACGTGAAATACCGAGTATCGACCGATATATCGGTCACTCTACGAATCGGAGCATATATTTTCATATTGATCGATATGTAAATTATATGTCTGATATTGCCCGGGATTATTTATATAATTATGATATACCAGGGGCTCGTCTGATGTGGTTAAATGGTATTTTTGACTTTATATTATATTTATTGAGTAATGTGATTATGGGGGTAATCTCATAATTTGGGCATGCCGAGCCCACGTATGAGGATTCCGATGGCGTTTGGAGTACTTTTAGATCATTTCGGTCGGAAATGATATCAGGGGTATTTTCGTAATTTGGCACTCAGAGAACTCGTTGGCGCGACGGAGTGGAATTGATTGTTTTTTGTACCGTTTTCATTCGGATTATCATTATCTCTTGATTGTACTTGTATCTTTTGATTATCATAGTGAAAACCAAGGTAGAACTATGCTCTCCCGAAGACGTAAGCTCACACATTATGGGTCCAATCTCGTATATGGTTCGTGTCCCCATAATAATTGAATTCCAAATATTAAAAAAAATTGACTGATCTAAAAGAAAACACCACATAATATTTTTAGATAAGATCAATGGCGGTATCGAGTTATAGTGTCGGATATTGGTCGGTATTTTCATATCGTAATTTCACGTATCGATTGATATGAAACATATGTTCTGATTCGGGACATATGAACGATATATCGGTTGATACTTGGTATTTTACGTGTCGCCCAATAAATTATTTTATCAATACTTTCATATCATTATTTAATTTATTTTAGGAAATTCTTACAATTCGTAGAGTATGATCGATATATCGATAGATACTCGGTATTTCACGTGTCACCTAATTTAATATTTCATCATTTTTTTCATATTGTAATTTAATTTATTTACACACTTCTTACGATTTATTAAACGAATTAGTTATTTTTACAGCGTAAACATTTTGAATTCAAACTCGCTAAAGTCAATTCGATCTTAATATCAATGTTTTCATACCGATTTCTATGATGAAAACAGGGTGGCACAGGTATTTGGATCGGTATCGGGTTTCTGCGATGGAACCCAGGTTTTCCAGATCATCCCAGAAAAAACGAAACAAAATTAATATTTCGTACCGGTTCGGATCGGTATATAAATATTGCTTAATATATCATAATTTAATTTATTATATATTTTTAATTAATATATAAATTATTTAATTTATTTTAATAAAAAATATATAAACTAATCTATTTAGCAAAGAGATTATGAAAACAAACTATTTTGCAAACTCTTTATAAATAGATGCTATTTTGCCAAGAAAATTTTGCTAGTAACTATTTGTCCAATTTCCCCTGCAATTTCTTAACCATGTCAAAATCTTAAAATTGAACTAACTAATCAATTTTTTTTTGCTATATAACATTCATGCATAGATAAGATGAGTCTATGGATTCTTTGAATTGAGGTGGACCGTGTGAACAAAGATCATTGGATAAGGATGGATAAAGTAATTAGATTGGAATTATCTCTACACTACATGTGATCTCACAAATAACTTATTGATAACACAAACTCGTTCAAATGAAGCAAACTCATATGGTAGATCGGATAAGAATTCGACATCATCAAAATTGATAAGAGTTGACACAAAATAGGAAGAACATCATCATGTGGCACAATCTTTGTATCTAGTAATAAATTATGATTTAGGAATTAATGTAATTTAATTATTATTCAATTACTTGTATATTTAAATATGATCTTGTTCTCATTAGTTGATATGTGGTAATATAAGGAGATCAATTCTTTGACTCAATATTCTTTTCAATCTAAAGTTTCTCTTCTTAAATTACAATCATTCCAAAAGATATCTATTTTCTATATGGTATAGGAGACAATTATGCGTAATTGCTATATGTGATCCTCTTTTCCAAAAAAAATCACAAGTCTTCCTTGGTCCCACAGCTCTTCATGTACAAAAAGTTATGGTTTCGGAAGCGCGATATTGCCGTGGAACAAGAGCATCGGTATATTAATTAAACTTTTCGTTACGGGTGCGATTATACCAGCACTAATGCACCGGATCCCATCAGAACTCCGAAGTTAAACGTGTTTGGGCGAAAGTAGTACTAGGATGGGTGACCCCCTGGGAAGTCCTCGTGTTGCATCCCTTTTCGTTACACTTCTCACGACAACTCCAATTATCCCTCATCTTTCTCCTCAAACCCAAAACAACTTCCAAGAACTCAATTTCATTCCATGGTCAACATTGCTTCAAACGTCTCCAACTTCGTAACTCTTCGTCTAAATTCATCAAATTGTCATCTCTTGAAGGAGCAAGTAATTGCTCTTGCCGAACAGCAAGGCCTCATTGGCCATCTAACTCAAGAAACTCCGACCCCTGAACCGTTTCTCTCTTAAGGTCGTGATTCAAACACACTTATACAACCAAATTCAGAATATGTTGTATGGTGACATGCTGATCGGCTTATAAGAGGATGGATAACTGGAACGATGTCCGAAGAATCTCTTGGAATAGCAGTGGGTCTCAATACAACTTCTACGATTTGGGATGCCATAAAGGACACATATGCCGCAGATTCAGACGAACGAGAATTTGCCTTACGACATCAACTAACTTATCATAGAAAATCTTATGAACAAACCATTAATGACTATGTGCGACAATTTAAGATGATATGGCATGGGCAAACCTGTAAAGGATAAGTATAAAGTCTATATGTTTTTAAATGGACTTGTAATAGAATAAGAGGCCTTTATTACATCTATGTTGAAACATCCACGACCACTGTATGTTGAACTTGCCACAATTGAAAGCTATGATATGCGACGACGATGTATCCCAGAAAATGCAAGGGTTGAGAGTCCACATCTTGCATATGTTGGACAACAACAATGACGATTCTTTCAAGGTAATCATCCACTACTTTTTTACAGACCATATTCGAAACTTGGATCAAAGAAGCAAACCCACCAAGTCAAGCCCATGACATACTGCCCGAGAAAGAAATAGACATTCTCATGGAGCAAATAGCCCATTTGGAGCCTACTCACCCAACATTATATCATACAACTGATTCGTGTCACAATGAACAAAAAATATAATCTACATTATCAAGTCTCATCATTTAATCAACACAATCACCTTCGTCGGATGTACCTTCTGATATTGATCATGTTGGCATTGCTATGCATATGCCTAATCGTGTCATCACAAGATCACAAAGAGGAATTGTTAAGCCGAATCCAAGGTACGCCTTTATGTCTCACATTACTTCTCATATTCCCAAGGAACCACGCAATGTTAAACAGGCCATGAACCATCCGAGATGGCGTGCTGCTATGAACGAGGAATTAGATGCTCTCACCACAAAAAATTTAGGATCTTGTCCCAGTCTGGAGTTTATGAATGTCATAGGTCAAAATGGGTCTAAGAAACAAAACTAAAGCGAGATGGAACCGTGGATCGCTTGAAAGCTCGCCTTGTTGCAAATGGATACTCGCAAATTGATGTTGTAGACTATAATGAAACATTCTCTCATGTGATAAAACCAGGTACCATCTTTCTTTTGATTACAGTTTCTCTAGCAAAATCATGGCCCATCTGGCAACTGATATCTGATGGACAGTTGGATTCAAGGGTTACCGAACGTCTTTCTGGAGCGGTCGGTGGAAAATGACCAAATGAGCTTTGGTCATCGCTAAAGGAATCAAGTCTGGGACATTGTACATGGAGGGACCAATCGACATGAATCGGGACCTATCCACTCTCATTACTCTTTAGACCGATCAGTCATATGAGTGCTAATCGGCTGAGGACCCCATCGAGGTTGCTGAAATGTGACACAATCGATTTGGCCACATGAGTGAGTCCATCGGTACCACTGGATTTCGAGTTGCCCAAGGACAAGTGGACGGTGAAGCTGAATTATCTAAAAGTGTTCGGTTGCGATGCATATGTCAAGATAGCCCCTCAAAAGAGAGAAAAGTTTGATGCTAAAGCTGTAAAAACTATTTTCGTTTGTTATATAGTTGATTATTTTGGTTACCGCTTATGTTCCGAAAGGAAGAAAATAATTAGATCGATCTACGCTACCTTCAACGAAGATCAACTTTACAAGGATACTATCACAAAGACTAAGGAGAATTCTACCGAGGCGATAGTGGTCATACCATCAAGTGGGAGCAGTAAAACCCCGGACCGATCGGTGTTACTTCTGACAATTAGTCAGAATCTGAGTCTGAATGGTTTGATACCGATAAGCAAAATGTAGATCGGTCGACATATGACAATGTGGAACAAGTATCTCCTGTGTTGAGGTGGTTAACTGTGATATTTATGAGAAATGAGCATGAACAACTTACAACAATAACATGAAATTATGTGCATTTGGTAATGAGTTGTAAGTTGTAGGAACTAAGTAAGTTTTGATTGAAATGCATTGATATATAATGCTCATTTGAGACTTACATCAGCAAAGTACTATATATTTGAGACATGGTAGTGAAGGAATTATTGAATTATCATCCAAATTATAAGTTCAACATGAGACAAGGTGTTTTTTTAGGTGCTTTGTTGCTATTGGTGCTCTATTTGAAGGCCTCCACGTTGCATATCTTCTACAAATAGATAAACTTATGTTAGAAACATCAAAGATCGAAATTATCCAGCTCCACGAGGAAAGAACAACAACAATACAACAAAAAGATTAAGAGAGAAAGTAAGGATATGAGAAGTAATTGTTGTTTTTTTTTATGTTTATGGTTAAGAAATGCTTTTAGAGAGTTGATTTTCGACAGGAGTGCATACTTAAGAGATATATGTGTTGGGAAAATTCCCTCCTTCCCGGAGAAGAAAAAGAATTCCAGTTATCCGGGGTCGGATCGAATTAATGCGATGAGAACCGAATGTAAATGAAGAAAGGTAAAGACACAAGATTTACCGTGGAAACCCAAAACCGGGAAAAAACCACGTGACCGAAAAACATCGGCCTGAACTCACTATCACAAGAAGAATAGAATTGATTGATTACAATTGTCTTCATGAGACCTCTATTTATAGAGTCCAACTAGGATCTAATTTAGGAAATATTCTACCGAATATTCTACAATATTCTCTTTCCATATATTTTACCGCATCTTCCATATATATATAACAAGATATATTTGCATATATTCTTCCATATATATCTTCAGAATATATCTTCATATCTTCTTTCAAATATATCGCCAACAGAATATATCTTCATATATTATTCTATATATATATAACCAATAAGATATATCTCAATATCTTTATTCCATATATTTAATGCGTCAATTTAGGAAAGATATTTCCCCTCGATACTTTCGAATCCCGATCAAAGTCTAATCCGACCTCTATCAAATAGACTCATCACAATCGTCCGATCGATATCCTTAATAGATCCGAGATCCATCAAGTCGATCAACATCACCGCTTCATGTTAGGTTTCCCCGGGTCGGTCTTTCACCATCGAGCCCTTCGACTATCACCCGACCTCCATTCCTAACAATATGAACTTATTGGACTTGGAAATTGATGGTTAAACACAGAGGTAAGTGGCATGATTGAGTCTGTGCAACTAGAAAACAAATTTATCATTTTATGTGCTTAAGTACTCTTATGTGTTTAACATGAATTTTATGTTGCTGTTTGGATATGATTTTCGAGTAAAGCTTTATATGGTTTTTCTCCATTTTTGTGTACTTTTCACTAAAAATATGCTTGAGTATTATAAGTGTTCAGAAGTGTTCGATATGTAGTTGTTTTCCAAAACCTATCAAAACTGTTTCCTTACTCGGGGTAGTGCATAAGTCTTTTGTTCCAGGAATCAACTAGAGCGTTTGGGTGGTCCAAATGAAATGATTCTTTTTGTATCTTGTACCATATGTGTTAGCTTTCAAATGAGTATTGTTTCATGAATTTTGAAGATCATTTGACCCCTCAAAAGAGATATGGTGTAAGGTACTATTTCCACACCTAGGACACCTCCACAAAATGAGATAGTAGAAAGCATAGGGTGCTTATTGGTTGACCAACAATATCTCGACCTTGAACTAGAAGAGCGTTGTAAATATTAAGCATCTTGACAGGCTGAAAGCTGAAACTGCATAGAAAAATCAGAAACTGTTTTCTTGAGTTTTGTGAGTTAATTGTATTGTGTATCTGAAAATTCGAGGAATTTCTACTTATGGCAACATGGTTCTACCATGGAATTAGCCACAAAATAAGTTAGCTTACGGCACAATGAATATGGATATAGCCAAAGATAGAATAGTGAGATCTCGATTAGATATGATGGTTTCTCTTGATTTTGTGACGAAGGGTGGCACCTTCGTATCAAAATTGAGAATTTGCGATTTCAGATTTAGTTATTCTGACCCTTGGGGATGCTTAAGCCAAGAGTTCGGACGAGTCACGGGGCTCGAAATGCCGGCAACATTATAAATAATAGTACAATTCCTATGTGTTTATTTCTATTTCATTCTTGATATATTGTATGCATTTGCTTGTTTCATTGCATAGTTTTAAACTTGTTCAAACTCATTACAACTAAAAATGTATACAGGACAGGGAAGAACGAGTGAAGTCTAGGCCGATCAGCTGTCACGAAGGAAGTAGGCTAGTCTGCTTTTACGTATTTTTATGTAAATTATGTCTATGTCTTTTGTTACACTTGTAAATATGTAGAGTGTTCTAATCTAGTAAAACAATACATATCATGTATATGTTTGTTTTGGATATATATAAGAGATAATTAACTAGACTTTTATGCTACTCAAATTAGATAAAATAAATTAACTTAAAACAACAAGCATAAAGTAAGTTATTTTTATTTTCTTGGAAGGATGCATTAGGTATTATACTAGTTTAGGTATGGCATGTCATACTAGTTTAGAGGGTGTGACATTAACGAGGGAGAGGAGATCACCTTATCGGTATACTCCTGATTTGCATCACACATTATTAACTGACAATGGCGAGTTAGAGAAATTCCGATAGACTGTTTATTCTAGTGAGAAGGAAATGTGAGAGCTTGCAATAAAGGACGAAATGACGTTCTTATCGAAGAACAAGACTTTGGTATTGACAACACTACTGAAGGGACATCAGGCTTTGCTCAAATAATAGTCTTCCGAGTCAAACAGGAAGCAGAAGAGTCCATACATTACAAGACGAAACTAGTGGTCAAAGATTTTTTTAGAGGAAATGAATTGACTATTCAAAGGTATTCTCATCAATCGTCAAAATGACGACAATCATGGTAATTTTGAGTTTAGTGGCTGCGGAGAATCTTCATCTTGAACAAATAGATGTGAAGACTCTTTTTATTCATGGTGATCTAGAGGAAGAGATTTCAATGACACAACCCAAGAGATTTAAGGTGCATTGTAAAGAAAATCTAGTCTGTAAATTGGAAAAGAGCTTGTATGGATTGAAACAAACTCCTCGACAATAGCACTGGAAGTTTGATTCCTAATGACCCAACTAGGATTCAAAAGATGCGAAACAGACAGCTGTTGTTATTTCCGAAGGAGCAAAAGTATATATGTAATCCTTTTACTGTACGTCAATGACATGTTGATCACAGAGGGTGAAATGAAGGAGATAAATCAAGTCAAGCTGGTGTTGTTCGAAGCATTCGAGATGAATGACCTATGACCGGTCAAGCATATTATGGGATTGAGAATCTCGAGAGATTTGCATAAGGGTAAACTTACCTTGTCCTAAGAAAAATACAATGAAAAATGTTTGACCGGTATCAATTGAGGGATTTGAAAGTGACTAAAACACCTTTGAGAGCACATCTGATCAAAGGAGTAGGCGTCGATGACCACCCAGGAGACCGAAGAGATGATGAATGTGCCCCACTCTTCATCAGTTGTCAGTTTGATGTATCAATTGTGTGTACGAGACCTGATATTGCACATGGAGTATGAGTCATGCGTAGGTTCATGTCGAACCCTAGGAAAGAGCTTTAGGAAATAGTGTTATGGTTGCTACGATACCTCAAATGGACATAAAAATGGTAGATATGTTTTAGAAGAGGACCGATCGAATTAATAAGGTATGTGAATGCCGACCTTGGAGAAGATCTGAACGTTCGAAAAGTACATCAATGTATGTATTTACAGTCAGTGGTACTGTTGATAGTTGGAATTCAAAGTTGCAAAAGTATGATTCACTTTCCTCAAGTGAGAAGAGTATGTTGCAATTTTCGAAGCAAGAAATGAGATTTTGTGGCTCTAGGGTTTCCTGATGGACATCGGTAAACGGATCAATATGCGGAATTCACATTGTGACAGTCGAAATGCCATATGTTTGGCAAAAAATTCGGTATTTCATGCGATGATGAATCACATTGAGTTGAAGTATCACTATATTAGAGATTTGCTCAAGAGAAAGATGTTTCAATTGATGAAAATCAAAGGTACTGAAAACCCGATAGACATGCTTACGAAGAGAGTTACTATGATTAAGCTAGAACTATGTATAGCTCTAGTATGACTCACCAAGTAAGTTGGTGAGCGGATATTATCAAGAGGAAATAAATTATCAATTTCTAAGTGGGAGATTGTTAAGTGTGGAGATCGGTATTGATGTCGATCGGGCATACTTGGATGATGATCGTGGTCAATCATGCACACTTAAAGGATAGTCGGTATCGGTGTAGATCGGTCAAGGACCGAAGTACGCAATACCCCGAAGGTGATAAGGGATCGGTCCAAAGATATGAGATTGAGACAATCGTCTAAGATCGAACTGAGACATGATGGACCCATTGGTCCAAGATGAGTGTCAGTTATGAAATGTGATATTCAAGGAAACAATATCGTATCAAATTAGTATATATATAATTTGATTATGGAAAATCAGATATATGGATATGATCAAATATTAGGAATATTTGTTATTTACCTTAATTATCTCAACCATATGATCTATATAAGGAGGTCTTAGGGTTCATTATTATAAACTCTTGTATCCGAATTTTACTATTCGTGTGTGTGTTGTAATATTCTCTAGTGATAATGAATTTGGTCATTCAACCGGTCACATTGTTTTTATCAATCCCAGGTTTCCATGTTAATTTTCTTGTGTTGTTGTTTTCTCTTTTACTTTATTCAAAGTCTGCACTTAATCTATCGAAGTTATTCGTACATGTGTTTAATCACCTTTGATATTTACATTATTAAAGTTTAAATTTCTACTAAATATCACTAATAAATTAGAGAAACCTATTTTAAAAATGCTATTACTTTTTATTGTGAATATTTTGGATGTTTTCAAAAAAAATGTGATTGGAAATACATGAAAAAATAATTTGGTTTTTATTATTTTAGATTTTATTTGGATTGGATTGGATTGGATCAGCTCCCGTGGAGTGGGTACCCATAAATATGGTTGTTAAGAAATATGAACATTTCATGAACATATATTATGTCGATCTGTTCGTGTTCGTATGTATTCGTTCAAATTAACATATAAACATTTTTCGAACAACAAAATGAGCTCGAATAAAAATATAGTGAAGATGAACATATTCACATACAATTGCTAGTATTCGTGAACAATATATATATATTAATAAGGTCATTATGCATGAAATAATAGGTTGTAGTTGAGTTCAAATAAACACAATATTGTTTTTATGAAGAAACATCTTTTTTGGATAAACAAAATATGAATTTGAGTATTGAAGGGGGCCCTAGACTGGGTAACCCAAGATTCGGGGAGTTCACACGAGTTCATATAGGGAGTGACATTGATGTAAGTCATGGAATGATCCAAGGTACAAGAAGGAGACAATCTATCACCCTTGATTTGTTGTAAAGACTGAGTGTAACGACTCCTATGGTGCGAATTTGAGGAGGACCAGATAATCCAATCCCTACAGCATGGAGGGGACAGAACAACCCCTACAACGTAGAGGGTACAGAGCAATCCTTAAGGTGCCGGTGTTAGGAATGCAAAACACCCCATATTTAATCATTTATTGTAGCCTCAAGAATATTTTTAATCAAAATAAAAATTACATACGAAGAATTTCAGACGTTGAAGATATAAATAAATGTGTTTACTGTTAATATTTTTGTAATAAACTATATTTATATTATTCATCTGGGTAATGTTAAATATTATCATATCTATTTTGTTTAAATTTTCTTATTACATTTGAATTACTATGTGATGGAGATAATGTTAGTATTCTCAATTGTACCATAATTAAAAAATGCTACTGATATTCATTTGCTTAAACTTAAAATTTAGTTAGAAAACTTAAATAATGATGTTTTAATTAATGATATATGAGAAAATAAAATAACTTGTAAATAAATATGACAAAAAATGTATCTTATAACTAATAAATATAGTAGTATTAATTAAAGTTTAATGTAATACATTTTATATTTCCAAGAATTTTTCTAAATATTATGAATTTATCAATTAAAAATATATTTTTTAACTTTCCAAGCGATTCGGATCCGCTTCGCCATGCGCTCCCGCTTCGGTAGGTGGAGCTTCACCATCGAGAAGCTTCGGAGCTTCACAAATTTACAAGTGGACGATTCAGGAAATCAATAACGACTCATATAAAGTTATGTTGCTTAGGTGTAGGTATTATATCTTTATGTTTTCTCTTCATATGCCTTTTCATATTTCTAGTACCCTAAGTATTCATTTTCTTTATAAAACTTGCAAGTTTCTCCACAAATTCTAATCATATTACACATAAGGTTATTTAATTCAAAATAATTCAACCATTTAGAATGTTTCTCACATGATATAGATAAATTTTTTTCTAAATTTTTTAATTGTTATCTAAATCAATAAGTTATTCATCTGAGTTGTTGTTATTCATTTCTATTATTACACATATACCATACAAATTCTTACTAGGTTCTTGCACTGCAACAACAACAATGGGACAACGAATTACGAGTGTGAGAAATCGATGGTTGTTGTTGTTGCATCACTCTAACACATTTTCCACCAACAAACCTGTGTTTGGAGTTTGTTTTATCGATGATATAAACTTATTATATTTTTTGTTTAAAAAATATTTTTTTATCGAATCTACAACTTATGTGCTCTTTTACTAGAATTTTTAATTTTTACATATATATACGAATCAAATTCTTTAGAATCCACAATTCTCTTCGGATTTTTGAATCATATTAAGTAAGAAATTAAAATTGAAAGAAAGTCAAAAAATAAATAAAAAAATAATTATTTTCTCGTGAATTAATTATTGCTTTAGAAACTTGATAAATCATATATTTTTGTCAAGAATGTAATAAATAAAAGTCGTCAAGGGGGTCTTTATCATAATTATAATTATTTTCTTAATTTTATATTTTAAAGAATTCTTTAAAATTTTTATGATAAAATTTTATTATATCTTATTTTTATTATTTTGTTAATTATTAAAATATATTTTATCAATAAATAATTATTGATAAAATGTAAACTATCTAACTATATAATTATCTAATTATTGATTATTGTTCTACAAATTTTAATATATTTTTAAATTATTTAACTATAATAATTGTTAAATTAAAGTTAGCCCGGTGATTCAAATAAACTAAATGTAAAAATAATTGAATTTGATTGACCCTCCTAAGTCCTAAACCACTATTACATTACAAGTTTAGTCTTTCGAATAACCAGAGAATGCTAGCCGTTATGTCCATTTTTTGTGCGTGAGGCGTGAGCAGAGAAACTTCATCTCACGAGCGGTCGCTGACTTTTTCACAAGTACGACGCATACGTGTGATAAATAAAAGTGTATGGGGCGGAATCAATATACAATCCTTTACTGGCACGGGAATCGCAGAGTTTTTGCTATGCAAAAGTGAGCAGAAAGCAGCGGGCGGGAGAAAAATCACGGTGGTATTATTGCTGGGTGAGCTGTATGGAAATGGGCAAGTGAGTTTCTTCACGAGGAAGTTAAGCCGAACACCTCTGTATTGGCTTTATTTGTCTTATCTCTTCCGTGATTCTTTTTTTGGGGAGGTTTAAGTTGTTTTTTCGCTTGTGGGGTTATATGTGTTCTTCACTTCTACTTTTGAAGCAGTTTCTGGAATGGAGATGCCAATTTTGCATGATAGCGATAGGTATGAGCTGATTAGAGATATTGGGTCTGGCAATTTCGGGGTTGCCAGGCTGATGAGGGATCAGAAGACGAATGAACTTGTAGCTGTCAAGTACATAGAAAGGGGTGCGAAGGTAATCAAATTGTTTTATTTTGCTCGTGTTCTTAAGGCTTATAGATTTTTAAGAAGCTGCTTTTTGCTTCTTACAACATGAGACAGATTGATGGAAATGTTCAGCGAGAAATCTTTAACCACAGGTCTCTGAAGCATCCAAATATTGTCAAGTTTAAGGAGGTAATTGAAAACCTATACTTAAATACACTTGTTATGTGAAATTCTTAACTTGTAACGGCATGAATCTTAATTTAAGGTACTGCTGACACCGACTCATTTGGCTATTGTGATGGAATACGCTGCTGGAGGAGAGCTTTTCGAACGAATATGTAATGCAGGGCGATTCAGTGAGGATGAGGTATATACTGTTAGAAATCACTGATGTTTGTTCTGAACTCTTACATATGATATGGTGTATGCAGGCAAGGTTTTTCTTTCAGCAACTCATATCAGGGGTCAGCTACTGTCACTCTATGGTACTTAATAAACTTCTCCATTCTCTTCATTGTTGTTCAGGAATCACATTTATATGTCATTTTGTAAAGCAAATATGCCACCGTGACTTGAAATTGGAGAACACTTTACTGGATGGAAGTCCAACTCCACGGCTAAAAATTTGTGATTTTGGCTATTCCAAGGTATAACGAAACGAACCATTCTTTTCCCAGTTACATTCAATAACTCAATCTTCATTTTGTGTAGTTTTCTCACTGTAATATTGTTTTTCGTCAGTCGTTGCTCCATTCTCAACCGAAGTCAACAGTAGGCACCCCTGGATACATTGCACCTGAGGTGTTGCGTAAAAAGGAATATGATGGCAAGGTAAGCTTGCTTCATACCATTTAGATACTGATTAAAAAATGCAGTATGACATGGCTATTTGTGTCATTTCCCTTTAATTTTGGTAGATTGCAGATGTTTGGTCTTGTGGGGTAACTCTATATGTAATGCTGGTTGGTGCATATCCATTTGAAGACCCTGAGGATCCAAAGGACTTCAGGAAAACAATACAGGTAGCGAATAACTCTCACTGTGAATATTAATAACAAACACCATCAGTTTCTATATATACTTATCCCATCTCATCTGCAGCGAATCTTGGATGTCGAATATTCGATCCCAGATTATGTGCATTTATCTCCAGAATGCCGTCATTTGATTTCAAGGATTTTTACTTCAGACCCTGTAAAAGTAAGCAAATTCACTCTCCCTCTTTATGAATAACCACATCATATCTTAATCAATATCTAACAGAGAATTACAATCCCTGAAATAATGAGCGATGAGTGGTTCATGAAGAATATGTCAGCACATTCGATGAATGATTCCACAGCTCAGTTTCAAGAATCGGAGCAACAATCTGATGAAGAAATCATGCAAATAATAGCTGAGGCAGGTATCCCACCTGCGGGATCAAATGTATTACTTGATGATTATGATATGGATGAAGAAGATACAGAGAGTGAACTTGACCTTGACATCGATGATGGCAGTGGGGAATTAGTTTATGCAATCTCATGACTCTTTGTAAATGAACCATCATAAAATCAGGTGTCGTTTGTTTATGTATCACAATGCTCTCCTTCTAGTTGTTGCACAACAAATGTTAACATGATTCTCACTCGTTGGGTGGGAACGAGTTCAATCCAACAATTACGGATCAAACCCGGGGTGTAAAAGAATCAAATCGAGGTGAATTCAAATTAATTAAAAATAATATATAATTTAATATAATATAAATTGAATGTTAAAATATAGATATTATTATTATATATTAATCTATTATTAGATGACAAACTCGTTTATCTTAATTCGTTGGAATTTTTTAGCTTGAACTTGAAGTGAAAGGTTCATGAACCAATTCGATTAGTTTACACCCTAAGTTTGACCCATCAACCCTCACGGATTGATCCAATGTATTAGAAAGTTGATCAAATCCGTTAATAGGTTGATCCATCATAAAATGTCATTCAATCTTAATCCTTAAAATAAAAAAATATTTATAAGTTGCATATTTTTTTGGGTTAACATGTAGCCTTATTTTTGGCGGTTGCCTTACTGGTTAGTGCATTTGTTCGGGTTGAAATGGTAAACCCACTTAAACACCAAACACAAAGTCTTCTCTAATCAATTATGAATGAATTAGAAGCGAAATATAGAAGATAAAACTTATAATTCTATTGCGGATACATGCAACTCTCATTCATGATTTTCAAGAATGTAATTCGACTTATATATACTTATGTAATTAGATGGAAAACCATCTTGATAAACCAACAAGAAACTTATGTAATAAAGTAAATTGAAATGATTTTGGGATCAAAATTAAATTATGAAGTAAAAAGGGTTGTAGGCCCAAACTATATTGGGCTTATAGTTTAGGGCTTATTTGGAAGGCCCACATATATATTCTGACATGCCAACACAACAGAAGAGTGGAGGTGGAAGATTTTTGGGTTTATCACTTCTAGAATCTCATTGCTTTGTAATTAGGCAGCAGGGTCCATAGCGTTCGTAATTCTCCTTATGTATTCTTATCTAGATTTTATTTGCTCGCTTTCTCTAGCTTTGTAGTTCTTATTATTGCTTGTTTGAAGTTCATTTGACGTGCATTTTTGCTTTCTGTAAGAGTTGCGTATGACTTCTTCGATATAGAGATTCTGGAACGCTATCCAAGGTTGTAAATTTGTTTCCTTTTTTAAAATTTCGGAGTATTTGCTTTCTATGTTTGAGGAGTTAGTTTGAGTTGTTCTTGCTTTGATTTTTTTATCTGGTCTGTGGCTGAGAATCTTTAAATAATTGAGGTTTAACTTGTGTTGGAAGAGTCTGATCAAAATTACGTGGGAGAGTGTGAACTAACAGATATAATTGGAGGAGGTCACACTTTCAATAATCTCATTTTCATATGCAATGTAGGGCAAATTCAATATGTGTTATGGCGTTCTTTTTCAGCCATTCAAGTTGTTTCTTTTAAATTTTATCAATATGTTGCAGGTCAGTAAGTTGAATTTATGAATTTTTCTATTGGGATCTATAGCTGAAGAGGACCTAAATGATGTACCTTCTGCAGATAATTGGTATATGATTTAAAGCAATCATAGATCTTGTCCAAGCATCATTAATGTATGTTAATTTTTCTATAATAAAGTTTATCTATTCAAGTTTTCTTAACATTTTTCTGAATTAAATTATGCAGATGGCTAGATGGGATGAGATTTTCTCCTTGCCAACACAGAACCCACCAACCCTGGAGTTTTCATCTGCTGATCTTGTATGGTCCAAGATTGAAGGCTGGCGGGATAATATCGACAGACTTGCTCTAATACCCTTTGCCAGAGTTGATGATTTTGTGAGGGGAGAATCAAACAACAAAGAATGTCCAACGAGATTTCATGTAGAGGCTCGGAGAAGACGCACTTCGCAGATGTCTTGCAAGCCTAAAGTTGATGGGATTCTTGAATATATCTTGTAGGTCCATACTATGCTTTGCAAATATTCCTTCACAAATCATTTCATGAATACCTTTTATAGTGTATCTTTTTGTTTATTGGTTAGGTACTGGTGCTCTTTCGGACCAGATGATCATAGAAAAGGTGGTGCTGTTCGCCCTAGCAGGTCTACCTATGTGCCAAAAAATAAATCATCTGGTCGACCAAATACAAAAAGGGGATGCACCTGCCACTTTATAGTCAAACGTTTAATTGCAGAGCCATCAGTGGCACTTGTCATATATAATCAAGATAGGCATATTGATAAGCAAGGTTTGCCATGCCATGGCCCTCAAGACAAGAAAGCTGCAGGGACTAGTGCTATGTATGCTCCATATATCTCAGAAGAGCTTCGCCTTCGTGTATTATCTCTACTTCACGTTGGGGTTTCCGTGGAAACCATAATGCAGAAACACAATGAATCAGTGGAGAAACAAGGAGGTCCATGTAACCGAGATGATCTTTTGACCCATAGATATGTTCGTCGACAAGAAAGGAGTATTCGGCGATCTAAATATGCGCTTGATGAAGATGATTCTGTCAGCGTTAGAATGTGGTTTCAAAGCCACCCAAGTAGTGTTTTCTTTTATGCAGATTTCTCTGATTCTGACCCCTTTGTATTGGGAATTCAAACAGAATGGCAATTACAGCAACTGATTCGATTTGGAAATGGCCGTCTACTTGCTTACACCTCAAATAGTGTTTCAAATAAGCTACAGGTATTTTTCTCCTTAGTGAGTGACCCATATGCCAATCAAATTCCTAACCTTATCTGTTTAAATGTATCCAGTATCCTGTTTCTAGTCTTGTCGTGTTCAACTCTGATTACAAGGCCATTCCAGTTGCATGGATAATTACTCCTACATTTGCTAGTGGAGATATACATAGATGGATGCGTGCCTTGTATAATAGAGTTACGACCATAGATCCTTCATGGAAAATAGCAGGTTTTGTGGTGGATGAACCTTCATCAGATATATTCGCAATCAGGTTCATTAAATTTTCATCCCGATTTATATGCATTATGCACACTTGTCTCTATAGTCCTTTAGTATTTTCTTTCCTTTTCCAGGGAAGTCTTTCACTGTTCAGTATTGATATGCTTTTGGCGTGTACGTCATGCATGGCTTAAGAATTTGATGAAGAGCCGTTCAAAGATGGAAACTCGTTGTGAAATAGCAAAAAAGCTTCAACTAGCATTTGTTTCTATTTGCAAGAAAAGTGGCAATGTTGATGCCTTTAAAGATCTTGATGATTTTTCAGAGGGTGCAGATTTCATGGGGTATTTCAAGGCTGTTTGGTGTCCAAGAATTGGTAATTCATTCATTTGAAACTAAGGCATCCCGCCACACTTCATTCGTTTGAGATATTTACAACCGATTTCTTCACTCTAGGTACATGGGTGCATGCACTGCAAAGCCTCCCTGTTGCTAGTCTAGAAACATGCACAGCAATGGAATTCTATCACAACCAGTTGAAGCTTAGGTTAATGAATGAATCTGATCAAAATGTGTACAGCTGTGTCGACTGGCTCGTGAACAAGCTTGGGACAAAGGTTCATTCTTATTTTTGGCTTGATGAGTATTCTGAGAAGGAATACTTTGCACGGTACTGGAAAGATGAATGGATGACTGATCAAACAGCATGGCGTAAATCATTACAGATCCAAGATGCTCATGTTATTATGGAGGGGAACCTTGTTAAAGTTATAGATATTAAGAGTCTTGGTACTGCTCATTTAGTACACAACCCTGGCTCAGAATTTGCAATCTGCGATTGTAGTTGGGCAAGAGCAGGTAATTTATGCGAGCATGTCTTGAAGGTAATCAAGCATTTTAGAGATAAGGGTTCGGTGATGCCATCTATGAGTATGTTTCACTATGGTCGAGCCCTGATCGATATGCTGATGTGCCCACAATATGATTCTCTAGTGCGAGATCATGCAGTTTCTTTATCCATTTGGTTGCAAATGCAGTTGAATGCACATATTAGCATTGATAAATCTGGAGACCCGGTAACTATTCCGGGGCAGAGAACGGTATGTTCATCTGCAGAGTCAGATGTTCAAATTTTAGATCATTCGAGCTTCTCCTCACAAGTTGAGAACCAGTCCACAATGAAGCGCAAGCTACCAGAGCATGAACCAGGGGAAAGTGCCAGTTTCATGATACCTGCTACAGAAGAAAACCAAAAACAAAGCATCATATACCAGCGTTTCACAGTGGGGAAATATCGCAAGACACTGGAAAATCAGGCCATATCAGCATCTAAACTTGGTTCAACGGATTAAAAGAGGAATGATACTGTGATTATTAAACAGAGAAAAGTTCTGAGATGCATCAAAGGTTGTATTTGTATTCCAGATTTTCAAAGAAATGGTTCGCAGTTCAAGCATTCTTTACAACGTCTTCCTCTGGTAAATAAAACTGCAGGAACAAAGTAGGCAAATTCACAGCGTGAGGCTAAGAAATAAGCAAGAAGAAAAGAGCACGCAAACTGGAGATATATGTACAAGTACGATATATTTGAATCATAAAGCAGCAGGATTTGAGGTAGCCATGACCACATATGTCAGACATTGAAGACCATCTTCCATTTTGCTCAAGGCTAGCCCGTGATCAGCACGGAGATGTTCAGTAAATGCAGTGGCTTTCTCTTGGACTGATTTTTCGAAAACAACTTGTGGGACTGCAGTTGTGCTTTTCATTGCTGCTAAATAAGACTCGGTTATGTCCGATATTCCTGAGAAGAGATCAATGCAATGACATATCAACAAGATGGAGTGCATATAAGAGAAATCGAAGATAACTTTACCAGTAATGAAACTGTTGAACACTGATTCCATGTTCCCATTAATTGATGCTGTCCTTGTTCTGATTATTTTAGCTCTTTCCAAGCAGTCTTTTGGCCAATCAATCTTTAGTATCTCCTCGAGCTCCTGAGTTTTCTCTTGTGTTGTGTTGGATATCATCGACTTACCCATCATAAGCAGCTGTGTTACCCCAAGGCAGCACATTTCTGAGAGCCTCTGCCAACAGAAAGACATCAGCTAATTTGTCAAATTTTGGAGTTTGATTGAAATCAGTAACCAGCAGAATTCATATTCTTACATGAATCCCCTCCGAATGAAGAGCATCAAGCCTCCCGGAAGCTTTTTGAACGATGTCATTCGGAGCCAGCCCAGATAAAGCGCTTGCCAAGCTGCAAACAGTGTGATTTGCAAAATAATACATGGTATTGACAAGGAAGAATTGAGAAGAAGATACTTTACCCTGCAGCTAATTCAGCAGCTTTTCTGACACTTGAATCATGTATTTTTTTCCATTCAATGTCATTTGCAGCCTCAATCTTCTTCCCCTTTTCTAGTTCTGCAACATTACCATCAAACTCCACTTGTAAACTAAAAAAGTTCTTAACTTCCTTTAGCTTTCCTTCATATACAGACTTTTGTTCAGAAGAAAGTTTAGCCTTCCTTCGGCTATATAACAATGTATATTGATTCGATAATGCTTCCAACTCCTGTACGAATAAATGGCATCTCACTAAGTAACAAACAAAATACACAAACCAGAATCAGTTATATTATCAATACCTCCAATTGCTCAGGACCTCCATAAATATAAAAGCATCTATCAAATGTGACTTCTTCGATTAACTGGTTCTCTATCGTTCCATCGGATCTTTTCTTCGTCTGAAAACCCGTCTCAGAAATCAAAATATCCATGGTTTCTTTTCCAACTTGCTCAAGAACATGTAAACCTTTTCCCATGAAAGCTTTCCCACTCTGAAATGAAATAAGATAAAGGGAATGATGTCGAAATTGGAGAAATTCATAAATAACAGATAACTCAACCTCTAACAAAGATGGTGCTTCAGATCCATTCGATCCCGGGATTCCACTGTGCTGAATCGTGTCAGCTATATTTGAAGCTGAATTCTCAATTCTGTGTTAAAACACAAATAGTAAGAATCGGTTTTTCGGGAAATTATTATCAAGTGAGCTGAAGTTACAAAGATCCACTACCCTTTCCAAGCAGTTCCTAGAGCTTGCCAAGCTCCAGAAGCAAGAGTTTCCACTGATGTATCAATAACTTTCAGTCCCTATTTTACATGCCCACAAAGCGAATAACGATAGACATGAATCAAAGAGAATGCCTGAAGTGGTAGAGTTCACACAAAAGGAGAAAACCAATCCAAGTATATAGATTTTTTGTTCTAAAATGACTTACTTGACTAAGAATTGTTTCTTGACTGGCCTTCTCAAGTTTATCCAATGTAGCTTTACGAAGTTCAGTGTTTTCATCTTGAGTTTCTTCAACTGAAGATGTTTCTTTATCATCCTTCTTGGAAGATTCCGAATCTCCATCATCTTCTATGCCATTCGCAATGCTCTTAGCTGCCTCAACGGCCTACACACAAAATCCATTGTTTCAAAACAAATAAGCTAAATTTAAAAAATAAAAGGCAAGAATTTCTAGAACTGATCAACATTTAGGTTAATTCTAAGCTCGGAGAACGGAACTAACATTACGAGATAGCTCTTCAGCGGCCACAGTAGCCGCCTTCTGAAGATCCGAAAGATATGAAAGCGGAGAAAACCCCCAACCACCCCATCCGGAACCGCCGTTTGTCTTTGCTCCCGACGCTTGAGTATCCACTTCAGGCTCTATTTCTGTGTCATTAAGCTTCTTTGAGTCTTCCATTCACGCCCAAATTACTGCGATCCGGGTTTCCAATATCTGCAAAATTCAATGAACAGCAATCTCCGGAGTATTCGCCGTACCAATCTTATATCATTAGGATAGTCCTTCTCACCTTCCCGTGATTTAACTTTCAAGTTTCAACGCGGGCAGTGGGCACACTGAAGAACAGATCTAATACGACGACGTTTGCCGATGAACCGCCTAACGAGTCAATTTGGGCCAAATCAACGCAAGCCCAGTTGTTTTTTATTGTTTGGGTTAAAGTTAGGGTCCTTTAAAATGTAATATCGTATATACTGAAGGGATTCATGTCCGTGGATTGGAGTTTTTTGATATTTCACATCATTTGATTTCTTGATTACATTTGTTAAGCAATTTTAATTTGACAACTCATGTTTTTAATTCTATAGTATCATATTAGTTAAAGTTGCATGTATAGATAGTATTTGGGATTACATGTATCATGTTGTATTCTCCACAATTATATCTTTGTTCATACACGTGCACAGAATGATAGTAATAGCGAACGTAATGTATTTATATAGAGAAAATAGTGTCCTTAGTCCCAAAACTTTGATGATTTTGACAAATTTGGTTCTCAAAGTTTTTTTTTGTATTTGTAGTCCACAAATTTTCATTTTTTTCACTATTCATCCCTAAAGTTTATATAATTTGGCAAATTTGATCACCAAAGTGATAAAACATGTCATTAAAATATGATTGTCACAAAACTAGTCCCCATAATTAAAGCGTAGTGGCAATGTAGGTCCCCAAAATTTATTAATTTGGCAAATTTAGTCCTCCGATTTAAACAATGTTATTTGACTAATTTACTATCGTTTTACATTTAATTTGGCTTCCGTTCGACTTGTTTTAGGTTGAATGATGATGAATTTTATAGGTAGAAAGTAATCGGTAGAATTAGTTAACCGAACGAACCGAGTTATGACGGACAAATACACTTTATTTTCATTATTTTTAATAAAGAAAATATTAGCTTAAATTGATTAATTGAACTAGTTATGAACTAAAAATCGAATGTTTTCTTATTTATATGGATCCGAAAATGATTTATGTTTTACAGTATCATACACGGAAATCGCTATCCGACCCTACAACTTGATATCGGGATGTAACAGACAAATTCTAGTGTCTCCCGATTTCTCACCAATCAATATGAAATCATTTATTATGTTTGATTATCGTTTGAGGTTTTGAATCGTAACTATTGTAAATTCAAACTTTGAGAACTAATAAAGTCATTAGGAACTAAATTTACCAAAATTGGTATACTACGATGACCAAATACGCTATTATTCTAGTTGTGGGACTTCAATTGTCAAAATTGAAAATATTGGAGACCAAGTTTGACACACACATTAAACATTGATGGTCGATTTTGCCAAAATATTGAAAATATGGGAATTGGTTTTGTCAATTCAAAACTATGAGAATCATAATTGCCACAATTAGAAAACTTTGGGGATCAAATTTATCCAAACTAGGAAACTATAGGGACTAAATATACGCGTCGCCCATATATATATAACACAGTTTTCCTTTCATAGTGTTTTCTTCATTTTCGTCAACAAGAAGACATCTTTTCAATAAGATATATTAAAACATTCAAGGTATATCCATAAGTAATTTCCTCAAAACCATATATGCGAAAAAATTGGGAAAACTAATAAACGAAGAAACACACTAACTAATAAACTATTCGTATTGGTCTATCTCGCTTGATTAATGTATTTTGAATTTTATATGTATGTTTTGTTGATTGCATAGGCTAATAAAGTGTAAATGTTGTCCCTCCTATGTACTAAATATATATGTATTATATATTCATGCAATAGCATAATAGGCGAACCAATTTTGAGTGTTAGTTCATGTGGTGGTAAATTGTCTGGGCATAAACAGTTGAGAAATTTCAAAGGGTAAAGGTTTCGGGTGTCATCGGCAACTGAATCTGAAGAATATATATATCACTTTGTCACCCAAAAATCTTTATAATATGTTCACGTTAAGTTGATCAACAACTTCATTAAGATGAGTGAGTACACATCTTTGAGTGATGTACTTAGAGTCTTGAATATGATTCTCGATATCATCAAATACGAAATCCAATAGTTGATTAACAATTGTTTCTTCATATCAATGTATAGTGAGCTCATTTGGTAATGAAACAAAGTCTTGTTATATTTGGTTCGCTTTCATTTCCAATTCTTATCAAGAACTCCAAGAATGATTGGTCCATTATGATACACATATTCTCTGCTAATCGAAGAATATGTACATATGACCATATATGCGACTTAATAATACTTGCATTTATAATTTGCGAATATGTTCCATTAACAACTACTAGAAGCAATGCCTAAAGTCATTGCCCAGAATAACAACTTTACATATGAAAGGCAATGATAATCCAGTGATATCTTGAAGTGTACAGTCAACACACTCAAAAACATATTTGTGTGTCATAGGAGCTTCATCCCAAATGATGGCAGAAGTTTGCTTCATCCCAACATAACTAGTTCAGGAAATCATCTACCAAAAGAAAAGATTTACTTTAACAAAAAATATTGTATATAATGAAGTATTGTGTGTATTAAATAAATGATAGTTTTACTGTTTGAAAATGTGCTTGCTTCATATCATAAAAGAATGAAAGTTATTGCATAGAAAAATTTTAACACGTAAGAACAACATGTCCCACAACTAGTTCTATTCTAAAAAAATGGAAGAATCTATTGAGAATCATGGCTTGATGGTAGAGACGTACAAGAAATCGTGCTTTCGATCCTTGATAGCTGCAGAATTGGATCATTCCTTCCATTAATATAGGAAGGGAGTTGTGGATTTTCATAATCACCTCTTTTGGATCTTCAATGGTGAATTGTCCTGATTAACACTGCATTTATTAAAACACTGGAAATATTGCAGGATCCTATCGAAGAAGCTAGGCTATGTGCATTGTTGTGCATTGTTTGTAGGGGTGTTCATTTATTAAATATCGAACTGAATTTCCATTACCGAGTATCGAATAAATAAAAAATTCGCTAGCGAATACCGACCGAGTTTTTTCATTTCGGTTGAGGTATATAGAGAAATACCGAATTTTCCGAAATTCAATATTGAATCATAATAATATATTTAATTATATAATTAAATACAAAAAATATTAGTTTTAAATTAAATAAATTGTTAAATTCTGTATCGAATACTGAATTTTTTTACCGAACCGAACACCAAATGGCCGAAATTTTGAAACCGAATACCAAACCGATTTCATAATTTAGTATCGGTTCGGTAAAAAAATTTTGAAATACGATTCGATATTCAGTTTCTACCGAATAGTGAACGCCCATAATTTTTTGTATATTTGCAGTGTGTTACTTCATGACTTGTTAGTTTTTCAAACTTTCTCTTTCTCTTAATAGTTCCTTTTCTAGGAGGGTACCTCTTTCATTGCATATGTTTTATGTGCAATTAAACTATATTTGTACTTTTTTTATTGTAGATATAAGCAAATCAATGTTGATGAATTTCCCAGTAGCTAGGCTATATGTTTTTGGGTTAAAAATTTTGTTCAATGAGGTGGATTTTTTATGGAAGGTTTGGAATCATCAGCCAAAATCCTACTTGTCACACTTAGAATAGAAGCAGATTTTAATGAATGATTTTCGTACTACTTCGCCTTCTCCACGAAGATGGAAAAGGAAAATAGATTCCCCCATTGTGGAGGCAACTATTGAGGATTTTGTTAGCAAGATTGTGCAAGATTTCATGAAAGATTTGTTGTATTTAGAAATAATATAAGGCAAAGAGGCACCTAAGTTAATGCACTCAATGGTCATGGATGGACTCGGAGAAATGTTTGGATGAGTCAAAGAAATCAACCTTGTTGACAAGGTATGTTGACGGCCTAGTCTGTATAAGGGAAAATTAAATCATTAATATGAAAATAGAAATTTATGTGGGGTTAAACCTAATCCAACCAGCGATATGTTGAACTGGTAGGGAATCACTTTGACCTATTGTGAAGGAACATACCACAATTGTAGCGGGTGTAAGGAAACATTGTCATTTGAAGAAATGGATAATGGGCTAAAGGATGACTTTTGCATTGAAGGAGCTCACCTTATTTTGGTATCTCCAGAGTGTGAATACAAGGTATTGAGGTGTTCTAGCTCAAAAGAAATTGTCTTGCCTAGTGACATTCTAGTTATTTTGGGTTTTTATTAATATTTTTTCAATGGGATCTGCTTTATTTCTCATCAGTTTCTTTAGCGCATTGTTGGTGGAATTTTAACTGTAGTGTTGAGACCAAGGGATTTCCAAAGCCCTCTAGTTCGATGTATCGCATGTGAATTATTGACTTGCTTAGTGATCCAACCTCTGTTGAACTTTGCAAGCCTAGTGTAAGATGTTGTATTTTGAAGTTGTTTTTATAATTAGATGATATCATATATTTTTAACCAATTTTCATAAATCAATGAAGAAATCCACTTTTTGCAAGTATATCAATTATATGATTGAATATATAATTTCATACAACATTGATGGGTTTACGAATGTCGCTAGTGAGCAGCAATGCTTTCATACCGGACGGTATACCGCCCGGTACGTCAAATTTCACTCGGTACCGGTATTTTTTCGTACCGCCCGGTACCGGGTATTAGGGTCGATTTTCGGGTTTTTTCAGATCTGATTCTAAAAACCTAATTAAATATTAATTTTTTTAAATATAAAATAAAATAAAATTTGGTACCGGCCGGTATACCGGTCGTACCACTCATACCGATCCGGACCGGTATATAATTCGGACCGATATGAAAACATTGGTGAGCAGTCAACTCAAACTGATAGCCACAAACGTGATCTTGCAGGCTCTAGGGAAAAAGAACAGTATAATAGATCTAGTTTGAGAAAAAATATGTATTCAAACCACTTAAGTAATTTGTATGCTCTTCAATCTAGTTGGGAAGATATCTCCAATCCAAATGATTAATCTTTAGATATTTTAATCTAATTGGGGAGGAACATGTTCAAGCATGACATATTGAATGGGCAAAAACATTTGATGCAGTCACACAGAGAAGAACTAAGGTTGTTACTTCCGAAAATCTTGAAAACATGTGGGCCATAGGAAGAAACTACAAAAAAAAGGCTTCAAAATGCTAGTTTATTGGAGAAAGGTACCTGAGTGATTGGTTCAAGTTCTTTGAGAAGCCAAATAGATGGGAATAATTTTGCACTAAAGTTCCGAAGAAGAGGCCTCCCTCCAGCAAGTACATTTATTGAAGAAAGAGTTGAAATTTCTCGTATGTCACAAGTGTGTAATATATATAGTGATCTCCCTATTGATTTTTTGCGTCACTTCCATGAGACTAATGATGTGAATTTTTAAAAGAAAGCTCGGCCCTTTATGGTGTGAATAGCACTTCCGTTGTTGCTTTGGAAAAAAGAAATAGGCTTCAAAGATCAAACATCACTTATGACTTCAATGTTCTTTCAAATTATATTAGTAGCAAAAGTAGTGTACCCATCATAAATGAGTACTAGTGCGGATTTGCATAAGACAAATGTCCGAGAATCTAATAGACTGATACTAGCAACAATATATACTTCGTTAAAAGGAGATAGAGTTCCTTATGAAATACAAACTTTTTAAATGTCATTTTATAAATAAAATATAGTGTACTTACATTTTGGTTCATGTCTCTAAACTGTTGTTGTGTATCAAATGAAAAAATAGAAAATCTGATAGATTGCATAGGAATATGAAGAATTTTCCAAATTATACACTACACTTGTCTCCAAAAGAATTTTCTCTTCAAGCACAAATGATGCTTTTGTACACCAGTGATGCATACAACTTGATAAATATCATTATGTATGGTTGTCCTTAATCTTTTTCCATGTATGTTATCATTCTATTGAAAACCTTTTAACACATGATCTTTTATCAATCGCCGATGTAGATGAGCAATATGAAATGCGGGATTTTTTAGTGCCTCTTCAAAGGTGTGGTTTTGATTATTTATTAAAAATAAGTACACATTAAAATGATCAATTTATTTGTTGTATCTTCTAATGAAGAACTACACTTTTAGAAAATCTACTTCTGTAATGAAGACTCTGGCAGGTAACTCAACCATCTTATCATATGTCATTGTTTATATAATTTAGTTTCAACTTGGTTTCTTTCTAAGTTTTACCATCTTACGTAAATAAAGAATCACTTTCTATAAGATCATAATCTCCTTTTCACTGGGCTTCAAATCATTTTATGTACAAATGTCATTTAAAAATTATATTTGTTTGCGCAAATATAATTAATATGGATGATGCTATGTATGATGTATTGCGACAAATCAAAGGTGTGTCTGATAGCCTTTATTCGAATATTTCTGGCTCACCTTCATCATCATTAGAACAAGATGCATTAGTTATGCAACGAAATTTTTCATGGAATGATGTAAGTAAGTCATTTATCAAATCAAATGTGAATGATTCAATGAAGGCTCTTTTGGACAATGATGAAGTCGATGAAGATTCAAGTAATGGTGAACACTATTTAGTAGCTGAGAGCAGTTCTTGAAACAGTTTCAAGCTCTACATCAAACACAAAAGTCTCGTGATAAAGCATTATGAAAAGAAATGTTGCAGTTGATGATTTGGATTTGAAGAAAATCTACAGTTCAAAGTTGAGATATGGACTTAGCACATTGGACAACCAATTGGAAATAACTATGAATTTGCCATATGTTTCCAAGGAGGATCTAACAAGCGTACCACCAGAGGTAATGTATCGGACCTCTTATAATCTGTTTTCTATAAGCATTGTGTTATCCCTTATGGAAGCTGATTTTTATTTCAGTGGTCACAACCAAATTTAAGTGTTCAAATCTTGAATATGGTCGATAATGTATTCCAGCTAAATAGAAGAGGTTGGATATTGTGATAATTTCCTACAATTTACTCTTGTAGATAGATAAAAATGTAATTTTCAAATAACTTCACTTTTCTCAATGCCTACCTATTCATTGACATTTGACTTTATAGATCGTGACCAATGAATTATCAAATTATAGGAGACATGTCTACTGGATATCCAAGCAAATATTGCAGTAGATGATATGGGTGGGACACCCAACCGTGTAAGCGAACCGAGCCAATTTTAATCTGTTAAACGGTGCCGGTTATATGGTTAATCGGTTTTTACAGTTTTATTTCATATCGGTTAAAACGATTATATGGTCGGTAATTCGTTTTATTTGTAGATATCGATTTTTATGTTGGTTAACCGATTAAATTACTGGACCATTAATTGGCTTTGGTGTGCCGAATGACCCATATTTCCTCTCTCTAAATAAAAGAAATTATCATTTACTTGTTATTAGAGTTTTTAGAATTCTTTATATATTCTGCCGTCTACCCTTAAATATGCTCTACTTATATTTTTCGTTTTTTGTTCTGATTATTTGCATATTTGATGGCAAATTGTGATAATTTTGTGTGTTTAGTATTATTTTAGGGTTACGATTTTATTATTTTCAGATTTAAGGTTATGTTGCATCTTTTTGTTCTTATTAAATGTATTGCGTTATTTTTTAATTTGCTCATGGAAAATTTTAAGGAGTTATTTGTGTTAATGTTTACATTTGAATATTTTATGTGAGTATTTTATGTGTCTAATTCTTTTGGAGTTACAACTTTTTTATTTTTAGATTACTGTCTCATATTTCATATTTTTGAATCTTTCAAAACATGATAATAATGTAATATTGTGTTATTTTTTATTAATCTGCTTATGGGCAATTTTGAGGAATTATTTATGCAAATTCTTACATTTGAATATTTTTAGTAGTGTATCATGGAAGATGGAAATTCTAGTAGTGCTTTCATGTATGAAACATTTCAATTGAATATTTGACTATTGATATGAACTTGGATGAACAAGAAGAAGAAAGTTTAGACCATACAGGTAAAAAGAAGAGGAAATGTCTAAGGGGAGAAGAAAAATTCTTCATTCTGGAATTTTAATAAAGTATTCAATGATAAAAGGAAACAAAAAGCAAGATACAACTTTTGCGAAGCTATTTATTTTGTGATCCAATAAATAATGTCACAAGTTCATTTAGATTCCATGTTAATAGGTGTGAAAGAATCTTACAAACATGACAAGTAAGATGACGCAAACCCAATTGACAATTGGAATTGATGATAGAGTGAATAATGTGTTAGGTAAAATGAATAGCAGTGTTTTAGCATAAAAATTTAACCAAGTTTTAAGTAAAAATTTATTGCTATTATGATTATAATGAATGAGTTACCATTTATGTTCATTAAATCAAAGAGATTCAAGCGATTTGTAAGTGTGGTTTGCCCAAGTTTTGCAATGGTTTGTAGGAAAACAGTTACAAAAGATTGTTATGAATTGTACTTAAATAAAATGGAAAAGCTGAAATTGGAGTTGAAGTGTTGCACCGGAAGGATTTCATTTATAATTGATACTTGGACATCATTATTAAAGAGAGTGAATTATATATGTTTAACCATACTTTTTATTGATGGTGCTTGGAATCCTACAAACATGACAAGTAAGATGATGCAAACCCAATTGACAATTGGAATTGATGATACAGTGAATAATGTGTTAGGTAAAATGAATAGCAGTGTTTTAGCATAAAAATTTAACCAAGTTTTAAGTAAAAAGTTATTGTTATTATGATTATAATGAATGAGTTACCATTTAGATTCATTAAATCAAAGAGATTCAAGCGATTTGTAAGTGTGGTTTGCCCAAGTTTTGCGATCATTTGTAGGAAAACAGTTACAAAGAATTGTTATGAATTGTACTTAAATAAAAAGGAAAAACTAAAATGGGAGTTGAAGTGTTGTACTGGAAGGATTTCATTTACAATTGATACTTGGACATCATTAAAGAGAGTGAATTGTATGTGTTTAACCACACTTTTTATTGATGATGCTTGGAATTTGAATAAAATTTATTGAATTTTCACCCAATTAAAAGTCATGAAGGAAGTGATATTGGGGAAGCTATTATTAAGGTCTCCAACTTTCCGTTACAACCTGTCCGTTCAACAATATAAATTGTTATATCATTTATTTTGTCCGCCAACGTGTACATTCTTTGCGAGTGTCCGGAGAGATTGTCTCATTGTTCTTCCGCCTCTTCAAATTGTTTTTCTTTTTAATTATTTATTTCTCTTTGTTTTGAAACCCCACCCATCTATGTTCTAAAACCGGATCGGTTTTATCCGGTCCGTCCAATTTGGACCGAAAGAAATATAATTTGGACCTAAACCCTAAACCGAAAGAAAACCGATTCGGTTTATATTTACTCTTATATTTTAGTTTTTCCCATAATTTTCCAAATTTGTCCTTAGGGTTTGCGAAAGAGGCAGTCACGGGAGAGGGTGTGAGAATTATATATTCTGTTTTGGAGGTGGTCTTATAGTCATTTATCGAGCTACAAGACCCGTTAACGCAACGAAAAATATAGAAATTTTAACAGCCGAAATTTTTTGAATAAGCAAAGAATGAGAAGAGTAAGGAAGTAAGCAGCGGCTATTCTTTTCAAACTTAGAATTACAACATACAACAACTTACAATAAAACCTAATACAATATATATTTAAACATAAATATTTGGGCCTAAACTCATTACAACTCTTCGAAGCCCACGACACATTAGCCCAATTTCTTTCTTCAATTTTACGTCATCAATATTCCAACACTTCCCCTTGATGTCGTAATTTGAACTTCTTGAATGATCGGTAGATTTTCCTTGAATCAAATCAGCTCGTGTATAATCAACTACCTCTAACTATGAGAGTTTTGGATTAGCTAATGTATGAAAGTTTAATTCAAATATTGGTTTATTTTTATGTTTATTTTATCTTTATTCACTTACAAAGTGGGGGGCTTTACGATATTCAAAAATACCGTAACTACCGAAATTCAAAAAGTTTAAAGAACATTTTTGGATGTCTTGAATCTGAGATGCTTCGAGGAAACGAGCCAACTGAGGAACTAGCTAACAAGCCTTAGTTGCACTTAACAGGGGCCTTTCTTTAACTTCTTTTGAAGGAGGAACTCCCCTGTCGTTAGGATCGCTGGAACATTTGTTGGTGCCAAAAGAGACGCCGGAGAAGTTTTTCTCGACCAAATCTGGTCGCAAATCTATACCAAACACACATTTAAAAAAAAAACGAAAATAAATTGAGCAAAAAAAAACAGATTTCAAGTTTGAAGCCACGATTCGAAGAACCTATGGCTCCGATACCATGTGAGAATTATATATTCGGTTTTGGAGGTGGTCTTGTAGCCATTTATCGAGCTACAAGACCCGTTAACGCAGCGGAAAATATAGAAATTTTAGCAGCCGAAATTGTTTGAAGAAGCAAAGAATGAGAAGAATAAGGAAGTAAACAGCGGCTATTCTTTTCAAACTTAGAATTACAACATACAACAACTTACAATAAAACCTAATACAATATATATTTAAACATAAATATTTGGACCTAAATTCATTACAAGTCTTCGAAGCTCACGAAACATTAACCCAATTTCTTTCTTCAATTTTACGTCTTCAATATTCCAACAGAAGGGAGTTCATATGAAAGGTCACTTTCTTCCTAATTTCCCCGGATTCTTAGGTAACCTTAAGAAACAATGATGCGTTGGAAAATTTGGAATCTCATTTTTGGGGAATATCCGTGAATCGTAGAAATTAGGGTGTTCTCTTTATTTTTGCCCGGGTTTGGTCATTCTTATTTTTGCTTTTGTGGATTTTTTTTCTCTGGGTTTCCTTCATTTTTGGGATTGGTTGTTTCCAGCATCTCTTTTACTTGGAAATTAAATGATTCGTAGAAGATTTTCAGTTTAGAAGTTTGGATGCGATAAAGATTGCAGTTGTATTTCAAAGATGATTTCAAGTAATGGTTTGCGCGAAGGATTCTAGCTCTTAGCAACCCTAAAAGCCATAAATAAGGCAAACCGTTTTGACCCGGTTTCAACCCTGTTTGGACTGAACCGGATTCTAAGTCTGTTCATGTTTTCCGTCCGATTTTAGAACATAGCTACCCATATAGAAGTGAAGCCTGGGAAATTTTCATAACTACTCTTATTTCTCATGTCACCTTTAAAAAATACACTCTTTTTAAATCAAATTTCAAAAATTTCATTTTTTTTAATCTACATATATATTATTTGCAAGTTAGGAGTCATATTTGAAATTTTAAAAACATTAAAAAGTATAAACCCTAGAAATAACCCCCACCTTTTCTGCAAAACGTTTGTGCATAAGAGTGATTTTTAAGTATTTGCTTAAGTTTCAGGTTAGTTTCATCCTTTTTGTCATGTGTCAATTTTGTCATTGGCTCGTCAATTTCGTCAACTACTCACAAATCGGATAAAATAAAATGATGTTTTCTTTATTATTCGTTTGATTCATGTATGTTTTTATGATATTTGAGTTATTATTTGACTAATTTTCTACAAAATGAGGTCTTTTGTTGATGAATGTGAGTATGTAAACTTATTAAACTAATTTTCTACAAAATGATGTATATTATATAAACTTTTTTGAATAGTATAATAAACTTATGAATTCTCATTTTAATAGTTTTGTATGGATGAAATATTTTGTTGATAACTATCATTATATTCATATTTATTTTATTTTAATGTTGTTTTATTTAAATCTATGAAATGTGAGTATATTATGATAATCTAGTTGCCATAATCATTACCAAATAGAATATTTTTTTAGTAATTCAATTATTCTTGAGTGCAGGAATGACAATCTACTCGCTTACTATTTCATTATTTTGGGTGGTAATTTACTTACTATCAATAATCAAGTGTACTATACTAAACCACCATGTGATCGCTCCATCTTTTCTCTTGAAATTTCATTTGTTGAGTTGCTCAACCAATTGCATATCATTAAGAGAGCAACTCATCAAACAAGTTTGCTAAAAATATATGTTCAATACATGGTGTTGGATCATACTCATCGTGCTAGCCATTTTTTCCATCGTGTTAGCATATTTGTCTCATAGTTTAGTAATACTCATATATTAATTTGTAACACATAATTATAATAGTTGAGTTGATATTCATTATTTTCTAGAAGGCAATATGTTATATGTTTGATTCTTGTTAATTATAACATTTTAAAAGTTTATGTCATGTACCTAGAACGCGACCGTGGGTTATGTCAAACGCAGTCGCATTCCCAAAATACTGACCGCACTAAAAAAATAGTATTATTTGGACTAAAAAGTCTAGTAACCACCTTAAGCCAATGGATAACCTGATAATCCATGTAATAGTAAGCCGCTTCATATCTTTACAATTGAATTCAAGTTCAAATCTTAAGAACATGATTTCGATGAGTGAAAACATATGTATTTACTCTATGTTTTATAATGATATGTAAACTTTAAAATATTATAAAGGTCAATTGTCTATGTTTTATAATTATGTATTTTATTTTTTGAAGATAAAACGTTAATGATCAAACATATTGATATTATTAATTTGTATTTAAATTCTTAACCTTAAAAATATATAAATATGACTATATATTCAAATTTTAAAAATTTAAAAATATAAATTGTCAAAATGATCAGGAAAATGATGATAAACCAATAACTTTCACTCTAGTATCGTTCTTCAACTATTAAAACTTCAAATGTTAAATACAAAAAATTTAAATTTTGAAAGCATCTATTTTATGATTATGATAACATGCCATTGTTTTCCTCCATCTTCTATAATAAATACTTGTACATAGTCTTCTTTATATTTCGTATTCATTGAGTAAAATAACAAAAAATTGATCAATTTTCAACTCCTCAATTTCATCTTCAATTCTTCATCTTCTCCTTTCAAATTCCAACAAAAGTTAATGTGTAAAAAATCCGAAGGCGGGAAAATCTAAGAAAAAATGGCATAAAAAACCTTAATCTAAGTGAAGGGAAGGAAATTGATTATTCTACGTTAGGCTGAACTGGAGTGGTGAACATGGAAGTTGCGTTGATGAAAGAAGCAGGATTCATTGAAGTCATCGGCCTTGGGAGGTTTAAGCCTGCAGATGGTGGTCTCATTGCAGGATTTGGAAAACTAGCTATGGGTCTGTTGGGGAGCAAGACTTGTGGATTACTAATACGGGTTCCCATTCTCGAAGCAACAATCTGTGCTCGTTCATGCAAAACCTTCACCTTTAGCTTATCGATCTGTTCCTTACCCCGCATCGCTATGTTATCGATCTCGTGTAAGAATGCCAACTTTGTTTCCACCTTGTACAACTGCAAGTTAAGAGTTGAATGATAAGTTGACCAAATGGAGATCATGAGCCAAATTTACCTGTTTCTCGGCTAAAAACACAGAGAGCCTAAGTATCTCATCTTCTTCTTGGTCAGCTAGAAGCTTTGCTTTCACTGCTGCGGCTGAAAGGGCGGTCACTGCAGCTCGTTTTAGCTTACCAAGATCGATATCATTTCTCTTTACTAGAGGACTTGGACTTCTGGTACCATCTTCTTTAGCTTCTCCGCCACCTACGTCATAAGGAAATTGATGAACAAATTGTCTAAGCACTCGTTGCTCGTGAAGCTTAGGAAAAAATCTGAAAGCTATAGTTGGAAGTCTTAATGTAGACCTGCATTATGCTTCTTGTTTCTTGAAGTATCAACCGCTTCATTTTCTGAAACGAATGTCATATCTTCATCCCTCGGAGTCTTATCTTGAGAGGAACATCCAACTGAAGCTCCAGTTTGTAACTCCAATTTACTATCTGATTCCTTCGGGGGAGCAAGGTTGCTAGGTCCATTCTCAGAAGCCAGTTGAGCTTCTTCCTTAGTGACTATGCCTTTAGCTTTTCTTGCAAGGGATTTTTTTGCAGGTTTCCAGGCTGATGAAGCCCCAGTTTTTTGGCCCTTGGAAGCAGATTTTTTGCCATGTTCTGTAATGGTGGAATCCTTCCTCACGCCTTTAAAATCATGAGAACCAGTTTTTCCAGCTTTGGAGTTGTGAGCTGCATCATGCTTTTCAGCATGAAGATCTCCATCCTTTTGAGTTTCACACTCAGTTGTCGAAGGTTTAGCTCTGCGGAATTTGATGAAGTTGAGATCAGTAATACGCATCATAGAAAACATCATAAGAAAAGGACATAGTCAAACCCTTCAGAATTCAAATGATTCTTATTGTCATCATAGGGTGGATCTTCCAGAGGGAAACAATGCCTAGCAGCAAGCTCTTCACTGGAATAATTCCCAGACGTAAATTTCACAAGACTATGAACAGATGCAGTCACAACATTAGGATCAATCAGTCGTATCAGGAATGCTGCCTGCATTAAAGAAGATTACTGAGGCGCGATCACAAAAAAAAGGTCAGGCTTTCACTAAACCATCAATTTAAGCCTTCAGAGTGTTTCTCCAGCCATATCACATTTTGTGGTAAATAAAAGGTACATACCAGTGCCATTACTGGATTGCCAGCATCGGCAAATGATAGGCTTTCACCATGCGAAGAAAAGGAACCCACTGCTTCGAAAGCCTCCTTGAGAGCCTTCGATAGAAAACTATCCCCAACTTCTTTTACACAATCGTTAGATTCCTTGATTTCATCTGGATTTGGGGTTTCATTCGGACCACCATCCTTGTTTTCTGACATATCTCCCTTTCCTTCGGCGTCATCGGGAAGATCCTTGAGAGACGTATCACAGTCAGGATCACTTTTCAGGGTGGAATCCTCATTACTGGTGGATAAAGATTTTGCATTTTCTTTATGAGCGTCATCACTTACGTCTTCATGTCTGAAAAACGCATCTTCAATGGGCATTTGAACAAAGTGCATAATACATTGAGCCTTTGTCTTTGTTGCCACATGTTCAGCAATCTCTGTCCAGTTATCTCTAAATAATTCAATTGCTTCAAGGAGTAGAATGGTTTCTTGATCCGTCCAGTTCCCTCCACTTGTACCAGCAGCCTCTGTGGACTCCATAAGAATGAAATCCGAAGGAGACATGTCTGATCCGAACTTCCCGTTGTTGAAACAATCAGCACAAAGATCAAAATCTGCCTGTCAACAGAAAGATTCAACAAAATGTACAACAATCAGAGGAAATAAAGGTAAACAGACTAGATCACTAGAAAGCAACTAGCCTAGCCATCTGAAAACAAAATGCGGGCAGTACATGAATGGCAAGTAATATAGGATACTGGTTTTAATTTTTCTCCAACATTTTAAGATAAATAATTTCATAACTAACAGGACAAGACTGTTCATGTTAAATTTTTAGCTGCTTGATGAATTACCCACAAATAGGAAAGATATGATTCTTCAAGCATGAGAATACATCAAATAAAAATCGAAAAACAAATACCAAAGAGAACATACCTGCTTCTGGCAATGATATCGCTTCCGGGAGCAATCTGTTGAGCAAGAATTGCAATGATATTCAACAGATGGCCCATCAGACTTCAGCAGTTCATCAGTAACTACATACTCAGGAAATAATCCAGATGACATTGTTGGCATCTCCAAGTTCGTCCTCGGAGTAACAGGCATCCATGACTTCAATGTTTCAAATTTAAATAATTTATTTACCAAAGAAGAGTCCATTTCTGCAGCTTCACCTTTTTTAACATCAGCATTAATAGGCATAGCCACAGGTTCAATAGGTGGAAATGGATGATAATTAATCAAACCCCAACAGTCCAGAAACTCCATTACTTCCTGTCGAGCATCCAACTCTCCAACCGTCAGCTCAGACAAATATTTTACATCAATTTGTTGATTAGGATTATAGTGAAACTTCTTCATTAATGAATTCCGGATTGCAATATACACATCTGAGTTTCTGCTCTGTGATTTTCCATTAAAAAAAGATGGCAGCATCCTCTCCTCTAGGGGATGAACTTTCGTCCACATAAACCAACCTATGAAATATGAACATACAAGGAATAATCAGATCTTCAAAAGGTAGACAAATGACTCAAAAGGTAAACAAACTATTTTCTTTAAGAAAGAGAGCACTAATTGCTTGGAGACCCAAAACTGACTCGATTGCCCAGTTTTCTAACCTAAATAGAATAGAATATAGGAAAGCAATGCCCATTATATAAAAACTTCAGGAGAACAAGAAGCAACCGGCTTACCAGCATGAGTTGGCACCACATGAACATTAGCATCTCTCGATCGTATAGCTTCGTACTCAGCTTCAATTTTCGCTCCCAAAGCCTCCAAATCCTCACTCACTATACTCAAATCCCCCACCTTCGCCACCATATCTAGCATATCCACCACGTTATTCACCACAGTCGCCTCATAGAGGCTGTTACTGTTGTGAGGATGCACGCGTGCCCTAGTGCAGGGCCCATTCGTGTGGATCGTTGGAAAAAGTACTGGCGGAAGCTTCTCCCTAGCTTGTCTCTTGGATGAATTCCCTAGAGAGGTCGAGCTATTGCCTCCGCCGCTGTTGACCGAGACCGATTTCCGTTTATGGCCACCGCCTCTCCTCCGAGTTGACGTCGGGTGCTCCGATGCCTGAGTATCCATTGAGGCCGGAGGCGGCGGCGTCCCAGAGGAATCTCTCCACTTGTCCTCCATTCTATCTGAGCTCGTCCTCGCCAAATCGCGCTTTCAGTATAACTGAACTGTTCTTCATAAGCGTTTATACGGCTTCACCCTCTTTGAGACCCCATGGTAATAGAGAACTTCTTCCTCAGTCACGACTTACATTTTTATCACGAATAATCATGCTATTTTTTTTAAAAAATCGCACTATAGTATTATAAATATAAAATAATCAAAAAGGCTATTTGAAGAAATGCATATAATGAATAAGAAATTACATAATAAACCGTCAACTTATAATAGATGTATAATTTAAATTTATGTTTTTCTTTCCAAAAAATAGAAATAAAAGTTGTGATAGAATACTTCTTATTTTTAATTTTACTTTTATATAACTAAGATTTATATTTTTCAATTTTATAAATATAAGTAAAAAACAACATAAACTTTATTTTAAATTTAAATTTCTAATTCTTAGTATTTGAAATGAATATAATGTTCTTATTTATTTTTTATACTATTTTTTGGATGAATACAAAAATAAAGATAGAAATAATGTAGACATAAGTTAGGAAATCATCAAAACTGATGACGTTGTCAAAGAACGTTGGAATGTCACAATGCAAATCACTATTAACAACATTACTGAGCAAATAGTGTAATCGACGTTCGGAGTTGGACCATCATCACGATGATAATATTATTGAATATCATATTTTGTAACAATTTGATAGGGTTTCGAATAATAATTTATTATTGAAATAAGTAGTAATTTGATTAATAAATAAATTTCAATTATATTTCTACAACAAAACATTAATATATTTTTATATTTTTATTAGTGTTTTTATTTATATTTCTACATAAATTATTTTATAGAATTAGTGCATAAGACATCCTAAGTTACCAAAATCGTTTAAATATTACACTCTATATTCTTGATTGTTTTCCGTTAGTTTTTTTCTGGTTTTAAGCTAAAAGGAAACGTTACCATATTACGGTTTAGGCATTCTCTCAAAGCAGTAACACAACATCACCATTTCCTAGTAGAAGAACCATAAGGAGGCGGTGAACGAGAGCACCACCTGCATTTTCAATCGAGAGTCGGAAAGGCTGGGTTCGGTTCATCATTGTTCATTTTTCTCGATAGGTAACTGTTGACAGTATTAATCTCGGTAATATCGTTCGGTAAATTCGGTAATTTTCCTGTTTTGTTATTGGACTCTTGCTATTGGGCCAAACATGTATGTGGGCTGTGATTTGGTTTCGTTATTGGGCCAAACATGTATGTGGGCTGTGATTTGGTTTCGTTATTGGGCTGAACGTTGATGGGCTGTGATTTGGTTTCGTTATGGGCCTGCTCTGGGGCCTTCTAGAACCTTCGTTCGTTATTGGGCTTGGCCTGCACTATAAAAGTCTGGGCGCTTCAGTTTTTGCTCACTTTTTCATTTTACGCTTTTCTTCTTGCGCTTTAGCTTTCTTTGCTGTTCTTGCGATATTGCTTTGTTGTTCTTGCTGTTTTTGCTGTTCTTGCGATATTGCTTTGCTGTTCTTGCTTATCTGCTTGTTGGCGTTAGCACTCTTGCTCTCGCTAACATTGTTCAGATCTAGAACGTATAAGTGCGCTGNGCAGGGAGCGGAGTCCCGGTATACAGATCTAGAGAAGTTCGTATTAGCTCTAATAGTCGCCTCGCGGAAGTTTAGGCATTATTTTCAAGGACATCATATTGCAGTTTTGACAGATCAGCCTATCCGAAGCATGTTATCAAAGATTGATGCCTCTAGCAGACTAGCAAAGTGGAATATCGAGTTAGGGCAGTATCAGATAGATTATATCTCCAGACGAGTATTAAAGGCCCAGGTGTTAGTGGATTTCATAGTAGAGATGACGTGGTCGGAAGAGTTGGGTATTCAGGAGTATTAGGATGCTTTTGTAGATGGATCAGTTTCTGCCGGGGCGAGCCAGTATCGGTGTTTATTTTAAGTAAAGGAAGTCTGGTGAAGAACACGAATATGCTGTAAAGTTGCGCTTTCCCGCGACTAACAACGTTGCCGAGTACGAAGCCTTGATATTTGACATTAACTTAGCAGTGGAAATTGGAATCGTTCATTTGCATGCTCATTCCGATTCTCAGTTAGTGGTGAACCAATTTGAAGATACTTACGCCACCAACGGGAACCATTTGTGAATGTATTTAGAAAAGTTGAAAGAGACGGCTAAAAATCTTAAGACATTCGTCCTTACATATATCCCAATGGAGGAAAATACTCGTGCAGACAGTCTTGCAAAGTCATCGACAATTTTAGAACTCTCAGATGAGTCGAAAATGTTGACAGTATTAATCTCGGTAATATCGTTCGGTAATTTCGGTAGTTTCCTGTTTCGTTATTGGGCTGTTGCTATTGGGCCAAGCATGTATGTGGGTTGTGATTTGGTTTCGTTATTGGGCTGAACGTTGATGGGCTGTATATGTATGTGGGCTGTGAATTGTAGTTAACGTATGGGCCGCTGGGCCTTCTAGAAACTTCGTTCACTTATTGGGCTTGGCCTGTACTATAGAAGCCTGGGCGCTTCAGTTTTTACGCCACTTTACGTTTACGCATTTTCTGTTTTGTGCTCTCTTGCTCTGTTCTTGCGTTTCTGGCTTGCTGTTCTTGCGTTATTGCTTATCTGCCTGTTTAGCCTTCTTGCTTATCTGCCTGTTTGCGTTAGCACTCTTGCTCTCGCTAACATTGTTCAGATCTAGAACGTTTAGTGCACTGGTCTAAGTTTTAAAACTGTTCTTACGTTTTTTCAAAAATTTACTGCGTGAACTTTACGTTCTTGAGAAAGTCTGTGTATTTTCTCAACGTCTTTTGGCTTGATAGTCTGAATTCCAGACAGATCCTTGACGATCTGAGGAATTGTGAGACTTGCTCAAAGAACGTCTTTACTTTCAGCACTTAACGTTTTTTGGCTTGATAGTCTGAATTCCAGACAGATCCTTGACGATCTGAGGAATTGTGAGACTTGCTTAAAGAACGTATTTACATACTGCTCTTTACGATTATGCACTTACTTTCAGTATTTACTTTCTGTATATTTCTCTCTGCTTATAGCCTAATCTGTTGGCTCTAAGCACATACTTGAGATTATTTAGTGTTTTTGGGTTACGTCTTTGAGAAAGCCTTTGGGTTTCTTAAGGACTTGTGTCAACGTGAGTGTTTTCAAGCCAGATCTGTATAGATTTGACTTTCTGAAAACCAGTGACCAAGATTCGTACTGAAAACTTAAGACACTACGTATATCTTTGGAAATACGTTTGGGCTGTGTGATAAAACTGCCTACAGTTTCTAACACTGTTGAGGCCTCAAACGTATTTTCTGAAACTGTTCTGGTGACTAACTATTTGGTTAAACATTGCAGGATTACGTTACTGACTTCTTAGTGATTAAGAAGTGCAGTATACTGGTGATGACTGTTTACTGTACCGTTGTCTTAACTTCCTGTTAATCTGTATATTCTGTGTTTTTAGTTGGTTCTGTGTTCTGTTTTGTCGAACATTGCAACTAAAATAGTGAATAAATTGCAGGGTGTTGGAAAGTGGATTGCCGATACGATCGTGTCTTAACTAAGATAACGTGATCGGATACCACTATAAATCTGGTGTCATTTTATCGCTTTAGAACTTAGCTTAACTAATAGGGTTAAAATAACAACAGTAACCATAGCGCACCCACCTCGCTTCCTCATTTTGGTTCCTGATTTTGATAAATTGCTCTGGTTTGGCCTGATTTTGATAAATTGCACAAGGTTTGGCCTGATTTTCATAAATTGCTATTGGGTTGGTTCCTCATTACACATTTTTCCGACATGAGTCTATTTTTTATTTTGGTTGCTGATTTTGATAAATTGCTCTTTGGTTTGATTCAGATTGTTTTTTGGTTTAGCTTCATTTTCATGCCTCGTAATTTTCGTTTTTTGCCTCGTAAATTTCTGCAGGTTTAGCGTCATAGTGTTTTTGCTTTGATTTAGTTTCATAGTTTTTTTTACTCGTAATTTTAAGTTTCTTATGTTATCTTCAATCGTGGATGCACAGAAATTTGTTTCTCACTACACATCAGTTTTCTTTATGTATACATGGATTTTTTCTTTCCTTAGTACTAATATAATAATTTAAAAATAATAACTTTTCTTTCATCCCTACAATAATATTCGGACACTTACAATTTTAATTTTTTATTTTTAAAATTATTTATATTATTTTAGAGATACCATTTATTTTTAATTTTAGTTCATTTACATTGTTGAGTAACTTAATTTAATTATCAGTAAAATAAATATGTTCTAGATATATATTAATGTCAAAATACTTAAATAAATAAACAAAATAATTTAAATAACAATAAAAACATGAACTACAATTAAGGAGAGAGAAAGTTATAAAAATTTAAAAATATATAAAAAAATAACAATTGATTTAATCTTTGACCCTCTTCAAAGAAACTATATCCCCATATTAAACTATGACACGTATTTTTTTTAAAAAATTAATTAAATTTTTTTGAAAATGTGGATGCTTCATCAAATTAGATATCCACCGTTGGAGATAATCTTAGTACAAATACTTGTTGCTTAAAGGCTCTTTCTTAGTACAAATAACAATCTCAGTTGGTATAGAGCCACATAGATTGGAGTACAACACAAAAGTCTTCAATCTTATACACATCAATACTTGTTGGAACATCATTGATTAAATAGTTAACTGAAAACTCCAAATACTCAAGACCCTCACAATTATCAGCAATCTGATCAGGGATAGGTCCAGTGAGCTGATTGAAGGATAAGTAAATCCCTCTTAAATATCTTAATTTTGCGATGAATATATGAATCACGCCACTCATTTGATTCCATGCAAAATTGAGAACTTAGACGTCCTTTCTAATAGTTATTCAACAATATCATACTTTTCTATGAATTTAACAAATGAACCTGGACATTGCCCAAATTATTTATTGACCTTCTTTATTCTAATGAATACCTCAAAAAACATTCAAAGACTTAGACTTATCTTTCAATAAATAAATATTTGGAACACAAAAAATCATTGATAAGGTTATGAACTAAATTTATCCATTAAATGACATAATGTTAAAAAAGGGAAAAATTTCAATTTTAGCCCCTCAAATTTATTTTAAAATCAATTTTTGTCATTCAATTCTAAAATAATGAAATTAAGTCCTTCAAATTTAATATATTATCAATTTTCGTCCAACATTACTAAATTACCCTTAATTTCAATAAATATAGTAATTAAAATTAAATTAAGTTTCACCATTTACAAATCTATGTTTTTATTACGAAAATTTTTGGTTCTATGCCAAATCTATTTTTCGATAAAACGAATGAAATTTTTAAAAATTTCGGACCCAAAATTCATAATGCAAATTTATGTGTTAAACATCACATTTATATAAGAACATTTTGTATAATAATAGTAATGCTACATTTGAAATATTATTAAAATTTATAAAAATTCATTTAATACCAATATTTAGAACGAATAAACCAATCCACTAATTTTTTAAATATTAAAATATTTATTTTTAATACGTTAAACAATGTGATATAGGGTCGTACCACTCAATAGTGATATATATGTAAACATATCAACAACATAAAGACTAATAGATACTGTTTAATATATAAATTTACGTTTTGAATTTTAGTCCGAATTTCAATAAAATTTCATTCATTTTACCGGCAAATTATTTTTAGTATAGAGCCAAATTTTTTTCGTAGTTAAAAAAGTGTTTTCATACCGGACGGTCGGTACATCAAATTTCGGCAATACCGGTATTTTTATTGGTACCGCCCGATAACGGGTATTTGGGTCATTTTCCGGGTTTTTGGGTCTGATCATAAAAAAAACTAATTAAATATTATTTTTAAAAAAATTGGCACCGTCCGATATACCGATCCAGACCTGTACAGAATTCCGGACTGGTATGAAAACATTAGTTAAAACATTGTTTATAAATGGGTGGAAGACATTTTTAGTCCCCAAAGTTTTGAATTTTTGGTAATTTTGGTCCCCATAGTTTCCAATTTTGGCAAAACGAGTCCCCGAAATTTGAATGTACGCAAAACCGCCCCCCAAACTATTATGTTTTTGGCAAAACCAGTCCCCAAAGCTATGTATGTGTAGTATAATTGGTCCCCCGAAGTTGTAATTTATGGCCAATAAGGTACTCAGACAAAAATTACGCATATTTGGTCCTTAAAGTTTCAGTGTTTTGGCAAAACTGGTCCCTAACGCCGTTAATGGTCCTCAAAGTGTGTAAAACTTGGCAATTTCAGTCCTCAAGCTTGTGAATGACTAATTTGGTCCCAAAATTTACATAATTTGACAAATTTAGTCCCCAACAAAAGAATATGATGTTTTTTATGATTTTTACGATACATTTTAGTGTTTCTAAATTGAAAAATTATTAGTCTTATATCTTATTTGTAATTTTCGACCGAACATATGACAACGATACCAATTTGAATTGCGAATGTCAATATTTGAAGTTTATTAATGTTTAATGAGTTTATTTGTTGAAGTTTCCATTTAATTGTTTCTCGAAATTTATTTTGACAATTTCCGACAATTTATATATTGACGAAGAAGTTTCGATAATGTTAAATATATCGGTTGCGCCCAATTTTTTTCCATACCGGCCAATATACATGTTCGGAATACCGTTTCGATGTAATATGACTATTAAGGCCGGAACTTGTCAGAAACACCGAAATATAATAGAAATATCATTAATTGTATTTGAATACTTATACAAATATATTGACTAATTCGTTATTTAATCGATTTTCGAAATTTATATATTGACGATTTGTATGAGTATACAAATAATGTTAAAGGTATTTCCAACAAGTTCCGTAATCGATTCTCGGAAATTTATAAATTGACAAATATATTTGTATAAGTATATACTCATACAAATATATTAATCGATTTTCGACAATTTATATATTGACTATTTCAGTATTTGTATGAGTATACTTGTAAATATTTAATTTTCGGATCAAGCCCGATATCCGCGAAATCGGTCAAAATACCGAAAAACTATTTTATGTTTTTTTTATTAAATAGTTTTTTAAAAAAATTTATTGTTTATTTAAAAATTATTATTATTTTATTTTTAACATTTATTTTTAACATTTATTCGGGTCGGCTTCCGGGTTTAAACCAGTGACCGCGATACTTGTCAAAATATCGAAAAACTATTTTATGTTTTTTTTAAATTAATATTTTTAAAAAATAATAAATTTTTATTTTTAAAAAAAATATATTGTTTTTTTTTAAATTAATTAGCCCGTGTTATCTCGGGTTGGGTCGGGTCGGGTCGGGTTCAGTTTTGACCCTAACGGTAAAATTAACGGCGTTAGGGTTAAGTGGGGATCGATTTTACCCAAATTTCAAAATTTTAGAGACCATACTTGTTATTGTGTGTAAATTTTAGGGATTGGTTTTGCCAACTTTAAAGTTTTGGAGGTGGTATTGCCTTAATATTAAAACTTTGATGACTTAATTTGCCAAATTGTTAAACTTTGGAGATTCAATTTGCCAAATTAATCAAACTTTGGGAACTAATTTTGTCTTTTAAAACGTTGGGGACCAATTTTTCCAAATTATCGAAACTTTGGGGACGTAACATGTCATTTTCTCGTTTATAAATAATAAACTTAATTTAACTATTATTATTTGAAATGGAGGGCAATTTAGTAATTTGAACTAAAATTGATAATATATTAAATTTGAAGGATTTTATTTTATTTTTTTGAATTGATGAACCAAAATTGATTTTAAAGTAAATTCGAATGACCAAAATTAAAATTTTTCTGTTAAAAAAGTCTACATATATCACTTTGTCTTATTCTCAATAGTTGTGTGTTTCTTGTGATTTTCTTCTTAATTGTGAGGTTTGTTAATTTTCCATTAACACAACTCACACAAACTCCCGAATTTTGTAAAATCTAAGGTAAAATTTCATTTTTAATCATTCGTGAATTCTGTCTCGATAAATATGGCATAAACTCAGGTGTTATAAATAAATAAAGTTTTCATTGACTAGAATTTTTTATTAGTACTCACTTTATGTGTAATTGGCAAGGTTTAATTAAAATGGTTATCAAGATTAATATTGTAAAGACGATCAACGACATTACCGAAACAGGCCGGAACATTCTTTTTTAATATTAAAATTGGTATTTCCAAACATAAAAGAGTATGCAATCACAACGAGTCTAGAAATAGAAATTAAAATTTATTGAAATAGTTTGAACATAAAGCGTATCGTCATGATTCAAAACATGATCGACATCAAGAATCAAAGGATAAATTCCAACGCCTACAACATTAGTCTAGTCATGATTCCTCACATGCATAAATCGATTTTCATTTGGATTTTTTGTTTGAATCATACAGAATCTCTTTCTTTCGTACTTTTTTATATGTTTCTTACAATCTTTCTGTAAGTGTTATTGTTTCTGCATAAATAGTAAACAATCTTCTTTTCATTCTTGTTTTTTGTTGGTGAAGATGTATGAAGCTTTGGCTTATGATTTCCCTTTTGTATATTTCGTTAATTCTTTTTGTCAACTCCATTTATTAGATTGTTTTTGTCATTTCATTATTTCTTATTTTTTAAGTCTTGCTCTTCTTGAACCAATAGTAATTTTAATTTCGAAATACTTTAGTTATATTTAATAGAATTGTGAGTAATCTAAAATTCTCAATATTGAGAAGGTAAATAATTCAAAATATATTGAAGTAAATTCTCCTTCAATGTCTTTATCACAACTTCAAATCTAATTGCAATATTCATCATTTCATTTATGTGTTCATGCATAGCACGACTTCATGGTAAACATATCCCTATAAGAGTTACGACAAATGAATTTGTCAATACTTTCAGAATGAAACTTTGATTTTATGGATTTCATAAATTCTTTGGCACTTCTATCGTTCAAGATTGATGTACTTATTAGGCTAATTTGGTCAAATAATACTTTGAATAATAGGATTTAATGTTTTAATGTCAATAGCGGATGTCGTCTGCGGAAAACTCTGTGGCCTGATAAAATGTTGTCATAACTATTGTAGTGATAGGTAAGCGACGGCCAACCTTCTATACGCCGTTGATGGCCTCGACTTTCTTCGTGGTAAGTGTCTCGCATCTCTTCCCACCATCATGCGTCAAAATTCACTTGGTAACATCCTTCCGCTCCAACCAACGATATGCTTCTTCATTTTTACTCCAAACTTCATTCTTGTCATGATATTTATAAAATTTTGATCGCGCACCGGCTCAATAAGCGATCGTCTTCAATTCAGTGTTCTTGAAAAAGTTGTACAAGTTAGAACAAAAGTGTCGCAGACACCAACGATGGTGTAAGTATCCATTTTGGAATGTTTCCATCGAGCTCACCGCCTCCATAATACCTACTCTCCGATCGGATATAATACATGTTTCACGTATCCAGATAAAAAACATGTCGAGCATCTCAAAGAACTATATCCATGATTGACTACTCTCATAGTTAACAAGAGAGCATAAACGAGAGGAATAACATGACTACTTCAATCTTTTGTCACAACAACCAACAATTTGTGGTTGTACCTACAATTCGCATATGAGTAAAGTATGAACTAATAATTCATTTAATGTAAAAAGAAAATGAAATAACAATAATTACTAATGAAGTATTCTACCTCGCGTACATATGTGTTCTGTCGACAGAAATAACAGGGTCACAATATTGGAATACATCCACACACGGTTTAAACGACATAAACACATACTGAATCATGTAGTTTGGCGGTCTCAAATCAGTCTCGTACAATTGTCATTATTCTATGGTCTCATTGTTAATGTGTTTTGACGATTCTCATGACCCGTACACCATCTCATATGCACGTTGTAATGCATACCAAGCCTGCTGTAACGCCCGTAAACCCAACCTAGCCGGTTTACACTGCGTTACCCTGATTTAAGAAACAAACATTCACCTCGAAACGTGATTGGGAACTTAACAGCGAACAAACCCAACTTTGGGCACACCATTGTCTACATAATTTAAAACGACGGAACAACTTTGGGAGTGGATGACCGACGACCTTCTCCCTTCCAGTCTACTCATTTGCCTCGTCATCTACAACATCCGTAAAGCGGTCACAATCTATTAAAAAAAGCTTATATATTTCAAAAGTAAGACTTGGTCATTATTTTTCTTTTCTCTCTCTTTTCATTTAATTTCTTAGTTTCTTTTCTTTTTTCTCTCTCTATTCCTCACTGGTTTTCTATAATGACCTGTTTTTACATGCTCGGTGACATATCTCGTCCAACCCGACCGTTAGCTGATGACCGACTCTATGAGAGTATATGATTTTCTTCTCCGAGTAGAGATTGTGCGCTGGATAACAAAGCTCATTATCCGATAGATAATCAGACCAAAAAGAAGAGGTGGGCCTAAGAGATAAATTGACCCACAAATATAAACAAAGCGGCAAGCCGTTACAGGCAGTTACAAGAGGCAAGTTAAAAGCAAAGGAAACTAATCGCAGAAAAGCAACAACCAAAAAGTCCACAAGAGTTCAGTTATAGCTGTCCACGTCAGTTTTCCACGGACGACGTCCGCTATTGACGTTAAAACATTAAACCCTATTTTTCGAAGCATTATTTTACCAAATTAGTCAGGCTTATTATTATCTGCAGTAGTCATTATCATCAACATTAATCCTAAACGGTTTGAATGTTCCTAGGTGTTATTGAAATTCTTTCTTAATTGGTGCTTGCATATGTAAATATATGCTTATCACTTAAAAAAGATATGCCAAAGAATTGGATACTTATTTTATACATAATTTGTTCATACCAATCAATATAATTCAACTCGTTAAATTTCACAATATATATAATATTCAAATTCATAAGCATGAGAGGTGTTGCAAAAGATCAACAAATATTAAATAAAATGTTTAAATAACTCTTTATATTTATTAAAGTTATCATTTGAGTTATACTAAAATACTTTAAAATAATTGATCATCCAATGATTTATACAATATTTCTATCTTAATATAACTTTAATGATAGTGATCATAAAATTAACGTTTAAGTTAAATGACGAGAGCACTAAGTGTTGGAGATCAGTAATACTGGTAATTTTGTGATTCTCGTTCTTATTTATTAGGTTCTTAGTATACTTATTGGGATGAGCCTGCTATCTTATGCGAACTTGACTTATAACTATTGGGCCATGTGTCTAGACTTGGACTGTTGGGCCTCACGTAACAGTAAGACGGTTAGCCCAGCCTATAAATACGTTTGCCCCTTTGCAAATCGGCTTACGACATTTCATTTTTCACTTGCGCTGCTAGTTTTAGTTTCTCTCTGCGATTAATCTCTGCGTTCTTGCTTACTGCTTTGAGTTTCCTTTATTCGCTTAGTGTCTGTGCTCTAGTGTCTTTACTGCTTTAAACAATGCCTTTAGATGCCTTTACGTTACTTACTTTAAAAACGTTTTCAGCACTTTCTTTTACGGCTGACTGAGTTATTATTGTTGTGTTCTTGAGAATATTCTTGGATTTCTCAAGATCTTGGCTAATAGTTTGAGTTTCAAGAAAATCGTTATCGATTTGAGACACTGGAAAACTTTGCTAAAACGAACACTCTTATTTTGTGGTTAATACTGCGATTCTTTGTTATTGAGCATATCCTTGGATATCACAATAGACTTGGCCTAATAGTTTAAGTTTCAAGAAGATCTTCATAGATATGAGAAACTGGAAAATTCTGAATGAAAGTCCATTAGCTTACTTTATGCATTCTTACGATTACTGCTTGAACCGTCCATTTTTAGCCTAACATTTGGCTCTAAGTGCTTATCTAAAGATTACTTGTTGTTTTTGCTTACAGCTTTGAGAAACTCCTTTGATTTTATTCAAAGACTTGGTTCTATATAAGTGTTTTCAAACCAAATCCGAGTTTCTGGAAAACCGTTGAACAAGAACTGTACTAATGGCTTAAACACTAAGTAGATCTAATACAATACGTTGAGCTTATACGATAAGAATCACTTTTACAGATTCTTTCGACTTCTAGGACTTTGAAACGTATTTTTGTTCTTGACTGTTTGTGTTACTAACGACTATTTTCTGAGTTGCAGGTTGGTTAACTGAGTTCTTTGTGACTAAGAAACTCAAGGTTCAAGATGTTGTCTGAAAACGCTACAAGAGGCAGAAATTACTAAACAATTTCTATCACTACGTTTATTAGTTTAATTCATGTGCATTATTTGTATTTTGTGCTTAGTTGTGGTTTTGTTCTTTGTGTGAACATTTCAACTGAAGTAGTAAATAAAATATTGCAGATGATTGGGCAGTGGATTGACGAAACGATCGTGTCTTATTTAAGACAACGTGATCGTATACCATTTTAAATTCTTGGGTTTTTTATCGCTTTCAGAATATAGAACTAATAGGATTAAAAATACAACACTAAGAAACATTCAAATGTGTTTTGATGTCTAAACATAATAAATTTGGTCCCTTTGGTGAGAACAATATTCATTTAAATTAGACATTAACAATCAATTTTTTACAAAAAAATAATCATAAACATTTTACAAAATCAAATATAAGTGTGAGCTTTATGTGTTAATTTTTTTAAACAAATGCACTGTTGATATAAATAATAGACACATGCTTAAGATATTAGAAAATAATTCAATGGAAGTTTAAATAAGATCAGAACTTGTCATAATTTAATAATGTAACAAAAAATGCAAATAAGCTAAAAGCTTTTGTCGGAAAATATTCTCATTGAAATCATGACAAAAATGTTTTAAGGGTAAATAAATATAATATAAGATATGTAATTCCAAAAGCATGCTCTCATATCAAATGTAATAATTTATAAAACCTCAAGGTCAATGATATTATAATTACATATCTCCAAAAGCCATTGTTTCCCTTGATATATTTCGAATGAAATTTCTTCCCCTCGGTCTTTCTACCATTCACTCTTGTAAGAACTAAGAACTTAATAATGACAAGAATTTTTTATTCCTACACAAATGTTATATTTATATAGACTTGAAATAAATCAATAATCATACAATTCAGAATAATGTATGACTCATTCCATTTAGTAATTGGAAACCAATGATTATAAAACTTAATATAATTTATATGTCGACATGTATATGTATAAATAGTTGATTAGTGCATTACTAGTTCGTCTTCAACACGTGCATATGAAATGTAGAAAAAAATCACAACATGATTGGTTTTATCACATAAGTTTCATAATTCATCAATATAAAATAATAAATCTTAATATATACAATTATATACATTACAATGATAACATAAACTAACAGAGAGTGCAAACAATTTTTAGTCTCATAAACGAACTAAACGGGCAAAATTAAAGGTCCATGAACAAAAAAGGCCCAGGAGTAAAAGCCCATTTGTATTAATGGGCCATTAAGTAAAGCCCATAATTATTTAAGGCCTATCTTTCATGGCCAGGGACTCCAAATTGATTATTATCTATTTTTTCCATGGTATTAAAATTCATTTTATTTAGAAAATATTAATTATATCATTCAAGAATTATGTTAATAATAATATTTTTGTGTATTAAAATATACAATAATTGGATACATATTCGGATTCTAATATTAGAAACTATAAATCAGCCCATGTGAATCGACAATGAGCTACTGGGGTTGTTTAGTTTAACTTTTCAAAATCATGGTGAGGTGTGGTAATCGTACTGTGCGTTGGGATGACTGTGATAGTTATAATCGGATTTTAGAAAATTGTTTGCAAAAATTGCGATGATTTTACCGTGATTATAATAAAATGTCTATTTTAACATTTATATTAACATATTTGTTATAGATAAATATAACTTAAACAAATACTAAAATGTTCTTACGTATACAATAAAGTAATATCTAGATCTAATTTTTAATAACTTATTTTACAATGATGTACCGAAATATAAATTATGATTGAAGTAAAACAATTTATAAATATATATTAATTTAAATTAAAATATATTAAAAAATTTCACCAATAATGAAGGTGATAACGTCCCGAGGATTGACATCAACTTTATGAATGTTTCACAAATTGTCTAACTTCAAAAAGAAACTAAAAAAACGTAGATTTACAAAAACTTGGAAATAAGAATAAAATTGGTTAGACTTAGGTTTTAAAGGAATTAAATTAACTTTGAAGGGTAATTATGAAATTTATCAAATTACGGTGGGTTGATCATACGTGTAAAAATATGGTTATATGACCGTCAAATATCCCGGTACGATTACCGTAATTGTCAAGATTGTTTTATAGTTGAAAATAAAATTACGATGCGGCCACCGTAAAACAAAACAACCCGAGTGTCCACTAGTACTTCATATTGAGTTGGAATTCAACTTTCCATATACATCATTACAAACCACTTGAAGCCAATATTTAAAATTGGCACAAACTAAAACATTGGTTAAATTTTCAGGGCTTCACCGCAATTATGGGGTTAATTGGAAAATTAATGACCCCCAAATTCATCCAAAATTTCAAATTAAAGTGACTCAAGCATGCATATGACATGAGTTATTCGTTTGTTTGATGCCCTTTCCTCTCAAGATTAAAAAGGGAAGTTTGTTGTGCAATTTTTTCAAAAAGCTTCTTATCGATAACATCAATGCATCTTTTACAGAAAATTTAATTAATATTTCTTGAGTGTTACATATTTCTAACGCCCTTTATCCTGACACGTGTCGAAAAATGTCTTGTCGATCATTAATTTGATCATAGTTTCTTAATATATATAAAGTTATTATTAATTAATAAGACTAAGTCTTGTAGTGGTCGACAGTCTGTACCAATCAGTCAAGTTCAATTGAATTTTTTGCAACTACTCTTTTGTCTTAATAGAGTTCCTCCACATCTATTATTTATTATTATTATTATTATTATTATTATTATTATTATTATTTTAGCATTAAATCGTCTACATGTGTTGATTACCTTTAAGTGTACTACTTGAATTCCAGGGACTACACATCATAGTTTGCTTATATTTTCATCTAATTGGTAAATCTTAGTTGTTATGAAAGTATGTTTTGTATACTAAACCGACTTTTTCAGAGCAAGGAATTCGGGAACTTGGATTGAGAATTCTAATTTGTTAAATGAGTCTGATTTACTAATACTATAAATTATTTTTTAATTAAAATATAAAATTAAAATATAGTGTAGTATTTAAATAGTACCATATTTTTCAATATTTTAAAATAAATAATAAATTTAAATATATAAAATAAACTAGTTTCCAATAAAAACACTCACAATGGTGGATCGATAGTCCAAGGTGACATCAATGCTACCACTTTGGATTTTCCGACGAGGAGAGAGAGTATTCCTCTCTATCCTCTCTTATTTTCATTTTCTATTTTTTTTACTTTTTTTGTATTTTTTAAAAAAAATTCAAATTGGATTAAATTTCAATAGCTAAATAAAGAGAGAGAAATTGTATTACGTATCTTAATTTGATTTTGTATGTTTCATTTCTCGTTGTTTTGATATTTTATCATTCATGAATATAATTTTTCCCAATTTATAATGAATTGTTGATAATTTATTAAAATAACAAAAATATAATCGTTTCTATGTCTCTACATCACATTTCTCTTTCTCCACATTATCATTCTCTTTCAACATTAATTTATACATTTAAATAATCGATTTTCTTTTCATTAATACATCCTAATTTGAACACCTATATTTTTGTTATTTTTTACTTGAATAAATTATTACCAAGTGATTATAATTGGAAAATTTTTTATTCATAAACGTTAAAATACCAAACAACGAGAATTAAAACATATAAAATCAAATTATCAACATAATACAACTTTTTCCACTTTATTTAGCAATTGAAAACTAAATAATATGAGTTTAAGAACAAAAAATATAAAAATAAATAAAAACAAAAAATGTGAGAAAAGATAGAAGGATACACTCTCTCCTTATCACATCCATGGACAACAAGCGTGGCAACCACCTAGGATTATTCGCCCACGGTTGTGGGTGCCCTAAGTGTCTGAGGTCTAAGGAAAGTTGGTGTATGAAAAGAGTTTGATTCGAATTCGACGTACACGGAGAATAGTTTGTTTAACATAAACTACCTTCTGGTCTCACCAGATTATGGGTGAGGTGATCTCAATCCATTTCAATACATATTACATAATTGTGACAAAAAACTTATCAAAATATGTAGGTTACATTGGTTAGGTCTTCTGCTTCGTTTAGGTTCTATAAAATCATGTGCTTCGCCTATTATATAAATACAAGTTGGCAACAACACAATAGTCTTGTTAGCAAAAGTTAGAAAAATTGAGAATGAAAAATTGTATAAGAGAAAATATATTTTGAATTCGAGTCTCGGTTCGTACTTTCATATTCAGATTTGAACTGTTGGAAAAATTCCTGCAATGAAAAGAATTTCATTTATTTGTGGTCGGATAGAACTACTAGCGAGTAACATAAAACCAAAACAAATCACGTGACCGATAAACATTGATTGTGAATTCACTATCATAATAAGAATATAAGAACAATATGTTATGACATTGATTAAATACAATTATGTTCATTAGGTACACTTTTATAGAGATTAGACTATAATCTAATCTAATGAATATTTGGCCGAATATTCTCAAATATTCTATTTCTATATATTTGACCGTGTATTTCAGATATTTAATTAACAAAATATATTTTCATATATTCTTTCATATATATATCTAACAAAATATATCATTTATGTTTCCTTTCATATATGTAGTCAACAAGTTATGTCATATCTTATTAAATAATTTTTGGGTCACTTAATGAAAGAATCTTGATTTAAGTTTAATCAGATCGAAATCAAATAGATTCATAAAAATCGCTCAATCAATATCCATGATTGATCGATAGGACCGATCATTATCACTACTTCATGTTAGGTTCACCATTCGGTCTTCCACGTTGATCGACATTAATTACTTGATACTGTCTTCATGCCGACCGACCAAACTAAATTTTTTGGACTAAGTATATTTGATCTCTCTAGTCGGTCAAGCCCATCAACCAAATCTTTTGACAATCACCTGATATCCATTACTAACAATCTTCCACTTGGAGTTGAGTGATCATTCATTCTTCTTAGATAGTCTATCTAATACTTATGCATCGACATGATCCCAACAACTCTCACATCCGACCTTCGATGTTAGTACCCACCCTCGAAAGTCATTGTTCGCCAAATTACATGTGAACAAAGTTAGTGCATGGTGCATCTATAATTTAACCAAAGTGACGAAACATATCTTCTTCCCCAAAACTGAAGTATTGGCCTCCAAGGATGAGTCGTCCTTCATGGAAAACTCCAACTGCTCTAAAATTTTCCTCACCCTACATTGCATAACCACAACATTCTGATATCTCGTCTTATCGACCATACTTGAATCTATTTCCAACCGATCAACCATAATATCACCGATCTTCTCATCAGTTGATTTTCACTAAGTCCTTTTCGACCAATCCACATTATCTCGTATTTCACTCCCACTTGAAAATTCTGGTTTCCCTCTATCTTCACTTTGGTGTCGATTTCGAACGTGTCCTCGTGTCTTGTCCTTTCGGTCCGCTTTGCTTCTACGACAAGCATTCAATAGATCAGTCTTGTGTGTTGTAAAACCTGATTGGTCCATGATGGCGTCGATCCCACAAACACACTCCAGACTTAACTACCATCATCACGATCATCTATCACTTTGACACTTTCCATCATCCTCCCCCAAATATCGTTCAGTACCCCTATGTGTAAAGTTGGATGACCGAAATCAAATTATTTTTCATATACAAAATATACATTATCTCTTCTAACAACTAAATGCGACCGTTAGAAGTGATCGTCTTCTTGACTGGTAATTTTCAACGTTTTCCCATCCGAAAAATAAACATTTCCATTATTTCAAACTGTAAAATTAATGAAAATCCCTTTATCGGATTAGCCGTGCAACGTGGTCCCTCAACTAAAAAGACGACCAATTGATCATCTTATATTGTTCCATCAATGCAAGTTGTCCAACAAGATTATTGAATTGTTTCAAGTGTTTTAAAATTGAACCACATTCGACATCTTCAGAGTATAAATTTCTTTGCAAGGTGCACTTATTTTGTCGATGTAGGCTTTGCGTACATATCATTAATTGCTTTTATCATCCCGTACATAAGTAGTTTATCGAAAAAATTTGAATGCAACATTTCTCATTAAAGTTTTAATCACAAGCTCGAGAGTCTTTTCGTCGATTCTCGACCACTCGATCTGTCATCTCAGTCGGTTTATCCTTCTTAAAGTTGCTCTGAAATCATGTTGTCATAGAGTTTCTTTAATCTGCATCTTCCAATACCAATTGCCGTCTCCATCAAATATCTTCGAGATCGTTCGTTATTCCCCTATCCCCACAATCTGTTACTACCTCACATCCACCATCAATTAATTGTAAAATTTATCCGGAAAGAAATGAAGAATAATATTTATCAGATGTCGGATCGAATTAATGCAATGAGAATCAAATATAAATGAAGAAAAGTGGAAGACTGAAGATTTAACGTGAAAATCCAAAATCGGGAAAAATCACGTTACCGATCAATCGTGAACTCACTATCATAAGAAGAATATAAAACAATATGTTACGTCTTTGATTGATTGCAATTATATTCATTGTGTTCACTATTTATAGAATAATTATATTCTATAATATTCCCTCTCAAAGTCTTTGAATAAGTCTTTCATATATTTACCTAAAAATATGTATTTTCATATCTTGATCCATACATGTATCTAACCAATTATGTCATATTTTCTTCGACAATCTCGATTCTCGATATAAGTCTAATTTGATCGCTATCAAATACATTCATTACAATCAATTCTATCAACACCACTTCTTTATATTATGTTCCATTAATCGATCTTTCACGTCGATCGACATTAATCCATCGGTACATTTGATTAGTAATGTCGATCGATCAAAGCGAGTATTCTAGACTAAGTGTAATTGTTCTTCCTGATCGATCATACCCGCATATCAAACCCTTCGACAATCCGTCAACTTCATTCTTAACATTGATCAATCAATGGCACATCTCCTCGATTCTTCAATTTTGATTCCAAATATTAATATTGTAGAAACAGTGATCTCCAAATTTTACTTGTAATATTTGACAAAAACTCATCAAACTTCAATATGTATATCAATTTTTGTATCCAATGTTTTTAAATTGTGGAAATTTTAGTTATGGATGAAAAACCAAAATTTGATGATATGTTTCGCATTTTTGGGAATTACATTTATCAATATTTTAAAACATTGAAACTAATTTACAAAATTGCAAAACTGAAATGTCTTATAAATTGGATTTATAAGGTATCTTCTGCATATATTTTGAGATTTAGAATGCACTTTCATAATGTGTTTTCATAATGTGATTACATATCAAGATTACATTTAGTGTTATGTAAATGATAAATTGAATTGTAGAATGAGAATTATGTTTTAAGTAATAAATGATTTTATTATCATTTTAGTTATGAATAAGATAGATTAGATTTAATCAAATTTAAAATATTACCAATACATCATAAATACAAACAATAAAGAACACTTTATAAATTTATCATCAACTTAGTATTGGGATTTCACAATTTTAGAACAAATTAAATAAATGAAATTAATAAAAGTATATTTGACTTATTATATATGTTTTATTTCAGAAAACATGTTCACATAGTATACTAAAAAGTATTGTGGATTTTAGTAATAGATTTTTCCCATCTGGAACTGGTCATCAACACTGGTGGTATTCTTCCCTTCCCTTAAAGCCCTTTCAGAAGACCTCCACTTCCATAAACTTCCAAATAAACTCTCCATTTCTTCCAGCGTTCTTCCTCTTGTCTCTGGAAATAAACTGTATATGAAAATAAATGACAAAGCTGACATTCCCGCGTACAAGAAGAACGTCCCGCCCAAACTAATTGCCTGGTACAGAGATATAAACGTCATTGAGAAAAGTGCACTCGTCAGCCGGTTCGTAGCTACCGCTAAACTTGCGCCTTGGGCCCTTAGTCTTAATGGGAAAATCTCTGAACTGTAAACCCATGTGATTGGACCCATTCCACTGGAGAAAAACGAGACGTAACAGAGAAGAGAGACCACACATAAGGCCACTGCCCAGTGAGATACTGTGGCGGCTGACCTTTCGATTATTGTCAGCCCGAAGGCTAAAACAGTCAAGAACAAAGTGCAGCCAGCGACGCTGGTTAGAAGCAATGGGCGCCGACCTACTTTGTCTAGAAAGAAAGTAGCCACCATGATGAACATTAGTTTCACAAATCCGACAGCCATTGTTGCGAGTAGAATGTGGCTGTCTGTTCTGATTCCGGCCTGTCTGAATATCTCCGGACTGTAGAGAACCACGGCTTCGATTCCACACGCCATTTCGAAGAAATGGATTCCGAGGGCGCAGAGGACAATGTGGCGGACAGCGGCTGTGGGATGGAGGAGGAGCTCACGCCACACTCCTTCTCCGGTATTCCGTTTGGTTAATAAAACGACGTCGTCTGTACAAATCTCTTGAATTCCTGCTGCGGTCTTGATGTCAGCAAGGCGGAGCTCCGCCTCCTCTTGTGTATCTGATGTTCGGTAGAGGACTTTTTTGGCTTCCCCCAGCCGGCCTTGCATCACGAGCCACCGCGGAGATTCCGGCATGAACATTACCACGATAACGAGGAGGGTGGCGGGGATGACGCCGATTCCGAGCGTCAGCCGCCACCCTAGGTTTGTCGGAAAGTTGGAGAAGGCCAAGCTAGAAACATATCCCAAAAGAATACCTGAAATTTCACAATTTTATTTTATTAAATTTAAAACCATATATAATTAGAACAATTAAATAATAATTAGTTTTGATTTTATTCCAAAAGTTTCCTAACTTTATATTCAATAATAAAACAAAATTATACAAGAAACCCAAATTATGTATGTCTTGACCAGGGTCCATGACAGGACAACACGTGACACAACATACCTAACGATAACGTTTGTAATAAATGTTTTATTATTTAAATATGAAAAATCGCAAATAATTATTGTACTCCAATAATTATATGATTGTAGTGTTTTGTTTGAGCAAGGCTCTGATTCTTAACGACCTTAAATTATCAATATTTACTGTAATAAAATATAAAAAAATAATTATTTTGAGAGTCATGGAAATTAGACCCACCGTTGATTAAAAGAATAACTTACCGACGTTGATGAAAACCTCCGGGAAGGTAAGGAGGAAGCCACGGCAAGAAGCTGGGGCGACCTCGGCGGTGTAGACGGGAGCGATAGTTAAAGCGTAGCCGACGCCGATGCCTGCAACGAGACGGCCGACCATAAGAAAGGCATAATTTATTGCTAGACCCATGAGAAGGGCACCAACGAAGAAAATGGCGCCGGCGATGATGATTGTAAAGCGCCGCCCTATCCAATCGGAGGTACGGCCGCTTATGATGCAGCCGATGAGGGAGTAGAGGCTAAAAATCCCCATAATGATCTCTTTCTGGACATTTGTTATGTTGAGATCTTTCTGGATGAAGATTATTGCTCCGCTCATCACTCCAACATCTGGATATAACAAAAATTCATTCATTTGAGAACAAATTCTAGTTTCTGATCAAGAAGAAGATGATGATCCTTACCGTATCCGAGTAACACGGAGGTCATGCAAGCAAGGATGGAACAAGCTAAAGCAAACCAGTTTCTTTTCGGTGTGTCCAAGGCAGTGGGAGCGTGGTACTTTGGTTCTCCGGAGACTGGCGGAGCGGCAGCGGGTCTTCCGGTTGTGCTAGTGGCCATAGTGGACCAAATATACAACTATTTTTGTGTGTGTCCATACTCCAATCAACACCTACATATAAGCAATCTGTATATCATTTTTTAAAATTTTATAATAACTATTTTTAATTATATATTCTGAACATCAATATAATATAATTTTATGAATAAGACAACCTAAGACTTATTAAATTTTCAATATTTAATTAACTTGTTAAAATAAATTATATTTATTAAGGCACTAATAAAAAGGATAAAAATTATATCTTCTTTAACATTCAATAATGATTTAACACAAATGTTTCAAGTCTAAGCATTTTTTTACAGATGTGGGAAATAAAAAGACTACGATAGTTAGATTGTAAGACAAATATGGGAATTGTAAAGTTCATATTAAGTAAATATGACATAGTACTAAGAAACACCGAGCTGAGAGCATAGTTTATTACAACATGCTATTAATTACTAACTCGTACTGGTTTTGTTTTCCATCTGGACAAGCCCATGGCCCTCCTTTTCCATTAATGCCCTTTGAGTTGACTTCCACTTGAAAAATGTACCGAACAAGGACTCCATTTCTTCGAGCGTCCTGCTTTGGGTCTCAGGGAGTAAAGCGTAAAAGAATATCCAAGCTATTACCGCGACTGCCCCGTATAAAAAGAACGCCCCTCCGAATGTTATCCCCTGGCTCAGGGATAGAAATGTCATTGAAATAACTCCGCTTGTGACACGATTCACTGCGACGCCCATACTACACCCTTGCGCTCTAAGCCGTAGAGGGAAGATCTCGGAGGTGTAAACCCACGTGATGGGCCCCATCCCAATGGAGAAAAACGCAACGTAGGCTAGAACCGATGTGATGGATAAACCAACGGCCCAGATCAGTTTGATCTCGGATCTAGCTATATAGGTAAGGCTAAGCCCAAGGCCCGCTAAGGAGAGAATCATTCCGGCTACGCTTGAGAGAAGCAACGGCCGCCGTCCGATCTTGTCCAACATGAACGTGGCTACAAGGATGAAGATTGTTTTCGTAAATCCAACGGCCATCGTCGCGAGAAGCCTATCGTTATCTCTAGTAATCCCAACTTTTTCGAATATCCTAGGACTGTAGAGAACCACAGAATCTATGCCGCTCGCCTGCTGGAAGAAATGTATTCCTACGGCGCACATTAGAATGTGGCGCACCGACGGAGTCGGACGGAGGAACAGATCTCTCCATACGCCTTCTCCATGGCGTTGCTTCGTGACTGTGACGATCTCATCATTGCAATCCTCGGGGATTCCAGCGGCCTCTTTGATGTCCGCCAATCGTTCCTTCGATTCCTCTGCCGAGTCTGATGTCCTATCGAGAACGCGCCGTGCGTCGCCGAGTCTTCCCTGCATTACCAGCCACCGCGGCGATTCCGGCATTCCGAGCACTCCGACAACGATTAGAACCGAAGGGATTGTGCCTACTCCCAGCATTAATCGCCATCCCAAGTGCTGTGGAAGCTTTGAGAAACCGTAGTTTGACACATAACCCAGAAGTATACCTGACCAATAAAATCCAATCACAACATAGCCCTAAAATCCATGGAATTAGGGTTCGACAGCGTTTAATTTATAATAATTATTTAAATCTCTACACTTAAAAACAATTATTGCAAAGATGCACATGGAAGGGTAAAAATTATTAAATTGGTCCCTAGTCCCTACAAAGTAGAAATCGAAGTATCATAAGAAGACAAATAATGAATGGCTTACCGAAATTGATGAAGACCTCAGGAAAAGAAGTAAGGAAGCCACGGGAGGAGGCCGGGGCGAGCTCCGTCGTATAAACGGGGGCGATCATGAGAGCATATCCAACGCCGATACCCGCTACGAAGCGACCGGCCATGAGGAAGCCATAGTTAGTAGAGAAACCCATGAGAAGTGCTCCGGTGAAGAATATAACTCCGGCTAAAACGATGGTGTAGCGACGGCCAAGCCAATCGGAGGTCCGGCCAGCTAAGGCGGAGCCGATGAGGGAGTACAGGTTAAGGATTCCCATAATCACCTCCTCCTGTACGCTGGTCATTCGTATGTCCCTTTTTATGTAGATTATAGCTCCGCTCATCACTCCAATATCTGCATCACCCAAGTTTTTCATTTTCAAGCCAAAACCCACCGGCCCCGTTCGAAATAAAAAACTGAAAAAATAGATTAATTACCGTATCCCAGTAAAATGGAGGTCATTGAAGCCAGGAACGAACAGGCCATGGCATACTTGTTCCGACCGGGTTTCTTAGGCGGGTCGAATCCGGGTATGGGTTTACCGGAGAAGAAGACCTTGTTCTCCGGCATCTTGAATTCTGAAAATATGACCTCTGAGTGTGTGTGCTGGAGGAGTATTGTATATATAGAACAAGAACAGAGAGAGTACATTTATAATTCAATTATTATTTTAATGAATCTTTATACTTTTTTATTTTTTATTTTTTATTTTTTATTTTAATGAACGACTTTCCAAGTTGGCTTACTCGGACAGCTATTGATCGATAACTTAAGTTAGTAGCATGATTTAATTATGTCACTCCAATACTTATATTAATTCTTTAGTAATCAATTCCTTTCTCCTAACCAAATTTCCTAAATTTATATCCTTTATTAAATCGATAATTTTCATAGATTATTGAGTTGTTATTTAACATTTAATTTAAATAATGAAATGAGATATTCTTATTTGAAAAAAAACAAGAATGACTTCACCCCATGCATTTTAAAGATATATTTACGATGGAATTTGGTTGAGTTTGATTACTTCAAGTGTACATGAGATATGTTGTCCAAGGTTGGCACGGGATTTGTGACTTGCTTTAGAAATCGGTCGTATGTTAGGGGTACACAATTCCTAATTGGTAGATTTTACACAATAGCACTTTGGTTGTTTATCTCGTTAAATCCACGTACCTTTCTTTAAACCTTACACAATATCCAATTCTAGAAGGCTAGTTTGTCCGAAACATCTTTTTCCCATACCTCAATAATGGAAATCGTTTCATAGCTAGTATGTTCAAATTTCATGCCAACCCTAACATGCCTTGCTTTAGTTCTTCCACTTTCCAAATTTAACTCATCAACCCATTACATGGTACACATTGCATGACCTGAATTAAACAATGTTTTAAAAACCGGTAGTGCCAGTATACCATACAAACTCATGACATCAGTATACCGGGTGTATATCGGATAATAAAATAAATTATTAACATAGATAAAATATACAATTTTGTAACCACTATCAATTTATAATTTGAAAAAATAAGAATAAGAAATATTCTAAAAGCTTCGTACGTATTTTTTTTCCTAAATACAATTAGTTATATCCGATCCACTCATACATGTATACGGATCGAAACCGGTACTTACACATCAATGATAGAATGAATGAGTGGTTCGGAATTCCATTTATTTTGATACCAAAATTAATGAAGTTTGGTGTCATACGCTTTGTATGATTGAATGGTTGTAATGTTGTGAATGCTTTTTTATTAAAAAAATGAAGCGCCAGCACTTCAAGAAATTTCAATGTGTAAGTAACCCATTGGATCAAGTCAACTTAGAAAGTTAGAGAAGAAAATTCAACGTGCACCCATCAGCTTCGGATTCAAACAAAAAAGTGATATATTATTGAGGTAATAACCCACAAAAAATAAAATATTTAACATACAAAAAACCACAACACAGTCGCCAAACTTACTATTGAAAAGACAATCATCAATCATAACAACTCTGAGCTTGATGCCTTGATCTAACACTTTGATTTAATTAAGATACCTGAGTAATCATTATCTTCTATGATATAAATATAGTAGAAGCAAATCTAATATATATAACTATTCCCCTTCAATTTTCAAACAATTCTATCATGAAAAATCACTTTCAACGACATCGACGTCCATTTTTATTACTAGAGAGTGCCGTTGCTTCAACGTTCCTCCGCAAACAATTTATAGTCAACAAGCTATTCAGTTTTCTACCATCTTTTCACAAAACTTCAATCCAAACCACAAGATATTAATTCTCGGATCTAATTCTAAGGGTTTAGACAGAAACAAGAATTCGTTTAAAACGTACAAAAATTGATCACTTTGCTCTTAGGGTTCAAACATTGTGGGTGTTCATGTGTATTGTAAAAATATTTAATGGGACATAACCTTTTACAGGAATATGGATGACTAAACTATATGTATGCACAAACTGAACTGAGAACCTACAAGTAAAACTATTACCTGAATCTTTCAATGAATGATCTTGTTCTTTCTACCTTACAGTGGAGTCCTCTTTTCTGAGGGACGAGAGAGTTGCTTATCGGCAAAGTGAAGAAGACGACAAAGTCTTAAAACCATGTCACAGTGGAAAGGTAAGGCTGTTCTTCTATCAATGTATGCTGGACTAACAGTCATCCATGACAAGGCATGAAGCTCAGCAGCTATGGGTTCTAGAATTATGTGACTCTCCACTTCCATTTCTTTCGGTTCCGAGTTCAAACCTCTTTTCCCACCTTTTGCTTGGCTAAAATTAGCATTACTGCCTCCATAATAGTCCACTAAACTGATAGAGAGTACAGAAGGCCATTCTTCTTTAGATGCTCTCCTGTTTTCCCTCCTCAAAGAAGGTACAGCTTTTGAAACTATGAAACCGGTAGACAGTGGAATTGCGGATCCTTTGCTGTGGAGAAGATGTGCAAGAGGAGGGGAATCAGCAATTAGACATGTTGCTAGCTGAAATGTTGTATGAGGTATAAAGCGCATGTTAGGGGACATCAGGATGTAAGATGCTGCCATGGAACCAAGGGACTTCACTGGTGTATATCCTTCAATGTACATTGCGCTAGCTTGACTCGCCCCTGAGACAATGATAAAACTATAAAGTATGACAGGTTAGCAACAGAAAAACACAAGGAATATGTACCTGAAGGTGCTACATCTGGCTGATAAATAAGTTGTAAGGAGTGATCCATAGACACCGAAACGAAACTAATACTTTGAATCCATTGAAGTAAGCCCTTGGAGCTATCGAAGGCTGAAGGCCCTCCTATGAGTTTCCTGGAGGAAGCCTGTGCAATACTGCTACCTTTGATGAATGCCGATGACTTGAGATGCGGACCAAATATTGGATTGGGTGATGAAGGTGGTACTCTATCTTGCATTAGATTCATGTCCTGAGGCTGCAAAGGGTTTCCATTGCTACTTGCAAATAATCCATCCGTTAAAGAACGTCGTAGCTGCAACGGCCATTTTTTCATATCGGAACCCCCAGCAGCATATAAAGCCTTTTGCCATTCTGCAGGAAACAAATACAGTGGTAAGCAGCAGCCAGCGGCTTGTGCAAAAATCATGTGAAGTAGCCAGCAAATAAATGCAACTTGAAAAATACACTGAAATGCATGAGAAAAGTAATGATTCTGTACCCTGACATTCAAGTTCGAAAAAGCTACCGATTCGGGCAATCACAAATTCTCTCGGCTTAACTTCAGAAGAACAGGCCTGAAGAATATGACATCCCTGTTGCAATATTTGGATGAAAAGGGACTGCAGACCCTTTGTATCTTGCCTGCTACTAACTCCTCCGAAAGGGTAAACGTAGCAATCGAGTAACTCACCCCTTGAGTCTGTCCATATGCACACCATCCAACGCCAATCCTCAGTCCACCCATAACAGCAGTGCAAACTTGGAACTGACTTTTTATGACCAGACCCAGAGATATCGTAGTCGGAGGATTCATTCTGAGGAGTGGGACCATTATCACCACCCCCTGAAGAAGCTGAACTTTGCACAAAGCTTGTACTTGCACAATCATCTGATAATATCTTGGAGGACTCAGTTGCATTGGATGAAAAAGGAGAATGCCCACGTACCAAAGAACCCGGTTCTGCAAGAATGTATAGTGGCTCAAATAAACACCGCAAGTCATCCATTTGAAAGGCATCTCCATTTCTGTTTGGATCGCTTCCAAGTCCACTGTTTCTTGTCACTTGCCACGAACTATCCCAAGCACCAGGTCTGAGGCTGGAATCAAGTTCACTTTCTCTTTGATGAGATGCCCCCCCAATTCGTGGACCAACAACCTCTTTCCATATACCAGGTACAGGTGAAGACATTTGCATCGAAACTGCAGAAGACCTCCCAGAAACATAAGATGATGGCATTGTTTCACCAGAAGTTCCCTTTGTGATTCGCCGAGCTTTATTGTACACAGTGAAAGCAATTTCCTTCAGAACCAAGAGCTCATTCAGCATTGGGGTGGTGACCCTAAACACAGCATCAACCGTCACTATCTGTAAAACCAACTTTGGGATGCAAAATCCAGTGAGAGTTAAAACATTGGAAAATGATTCATCTGCAACTACTGAGTAACTCAAGGCTTTTGCAACTTGATTGTACACCATGGATTTCCTTTCTCTATTCGAGGAGCGTATGGCTGATCCAATAGCAATAGAAGACTCAACAACAGTCTGAAGAATCGCAAGAGGCTCCGGGAACGGGCAAACCACATATACCACCTGTTTTGATACACAAACCAGCAATTTCTTAAAAAAATTGATTTATAAAACTATGACATGATTTGAAGTTCCAGAAAGAAGCAATGAGCAACATAGCATTCATTATGTGCATTTGAAAACACACACTTACAGTGCATGGTCCGCCATTTCCTTCCTTGGCACCTGGTGTCATAACTGAACCAAATTTCAAGGTTTTAAGGACCTTGGTAAGAGTTCTCAGATAGCTAGTCAAATCCCAGCCATTTGATAGGCAAAGAAAATAATCACTGATCAACCCCAGCATAGATGCATTATTGGTATCTATTTTCATTGATTGCGGGCAATCGAGAAGGACAAAACCAGAAGGCTTTGAGGAGCATGTGTTCCCAGGTTCTAATTCCATCTCGTTTGCTAAGGTTTGTGGTGCATGCGTTCCCAACTTGCAGGTTTCATACACTGAGATAGAAAGTGAGAAATTATGAAACACAAATCTCGGCAATGGAGGCCCCACAAGGCACCACCACTAATTACTTCTCAATAATATAGGATCGATAACGTCTAGATAAGTTTAGGTTATTATTTACAGAGGAAAATCTTAGAACCACAGTTAAATTACTAAATACACATTGCATTACTGAATACACATACGTTAACTTTCCATATACTCTTCAAGAAACACACTGCAAATCAGAGCAATAAAAGAAATAAGTCTATAAATCAAGTACACTAACCAGTTCCGAGTTGCAGGAAAAAATCTGCAGCGGCAGTTATGAGTGGATCTATGTTAGGGCAGACAACATAGTAGCTCATCTATCACATAAGCATAAAAACATACTTAGTAAGAGCTTCAAAGATAAAGTAAAAGGTCGAGATAAATCCCAAGCCTTGAAATGGGCAAAGATAAAAAAAATCAGTACTGATTAACTAAAAGCCATACATGTTTTTTAGTGGCGTATGGTTCAAGCGGAGCCTTTTCCCAGATTTGTAGGGCACTAGCTGCTGTTTTGAGCCAATCATCTTGATACCTAAATTGGAGAACGACTCTAATGCATATTCTATTTCCACAAAATTGGAAGGCAGAATCTTTATTATGATCTCAAGTGAGTACAACATTAAAAAATGTTTTTAAAACATATGCAATAAAATGGAGGTATGGTCTAAGCATGGCGAGAGAAAAATTTCCCACATTATATGATAAAATAGACCTACCATAAAGTCCTTAGCATGATCGATACAAACAGTAAAGTGAATATGCTAGATATCATCCCCACACAAACAACTGATATGCATGAATAACTACGAAGAGTTGCATCATGTCATTTACAAATAACATACACAAAGTGAGCTTGATTAAACAGTGATATCAACTCAATGCTATTTAAGAACTATTTTTATGTAGTTTTGAGTAGATGCAATCTTCATACATACCCGACAAGTATTGAAGGAAATGGAACTACTGTAAGTGTGGGTCGAAACCGCGAACATTGTAATTGATCCAACTCCACGGTAGGAGTAACTGGCTCATCTCCTCTTGTTCCATCAGCTGCACAAGCATATTGTATATAATATGTAACATGAGGGTAACAACTCGTTAAAACTGTAAAGTAATATACGTCTAATGCTGGGCGCTCCAGTAGCAGAGGAGAAGGAGGGGCTCCTTGGTTCCCCAGCTGATAAATTTCCCGTAACAGAGAAATCACGGCATTCACTTGCACTGGCAGTTGACTCTATAGAAAGCCCCTCGCAACTCACACCTGCTTCATTGGACAAGCTACGCCCCCTACACCAATCAGCAACGGACATAGGTCCTTCCACAGTGCTAAATGCAGCTTTCAGGGCTGCTTTTATGTCTGACTGAAGCAAACTAATAGTTAACGATGCCTGTACCTGACAGTAAAATAGATTTTCACCAAACATATTTCAATTTCCGTGAGTTAAAAAAAGGAAAAAATAAAGTCCATGTACTACGATAGCAGTATCCTCCCTTCACTTGAAGCGAAAAAAGTTCATTAAGACAGTCTTACATCAGATGAGAGTGGATCGACAAGCTCAACACCAGCAATATCCAGGGAATGGCAAGAAGCTAAAAGCCCTCCACAACCAGCATGTGCCATTGAAGGCCCACATGAAATTACACGCCTTGACTGCTCTTCAAGTGCAAGAAAACCAAAAGGGCCATCACCACAATCGACATCTAGGGCTAGATCAACAAATGAAGTGGCTTGCTGTACAAGCAATGCAATGCCATCAAGAAGTTCCTGAAGTGGTTGCTGCTGACCGTAAGCCAGCATGCCCTCTTCAATGAATGAGTTGTGTGGCAGGGATGTACCCTCCATGCTTAGGTTACTTGCTTGATTGACTTTGGGAATTCCAACTGATCTCCATACACCAACTGGTACATTCAATGGCCCATCTGGCACCCTATTATCAGTATCACCCCCAATCCTGACTGGGATCATTTCTTTCTTTTTCACCTCATATTTTCCTGAAATTTCTGCATCAGCATGAAACTGATTTGATGCACAATTTACAGACAACCCACTCACACCTGAGGGTAATAGGTTTTTGGAAGGCATAAGAGTATGCCGGAGCCTACACATAGAAGCCTGACACATGAGGCATTCAATTTGTGTAGCTACACCATTCCTTAAAGATGTTAGAAATTTATATTCTCCCACGAAACTTTCACTAGCCTTAGTTGAGAGAGGTTTACCATTTTCTTGGCCAAAACTAGAAAATTGAGATCTAGCCACCCCAACTTCACATCTGGAAAAAAGATTCTGTCTTCCACCAGTTTGTTGTTTTCCCTTATCAACATATGTGTAGTACTTGCTTGATTTTACTGCAGCCTTGTTGCTCCTTTCTTTCCATGCTTTCATGCCTACAGGCAAGACAGATTTTTTATCATATCCAGAAAATCCAGGAGACGATGGAGGTGTCGCAGAATACACATAATTATTTGAGCTAGAAATATAGTCCAAGTTGTAATCTTTCGGGATATATGGACTCCGAAATATAAGTGAATAATTATCACTAATAGAGGCTTCCACCGCCCCATAATCGGGAGCAAATGTCATGAGTGCTTCTGCTTTTACTACTTGATCAAAATCACCACTGAAAAATGGAAGCTCTTTGGTAACTTGACCAGAGGCAGAACTTTTAATGACATCTTGGATTTTGCTAGGTAAATCTTCATGAGGTGCAGGGGCCTGCAGTTGGTTGGAGTTATCAAAGGATGGAAAACCTGAAGGTAATAGTATCTGATCTGATACATCCATCATAGAGTTCCTAGGGCTGTTTCCTAACTCTCCACCCTCAGGTGCAAGGAACATGATAGCTTGAGATTGTTCGCTCCCTGGAGGCTGCATTTTATGATAAGAAAAATTTAGAGACGGTGTTTAAGTGATTATAGGAAATTTAACACGGCAATACAAATTATAGAATCAACATATCTCTTATGGATTCTTTTCCCATCTTAAATATTTCCTAGCATGGATTATACATTTTTATATATGTGTATAAGGAAATGAATTACCTCACCAAATGGTAAAGCATCATTCTCAAAAAAATCACCAAAATCACCAAACTCAGACAGAAGCTCTTGGATATCCATTCCAATGCCTTTCTCATCATCATCATCCCACCCCCACTGAGTTTCAGTATGGTCATTTGCAGAGCCAGAATAATCGTTCAATGAAGGATTTAAAACTACACCGGCTTGACCAGATGACTCCGAAGTTCCAGCTCGTGGCCTTTTAGAGCCCTGCAAAGGAAGTAGAAAAGGTGTTCTTACCAAGGTAAATTAAAATGAACTCACTACATATATCCAGACTATCAGGTATCAATCTCAGTTCCCACAGATATAAGCCAGGGAATCAAGGACTCACTATGCAGAAAAATTACAAATGAGAAGAAAGGAAAGGAGCGGAATGTTCAAAATATACCGATTGAGGGCCATTGCTCTGGATTAAATCCAATGAAGACAACCCAGACTGTCTGGTCATTATAGAATCTGCATCTGCCTCTAGATCACCACCTTCCACGTTTTTATGATCACCATCAGCAGAGGAACTACTCATGCTGCAGCTGCTACTACTGTTGCTGTTACTGCTACTATGATATCCATACCCAAAGCGAGTTCCATTTCGTTCAAGTGATGATCCACCCCTGTAGTCCATCTTGTCGTTGCTGTCAAAATCACTAAGAAAAAGTAAAGAATGGGATAAATTTAATGAAAGAATTTAAATATTAGAAATGAAACAGATGAGATCTGCAGGCTAACCAATTAACATAAAGTGATGAACCTGCCAATGATGGACCAACCCAATTCTGCAGCCAGAATCTGAAAATCGGAAAAATAAATCAGTTTTGGAATACAAAAATGGAATCTAGAGGTACAGCCATTTGCAATCCATACAAGAGGATGCAAAACATAAATTATTTAACCTAAGTAAACGAAGCACCTCTTCAATGATGATCTGGCAAAACATGTCCGCATGAGTGGAACAAGCACAGCCTCACTTGGATATACAAAGAGCTTTTCAAACGTAGTTTGCTTGTCAGGTAGATTTCCATTTGATTTTAAATTTTTTTGAATGTTCTTGCCATCGCAGCCAAGCGTCACTTCAACAAAAAAGTTTTGTCCCCTTGATTGACCAGGAATTCCAGACAAATGAGCAACAGGATGGGAAAGACCTACAAATTCATTTGAGCCTCTAACCTTCCCTGAGCTGCCCAAAACATCAAAAGTTTAATGCAAGATAGAAAGTACAAGAACCTAAAATTATAGAAGGAAGATCCACGTACCAAAGGTAAACCTGCTTCACTAGGTCACCAGGACAATAGCCTGTAAGCTTACCCAGCATACCATGTGGTGAAACGAGAACTTGAAAACGTATACAAATGTCAGAGGTTAAATAGATTAAAAAAAAATTAACCCAGAAATATACTCATCATCAATCCATATTGTGAAAACATGAAGTCAAAAATATAGCCCGAATGCGGAAAGAGAGAATGGATCTCATGCAATTTTAACATTGCAAATGTATGAAAAGGTAGCACAAGAAACAGAAACCTGAAGTTCGCTCATTGGAATGCCTAGAAGAGTTGCTGAGAAATGGTTCAATATCAGCACTTGAAAGTGCTCGAACATTCCTAGAAGTGAGCAAAATTAAAACTCAAACATTTAAAAAGGAGATATTATTCTTTTGACTGAATATAAATAAAAAAACATTGATTCTCAAAACTGCATGCTGAAGCAGTTGAAATACGAAGCATAAGTGAGGGGAAAATGGTATTAACTTGGCTGATACTACGACATGGACAAATATTGCTTCCTCTGTTGCAGCAAAGAAGAACTCAGCCACAGGTTCACTCCTCCTACAAAGCACCAAAGTAATCTGGAAAGAAAATCTTGACAGAAAAAACTGCCCTATGACGAGTTCAAAGAAGCAAGGACATTGCGTAGAGGGCATTAGACTATTTCCGTAGTTAGTGATGGATGTAAGAAATACTTACATGAAGATAGCCACAATATCAAAGGTATAGAATAGAATTTCTTTGTTCTCTTAAAGTACTAATAATAAAAAAACCAGACAAATCATTGGAAGATCTACTAATGCCTCATGATGGATATAGATTTCCCGAATGATTATAATAGGAAACCTGAATGGTTCTTCATTCTGAATAATTGGATGATATTTTACAAAAGCATCTCCAAATCGTACAAACAAACGCCCCCTTAAGGCCCTGTCAGATAAATTGGGAAAATACTAATGTAATTATATTCATCCCAAGAAATATAAAAATATCCCTCTTGTACCTTTCTATACAGTTCCTTAATGCCCGAGAAAGAGCAGAAGCAACTTCTTCAGAATCACCGGGTGAAACCCAAATTCCAGATGCAAGAACTTACATGAAAAATGTAAGGTTACATAAAATTTTAAATCCAGATATATATTATTAAGGAAAAGAACTGGTCCTCCCAATTTACAATGAATATACAAACCTCTCAACCGAGCAACGGCAACCTGTGCCTTTTCAATAACAGATGAATGCTGCCCCGGGAGAAAAAGCCAAAGCTTAATCTTTTCATCTGCACAAATACATCTTGAAATTCTTGAGGGATTTCCACACAACCATACGTCATCTAATCTGAAAAATAATTCATACCAGGATTATGCAGACCTTGAGATGGGTCCCAAGGTCCCACAAAATAGTTAGTCCATGAGCTCAATAAACCTTCCTTTTGCAGCTGCAGATGTGCTGAAAGCACTGTTACCATGGCTGCATCTTTTTGGTCCAATTTGTGACTTCATGATATAAAGCACAAAAGAACCATATGAAAAATCATGAATATTATGTGCACAAATTAAAAACAGCTAACTGGTAATCTTTATCACATATAAAATTTAAAATCCATATAAAAATGATACGAAAAAATAACTAAGTGGTTGACTATCAACCTTTTATCAGCCAGTGCATTGAAATCAAAATCCTGAGGGAGGAACTGGAACCATGATATCTGATGAAAGCCACTCTGGAGAAACGGTTTAAAAGACATAAGTTGAGCATTTCAATTGGTAAGAATTGACAAAAGATTGGACAATAATGATATCAGACATTGGCAATTAGGTTTTTCATGAGGATCTGTTAAGATTCTACCAATAAGCAGCACAACATGTTTGAAAGGCTATGAACTAAATTATCAGGCTTGGGAAAGATCTTGAACAGCATTAATCAAATATAAAGTTAATAAAGTCTGGCAACCTCCGCAGAAATCCAATATGTGACCAGAATTTAAAAAGAACGCTGACTCCAAACCGTATCCAAAGCAGATAGCAACAAGGACAAACAACGTGGTTTACCCAAAACTCATCGCCAGTGACTTACAATTTTGAAGATATTTGTCCACATTCGTATTCCTCCAACCTCCAGCGAAAAGGCCCCAAGCTATTGGTATAACAACCACATATAAACACCACCTCCAGTATACGATTGTGACAAGCAAGCTCACGGAAAACTAAAGAAGAGAAATTGATTTTAGAATACAAACACTTCATCTAAGTTAAGCTACTTCAATGACATAAACATAACTTAACAATTAAACAACAACAAGAACGAAAACACCGCTCAAATTAAAAAATGGGACGATTCCAAAAACACAAATACATGAAGCAGTTTCCATGAACCAGAAAAACAAACAAATGCTTAACAAACACATAAAAAATCGAAGCGAGAAAACCACACCTCTGCCGCTTCGCTGCTACAGAAATCGGTAAACCCCGCATAAAATTGGTACGTGGAATTCGTATGCGCACAGTGACAGTGGGCATCTGTACTCACTTCAAGAAAAAAATCGCGGTGGACGGAGCACTTCGATCACCTTCCTATTCAAAAAATTAGTAGATTTTTGTTGAATCCCCGCTCCAAGGAAATGCTATTTTTAGCATACTCTTGAACTAACCGTTGTTTTCCCTTCCTTTTCTTTTTTTCAGTGAAATTTCAACATAGAAAGTAAAAGGAAAGCCCAAAGAAGATGGATATGAGCCCCCTAACATTTAATGTTTAAGGACAAATTTACATTTTAAAATTAAAATAAAATAAAAATAATTTTTTTGAAAATATTAGAAAAACAAATATAAATGGATTAAATTATTCCTCAATAATTAATAAAAATTAAAAATAATAAAGATATTACAAATAGACTACCCCAAAATTTTAATTTAGTCTATAAATTTCAACGATATTTTATCGAATTTACTATTCGATCCAAACGATGAGATACAAATAATTCTAAATTTAAATTTCTGGGCTTGGCGGGCCTTTTTAGTAAAGCCCATAATTCTATAAGCTGATACCAATTTTGAGAAGTAAATTTAATTGTAGAGTTCAAGTTCAACAAGGCGATAGCATTTCAAGAAAGCCCTAATTTTAAGATAATGGATGAATTGGGGGAAACTGCAGAGCGTGATTTTGCTCCCCTCAGTGCTTCAGCTTACCTGGATCTTAGTTACTGGTTAGTTATTCACTGCATTTTTTCTTCGATTAATTTTTTTCGTTTTGAGAAAATGATGTTTACCAAAGGTTATCAAGTGAATGTATGGGTTTCAGGGACCAGAGATTTACAGGAGAGGACCATTACGAGTGGTTCAAAGATTATTCCCATTTTAGACACCTTATTCTTCAGTACATTGAGAGCAGCAGCGTAGTAAGTTCTACCTCGTTTTTAGGAGTAAAATTGACCTTGTGTGAGAGCTATAGCGACGCAAACCTGTTAAACAGGTGTTGGAAGTGGGCAGTGGGAACTCTCAGTTATCGGAAGGACTTTATAGAGATGGAATTACTGAGATTACCTGCATTGATTTATCTTCTGTTGCTGTCGAGAAGATGAAGCAACGGCTGTCTTGCAAGGGATATAAAGGTTGACATTTAATTATCTTGTCTGTATTATTAATTTTTGTGTATGGTGAGAATTTGTTCCTAGTTCGTATTTTTCAATGTTATTTGTGTTGCTGTCTGTTATCAGAAATTAAAGTGCTGGAAGCTGACATGTTAGATCTGCCTTTTGAAGATGAAATTTTTGATGTGGTTATAGAGAAAGGAACAATGGTATAAGTTATAGAGTAAATCTTTCAGTCCCTTAATATATTAAGGTAGTTTAATTAACAACTTGAATGTCGCAGTTTCCTGATTTATGGGGATCTATATAGACTTCACCTTCGCTCTAGATTTAGAAGATCAATTTTCCGATGTACTTCATGCATTTAGAGTTTTATACTTTCTTTGGTTTCATAAAGGATGTATTGTTTGTGGATTCGGGTGATCCATGGAATCCAGAGCCTACAACTGTAAGCAAAGTTATGGCAATGCTCGGAGGGATTCATAGAGTATTGAAGCCCCGTGGTGTTTTCATCTCCATCACATTTGGTCAGGTAAGAGAATGAAACTTCTATCTCACTTTTTTCTCTTTTGGGTGAAAACATTCTTAAAAATGAGCAAAAACTCATCTTACATTCAGCAGCCCCATTTCAGGAGACGTTTCTTTAATGATCCCACATTTAAATGGTCTATTGAATGGAAAACATTTGGGGATGGATTCCATTATTTTGTCTACGTGTTGAAAAAGGTCCGTCGTGCTACATTCAACGTGTTCTTCAAATTCATGTTTATCTTCTTCTTTGTATTCATGATAAGTTTTTTTGCAGGGGGAAGTGTCATCTTCACATGGCATTGGATGCCATGAAAACGTTGGTTTGACTTTGAGACCTTTAACTCTTGTCCATGAGGAACTAGATGATGAAGACTATATGCTGCTAATCGAACTCGGTGAGATGTGATGCCCCTTTCGAACCAAGAAAAGTAGCCTAGTGATCATCTTCCCGATCCCTCCTGAGCAAATGTAATTTATAGAAGCCTACTTCTAGTTCTGTCATTGATTCAGCTTCTTCTGTTGTAAGCAGACAGACATAAATGAGGCATATAATTTGGTCAAAATTTAGACAAAATTGAGAGGCCAAATTTTTGTTTACACGCAATATGATACTTTTTGATAAAATTTATCCAAATAAATCGATTTCACTATTTAAGTCAAAATAAGTCGAATCAAAATCTTCAGAAAAATTGATCCAAAAATTTGGTGTAAAGATTTTAGATAAATAAATCATATTTGTTTGACAAAATTAAATCAAACATGTAATTTTTCAAATGAAATTATAGAGTATTGTCGAAATTATGATGGAAAAGCGTAAATGAAAATGATTAAGGAGAGAAAGTTCAAACCACACATTTAAAGGATTTGATCAAGTTTTTTAAATGTGTGGATTCCTCCCTTTAATCTCGTTCGTTCTCGTTCCCCGTTGTTATTTCGGTCAGATTCTATAATTCCAACATGGTATCAGTGCTGGTTCGGTTAATTTCAAGTCGAAACCTTATAGTTGAACTTGATGGAGTGTTAAATTTGTCTCACATTGCTAAAAGAAGTGCGATTGATTAGGTTTATAAGAGTGAGAATTTTATCACATAATAATATGTTCAACTATTTTAAATGTGTGACTTTCTTTCTTTAATCACGTTCGTTCACACTCTTCCATCATAATTTCGGCCAGAGTTAATAGTTTCAACATGATCTAAAGAAAAACCCCAATTGTAACAATTTTGTTTATTTTCTAAGTTTGATGGCTTAATTCAATCAGATTTAGATATGAATTACTACATGTACAAATTTTGGATGAATTATCAACTAGCTAGAGTTTTTGAATTATGTTGACGTGGCACATAATTGTCATTTTGGACTTTAGAATTGTAGAAAGCAGAGGCGGCCCCTGAAGTGGAAGTCAAGGAAAGGCAGGTAGTGTCAGTCAATTCCATGGAACACAAGAGACAATATTGAAATTTCCCCGTTCTTTCGTCAAGTCATTCATCAGGAATCAAATTTCCACACCATAAACTCTACATTTAGTCCCCTCCGGAGCCTAGATTATGAAGCGCGTTTAAGCCATTTTTTGACACTTCACGTGTAAAGATTAGTTTATTCCTCGGGAAAGTGGGATTTTGTGTGATCCCAGGATTTTTGGCAAGATGATCGGGTTTTCCACGAGTAATTTGCAGGAGAAAACGGGGAATGGTTTTGATGGCGGTGATGATTATAGCGTGGAATATTCTATTGGTTATGAGTACACAGGACCGCCGGTGAGTTTTGATATTCCTAGGATTGCTCCGGTTGATGTTCGCCGGGTTCCTATGGCGGTGCCTGCTTCCTTTGCGATTAAATCGAGCATACCAGTTGTTCAACCAATTTACTCAAAGGGCGTTAAAGTGAAAAAACAGTTACCGGATAAGGTGAAACCATGTTGTGAAGCGGGTGCCTCTGCCTCTAAAGTTCTGCCATTGGGTTTAGGAGATTCTGGAAGCTTCAATTCCTTTGAAAATCCGATCCTAAAAGCTGAAAAGGAAACAGGGGAAAGAGCTTTTATACTGGAGCCCTCCGAGTTGGGTATAAATCGAAGTTCAGAAGTTGGTGAGTCTTCAAATCCAAGAAGCTCAAACTCAGATGAAGTAGAGCAAGAAAGCATGGCTAAAGCTAAAAAAAATGGCAACAGATTACCTGTGACATTCCAAGATTTACACTCAGAAGATTCTTGTTCTGAGAGTCTGGATCATGATGAGCCAGAGATGTTACAAGAGATGCCTGTTGTTCAAGAAGATGGGAGAAAAGGGCTGTGCCATAGGTGTGGTAAAAGGAACAGGTTTGCAGAGAGGGAAGTTTGCATTGTATGTAAAGCTAACTACTGCACCAATTGTGTTCTTAGAGCAATGGGATGTATGCCAGAAGGAAGAAAATGCATTACTTGTATTGGCTACCCAATAAACGAGTCAAAGAGGCAATCACTGGGGAAATGTTCGAAGATGCTGAGGAAACTTTTGACACATGAGGTGATTAAGGAAATCATGGACACTGAGAGATCATGTGAAGCAAATCGGCCACCCCCTAATCGTATCATTGTAAATGGTCACCCTCTGTCTCTTCAAGAGCTCCTTACCTTGCAAAGCTGCTCCATTCCTCCAAGGAAGCTCAAACCAGGAAGATATTGGTATGACAAAGTATGTGGATTCTGGGGAAAGGTAACAGCAACTGCAAGATTGTATTTTCTTGTGTACTTTGTTGTCCTCTTCTGTGTAAACATCATTATTGACTGGATGAAACAGGAGGGAGAGAAGCCTTGCCAGATTATAAGCGCCCAATTAAGCATTGGAGGTTCATTACAGGAAGATGCAAGCAATGGAAACACAAATGTTAAAATAAACACCCGGGAGATCACTAAAGTTGAGCTTCGTATGCTGAAGGTTTGCAGATCTCAAGTTTCATCTTCTCGTTGTAGCTTATCAACTGTGAAAACTAACAAAGCTTTACTCTTCGAAGGCTGCTGGAATCCATTGCGAAGGAAATCCTCACTTTTGGGTAGGAGACGATGGATCTTGCATACATGAAGGCATGAATAATATTGTGGGAAAGTTATGGGACAAGGTAAGTGCAGCCAAAACTCAACCAGCACTCCCGTCATCCTCAACATTCTTTATTTTGCTCTATCATGATCGGAATTCGGTTTTCCAGAAACGAGTTAAGCTACTCTGTGCGGTTCTTTCTCTGCCATATCCTTCTAGTAAAAATTCCGGAGAACAAGTTCCAGAATGGGTTTCTGATGTCGGCAATAATGAGGAAACAAAAGCACTGAATAAGCTTCTCCTACTTGGAGATGATCAATCTGGCACATCAACCATATTTAAGCAGGTATTTTGGTTCTTCAGTTTATTTGAATTACATCTCAATATGAAATAAGTGATGCATCTGTTAGCTTAAACTCAGGCTCGAATTCTCTACGACGTCCCTTTCACAGATGATGAGAAGCAAGACCTTAAGACCATAATCCAAATAAATGTGTACAGGTATATTGCCCTTCTGTTGATGGAAGGGTCTGGAATTCTTGAAAAAGAGTGTGTGAAAAGTGTCAATGATCCTGGTCCTTCAGGTAAACATTCTGATTTCAATTCATTGCAGCTTGAGATTACGATTCAACAATATTTCCCTGTATCATAGGTACGAAAACTCCTTACGTAACAGAGAATGGCAAAGAAGTTGATGAAAGAAAGTTTAATGCATTACCTCCACGTCTGGAAGCTTTCTCCAGTGAGCTTACAGAAATAATGTCTTCAGGCAGCTTGGAGATCATATTTCCTGCTGCAACTAGAGAGTATTCTCCTCTCGTTGAACAGTTGTGGAATGACAAATATTTTCAAGCAATTTATCAGCGGAGAAGCGAGATTACAACGCTTCCTGGAGTTGCTGATTATTTCTTGAAGAAAGTAAGCACTTTTTCTTTCTACTTTATTGTGCACTCTCACTGCTATTTTTCACTATTATAAAATCGAACTTATCTTCTGGTGTTAAGGCTATTGACATTTCAAGGGTCGATTATGAGCCATCTGAAACAGACATTTTGCATGCCGATGGCATCTCTTCTAGCAACGGCGTAGCATGCGTCAACTTTTCCCTCCCAAGCACTGTTGAGGAAGCGTTCATGGAGTCTGATCTCAATGATCCTTCAATAAGGTCTGATTCTGCTTAGTATGTTTTTCTCAAAGAAACCAATTTGTTTGACCCGTGAGAAATGCAGTTACCAGCTGATCAGAGCTAACAAAAGCAGCCTCGGAGAGAAGTGCAAGTTTTTGCAGTTATTTGAAGGTGTAGATCTTATCATGTTCTGTGTTTCGTTGACAAACTACGATGAGTACTACGAAGATGGAACGAATAAGATGATGGCAACAAAGAGACTCTTTGAAACGATTGCCACACATCCAATATTGGGCGAGACCAGCTTTCTTTTGATCCTCAGTAAATATGATCTTCTAGAGAAGAAGATAAGACAAGTTCCATTACAAGAATGCGATTGGTTTCATGACTTCTGTCCAGTAATCAGCCTTCATCCTGAAAATACCAATGGAACCAACACTAGTCTTCAACAGAAGGCTTTTCACTACATAGCAGTCAAATTCAAAAGGCTCTTCACTTCACTAACAGGCCGAAAGTTGTTTGTTTCACGAGTTACTGGATTGGATTCAGGCTCTGTGGATAATTCTATAAGACTGTGTAAAGAGATTTTGAAGTGGGAAGACAGGGCACATCCTATTAGCGCAACCGAGTGGTCGACTGAAAGCATGGAGCAGAGTCAAAGCACATACTCATAGGTTAGAAACAGCCTTCTGAATGAAGCTGGTCATGTAATATTATTGTACTGTGAGCCTAATATTCACAGAGACAGCAAATACTTAATTGTAGGTCATGTAGTACATATACTTAATAAACTTGTAACTTGTCAGTAGTATATGGATTGACAAGAATAAGAATGAGAATCAATTGTCTTTATCAACATTATCATGCAAGGACACTGTGATCATCCAAAAAATGGTTACATAAATACCAGACTACTCTTTTTCCAAACAAGCGTTCATGACTAGTGTTGTTGCTTAAGATATCGAACCCATAATGAGCTTATCAATTCATTATATATTATGTTTTCATTTCAGCGGCAGAAGTTCCGGACTTGATGGCGGTGATTCGATGCTTTATTTTATGTTTTTATAAATGGTTTATGTTGGACTATGAGTTAGACTATTTCCTTTATATTTAATAAAACCTTAACCATTATTTTGAGTAAATGTTAGAATTGCTCAATTTGGTTTAGGGTGCTGAGGCACCCGACCATTTGCTCAACCAGATTGCACATCGAGTGAGTTTAGGAAAATTCTAGGGAATTTTGCTTCGAAGATTAAATTAATGACGAAGAGTTGGTTGCTTAATTTATCTATGGTTGGAAAAAGATCTAGTTGATCCACTGGAAAACATTTTGATTTTACCTTTGGACCTATATCTTGTTCAATATTTCATAAAATAGGGAAAATATAATATTTTTGATTTATTTATAATTAAATTAATGAAAAAATTATGATTTTATATTTATTTTATTATTAAATAATACATTAATAATATAAATATATATTTTTTTTTGAACCGAAAAAAATTTTCATTGATATTTAGGAATAACAAATTGTTATTCTAATAGATAGTTTACAACAAGAGATTTTAACTACATGCATTAAAGATAACCTTCCTAGGAGTTAGAATCCATTCATGTAGGTTTACACCTCTCATTCTACCCCGGGGTTTGATAATATAAAAAACATACACTTGCAACCCCAAAAAATTATAAGAAGGAGTTATTGATTGCTCTTTAAAAACCATCTGATTTCTACGATACCAATGCCTCCACACCATAGCAGCAAGGGAAAGCTTTAGGGCTTTTTTTACTCGATCTTTATTAGGAGGGACTTGAATAATGTGAAGGACTTCCATCCAGAGGAAGAAAAGCCCGAAAACTGGCTACGACTCCCCCATCTTTGAAGTTTATCCCAAATTAGTTTTGCTACCTTACATTCCCAAAAAAGATATTCTATTGTTTCTGGACATTCCAAGCACATAGGACAACAAACCGGACCCATGATGATTCTCCTTGTAGCAAGCATTTGGGATGTGGGTAGTCTTCCATGAAGTAGTAGCCAACAAAATGCTTTAAGTTTTTTAGGCCAATTTTCCTTCCACCAATCCATAGGAAGTGAGGTTTGCACTAGTGGATAATTGAATTCAAGTCTTGAATAAGTATCTCTGACCGTAAAAGCCATATTTGTCTCCCCCAAGTAGGAATGTCCGGTCTTTCTTGATACACAGATAAGCCTCCCAAAAGGAGTAGAATGTCGGCTCTTTGCGAAGCTGTCTCCCCTCTTCCATGAATCCCAACAATTGCTGTCCATATCCACTCGTCATGCTCCACTCTCCCCATTTGTGCTACATAGCAAAATTTATCATCTGATAATGCATATATTAGAGGGAACCTATCTTTTAGCCTTATCATTCCCGTCCACAAGTCTTGCCAAAACAGAATTCTTTTTCCATCACCAATTCTCCATTTGACATGCAAAGCAGCTTCTGGATATAGATTTTTACAGCGAGAGTAGTTGTGGACAATGGAAGCCCATATAGTGTCAGTAATATGTGATATCGTGCAATCCATACCTCCCATAGGGCCATGAATTCGTCTAATAACCTGGTTCCATTGAGATTCCTCCTTCGTGTAAAATCTCTATACCCACTTCAATAATAGTGACTGATTTTGTATCCTAAGATTTTTAACGCCAAGACCGCCTTCTGTGAGAGGAGCAATAACTACTTCTACTTTACAAGTGGCGTTCGAGGTTTACCATTTCTAACACCCCAAAAGAACCTCCGTCTTCTAGCCTCCATCTTCTTGATAAGACCCTGAGAAGCACTTAATAGAGACATAAAATATATCGGAAGGCTGCTTAGTACCGAGTTTACCATAGTTAACCTGCCTCCATAAGACATTACATCCATTTTCCAGTTACCTAGCTTGGCGTCCAAAGAACTCAAAACTGGAGCCCAACCAATATCGGTAGGTGGTTTGCTATCGAGAGGCATCCCTAAGTATTTGAGAGGAAGGGTAGAAGGATAGCAACCGATACTTCCTGCCCATCGACTGACTTCGGATAGATGCACATTGATTCCAATCAAGGAGGACTTCCTGAGATTTATTTGCAGTCCAGAGAGAATGCCAAATGCATTAAATAAATTAGATATAAATTGCAAATTCTGGTTGCTTCATTCTCCAAGTAGGATGGTGTCATCTGCAAACTGAAGGTGTGAAATAGACATCTCATTATCGATCATGAATCCGGTGAATAGTCTTTGAGTTTTGGCTTTGTCAATGATTCTACTTAGAACCTTCGAGACAATAAGAAAAAGTAAGGGAGCAATAGGATCTCCATGTCTTATCCCTCTCGATGGATTGAAGAAACCAGATGGACTGCCATTCACGAGAACCAACATAGATGAAGAGCTAAGGCATGCATATATCCATTGTAGCCATTTCTCGCAAAATCCCATAAGCCGCATTGAATCAATAAGGAAAGACCAGCTAACGCTATCAAAAGCTTTCCGAAAATCCGCTTTAAAAAGCATAAGAGGTTTTTTTCCCTTTTGACGAGAGAAACAATTTCATTTGCAATTAAAATCTCATCTGTGATTTGTCTACCTTTTAGGAAAGCTGATTGTAAAGGACTGATGAGGACTGGCAATACCTTCTTCATCCTACTAGCAAGAACCTTAGCCACAATCTTATAAAGAATTCCAATAAGACTTATTGGCCGATAGTCTTCAAAGGTCATAGGAGAAACTCTATTGGGAATAAGAGTAATAAATGAAAGATTTGCTCATCGAGGGAAAGTTTTATTCTTCTCGAAATCCTTGACTGCCTCCACTAAGTCTACTTTAAGCAAATCCCAAAAGGTTCTTATAAATTCATATGTCATTCCATCTGGCCCTGGGGATTTATTGGATCCCCCTTCCCATACTGCATTCTTGATTTCCTCTTCAAGGATGTCCGAGTCCAAGATCTCTAGGCTTGAGGATCTAACCTTGGAACCTCTCTCATAGTTAATTTCGTTCTATATATTTTAGGCTCCGAGAAAAGAGAAGAGAAGAATTCCCTTGCCTCATTCTTGATTGATATTACATCAGTCTTCCAATGGTCTTTGATCATAATACCTCTAATGGATCCAGAAGCTATTTTACTACTTTTTAAAGAGTGAAAATACCTGGTGTTTTCGTCACCTTCGCATATCCACTTGATTTTAGATTGTTTTCTTTTCATCAGAGATTCATTCGCAAGGAGAGACTGTAATTCATGAGACATAGCAATATAGTGTGAAGAGTCCTCTTGACTAAGTTCTGCAATTTCCATTTGACCTTCAATAATATGAATAGATTTTTTAAGTTAAGAGATACGAGCTACATCTGTTCGAAGTTGAGACTCTATCCATGGGTTAAGTGCATTTTTTAGTAGTTTGAACTTCTCCTTTATTCGAAAAAGTGGAGAGCCAGAGATATCCAAATTTCCCCAAACTTCTTTGACAAACTCAATGAAAGGCTTGTTCTCAAGCCAAGCATTGAAGAACTTGAAAGGATGTGGACCAAAATCTTCGTGTTCCTACAGGATTAGCAGAGGTCAATGATCAGCCACGGACCAGGGGAGCCCTCTCATCTGTAGAGGGAAATCAATCACAGTTCTTATAATCGCTCGATCAATCCTACTAAGCTTGCTTCCAACTTTATTTTTCCAAGTGAATTGACAACCATCTAGGGGGATATCTTGCAGACCATTTTGTTCAAGAAAGCTCTTAAAATCTGTCAGACTTCGGGAATCACTAGCATATCCTCTTCTTTCAGTTGGTTCTAATGTAACATTGAAATCCTCTATTCCCAAGAAATTCCCAGTCCAACCTTGCAAGCAATTTCCAATCCATTCCCATTGCTGTTTTTTAGCATAATGTTCTAATGCCCCATAAACATTTACAATCAACCAGGGAGTACCTGAAATAGAACCTCTTACACCAAGGCTGCGGTCAGACATAATTTCCCCTTCATATTGAAAGAAGCTTGGATTTCATATGGTTATTAAGCCCCCGGAGAGGCCTGATGTAGGGATCCACCTATAATCCAAGGGTTTGGAGCCCCAAACTGAACGAATTAATTGGACTGAAATTTCTTGTAACATAGTCTCTTGAATACATAATAATTCTACTTTCCACTTTCTGACAAGTTGACTCAAGGTATCTCTCTTCACCGAATTTTTGAAGCCACGACAATTAATACTCATTATGTTCTC